>CM016619.1:107338726-107938726 GCA_005393395.2 Gossypium australe | reverse complement strand
TAAGCTTTCATTTCTTTGTGTTTATCAAGAAGTAGAACCTACTCTTTTACATGCCTAGTACTGTACTGAAAGCTGCTTGCTAAGTCATATGTTTCAGTGAAGGGTTTGAGAAGCAATCTGCAATTCAGCAAAGGGGGATTGTACCATTTTGCAAGGGACTTGATGTGATTCAACAAGCACAGTCCGGAACAGGAAACACAACAACTCTATGCTCTGGAATTCTACAGCAGCTTCTCTACAGCTTAGTTCAGTGCCAAGCATTGGTCCTTGTACCAACCCGAAAATTAGCACAACAAATCATGCAGGATTTAGGTGATTACCTTGGGGTTAAGGTTCTTGTTTGCGTAGGTGAACAGCATCTAACGACGACCTACAGATTCTCTCCAGTGGGGTGCACCTAGCCGTGTGCTCAAAAAAGTTAAGGCAATTTGTTAGTTGCTAGACTATTTCTTGGTCACATGTTTTTATCATTTTGTAACAGCCAGGGCTTTATGGCCTTTTGACTCATGAACTTTAGGTTAGCACTTTGCTTCTCCACCTCCATCCTTTGTCACCTGCATCTGCAGGCCAAGAAAGAGCAAAGCTTGTAGCCTTGCAATTAAGATAAGGCTTTAGCTTTTCTGTCGAGCCTGGTCCTTGATGCAGCTCATCGGTATGGCTCTACTCCATTCACACAAGTACGATTTTCACCATTGGCGGATGGTCTTACACATGAACGGTTATGATTAATGTATGCGTAGACTTCAACTGTCAAGCTTTCAACGACCAAGTAAAAATGGAAAAAAGATGTATTTAGTTGAGTATTTGGACTGCTTCAAAGTATACGAGTTGGGAGAAAAATAGTAAAATACTCTTCAAACCCGACGTGATCAACATTAGTTAACTTAAAATTAAAAAAAAAGAAGAAGATGATTTTGTTTTTTCAATTGATTCATATAATTATTAGATCATTGGACACCATGATTTCCCCTTAAACACGCCATCTAGAATCAATTCCCATGTCTCCAAAGTCAATCACTATTTTATCTACCAACTTAAATTATTTCCCAAAAATAACTATTCGGTAGCTTTGTCTACTTTTTAATAAGACCCCACAGTTTTATATATTCAAGCAAAAACAAAACAAACGCCTCCACTAGCCCACCATCTTCCTTGAGGAATCTCTCTTTGAGATCTTCCCACAACTTTCAATGGAAGACTACAACAGATCAAGGTCATATGGTACTGGGATGATGCAGTTAGATACCTACCATGGGGTGCCACCTAGGCCTTCTTCAGGTTATGAGCTCAGGTCCTATAGTGTTTCCTATGCACAGTCTCAGATGGCTAACAACAGGGACTTCAAGTTGAAGAAAGGGAAGAGCACTTCTGCTTCATCTTCAAAATCATGGAGCTTTGCTGACCCTGAGTTCCAACGGAAGAAAAGGGTTGCTAGCTACAAGATGTACAGTGTTGAAGGTAAGGTCAAAGGGTCCTTGAGGAGAAGCTTTAGGTGGCTTAAAGTGAAGTACACACAAGTCGTTTATGGGTGGTGGTGATTATGGCAGCTTTTGTTCATCTTATGTTTATCTTATCCAAGGTATGTTGTGAAAGAGAAAGAAAGTTTGAATTTTAAAAAAAGGAAGGCTTATGATAAAATTTCTTGATGTGGACTAACTTGATTGCAAGTTTGGTTAAATTCTGCTCTATTAGGTGTATCTTTATATGTTAAAATGATTGATTATTTTGCCAGTGTGTTAGCATATTGAATGAGGGTTTCAATTTGGTGATTGAGGTTTTTTTAAACAGCTTTGAGCGGAGAGTCTTGTTCAAATGGTAAGCATTTGTTGCTTGGAATGTGTTCTCCATGGAGAGCTTTGTTCATCTGTTTGGAGTTTTGGGTCTCCTTCTAGGTTCGCCGAGATTGGAACTCTCGAGCCGTGCCAGTCACATCTCCTTCAAGAATCAGAATTATAATGTATACAAAAAAAAAAAATCCAAAAGTTTGGTTTCTTTTCCTTTTTGCTCTACCAAATGTTGTAGAATATCTAGAAATCCCAAAACTTTAAAATGATGAGAACTAGAAATGCAAATAAAAAAAATCTGAATTGAGGAGGACAAGCCAATCAAGATTTTTGTTTTTAAACGAGATTCAGTATTTAGACATTAGGCATGAGTGTGGTGAATTGCAATTGGCATTATCGAATGTGGTACGGCTTGAATCATTTTTCATTCTGCTCTTCCGTCTAATCTATTTTCTTTCTTTTTCATGGGAAACTGTTACATGTATTTCAATGTCGAATAAACAGCGTTAGGAATAAAATCAAACCAGAATTATTTCTTTATTTATAGACAATAATTAATTAAATGAGTGAGAGATTTTTTAAAATTGAAAAATATGTTGTGTTTAATGTTTATTATCTTTTTTGTATGGTTTTTTTTTATTAAAAAATTTACAACCCAAAATCATATATTCAGCTTGACTCGGAAAGGATAGGAATTTAACTTTATTGAACATATGCATCGGATGAGTTTTTATTTATTTATTTATTTAGATATTCTCAATTATTTATGACAATTTAATTCAATTCAATTTTTTTTTTGACAATAACATATCGATTGGGCTTTTAATTAATAGAAAAACTAATTACAAAATCAAAGTCTAAACAATTAACTCAACAGATAAAACAGCCCAAATGTAAAAGGCCCAAAAAATGAAATAACAAACGGAGGAAAAATCTAGATATTTTTTAAGAACATCAATAGACTAACTTTGAAAAACTAAAACCACCGACACTACTGCCCAATCAGAAACGCTTGAAATCTGTCAAAGATATCTGTCATCATAATTGCTTCCTTGAATGATGATTTCCTTCCCTGGAAAGCCATTTTCTTCCAAAAAGTTTTCCATTTCTCTAGCTTCCCTTCCCAAAACTTCTGCCTGAGTTCCCCTTTCAGTCTGGTTCCCACACCGATTCCAATAGCCTCTGGTTCTCAGCGTATTTTGAGACTTTCATCTCCAGGTAAACCTTTTCTTTGCTCCTTAAAGTTTCTGCTGCAATTTTATGGGCAAGGGTGTTCGCAGTTTTTGGGTTCGCTTGAACACGAAATGTTTAGATCTATTTGCCATCTGTTGTATGTCCAAGATGTAGGCTCCTATCATTAATTTGTCCTGATTTTTGCTGTTACATTTTTTGATTACTGCAAGGGAGTCCCCTTCGACGATAACATCCGGCCATGTATTCTCCAATCCTATTTTAACCGCTTTCCAGCTTGCAAGTGCTTCGACAGCAAAGGCCGAAGTGACCTCATTATGGATTTCAGAACATGATAAAAGAGTGAGCCCTTTATTATTTCTTACTACGATTCCTGAGACTGAAATATTATTGTGCCCATCAAAAGCTCCGTCAAAGTTGATCTTTATAGATTTTTGAGGTGGGGGTCTCCAACTCCTAATTTCTTTTATTTTCCTTGATTTCCTGCTCTCAAGACCATCAAGTTCTGCAATATAATTGATTATGAAACTCCCTATTTCTTTGCCTGTATTGACCTTTTTGTTGTGTATTCTTGAGTTCCTGTCTCCCCATATTGCCCAGAGTGCGCAACAGAAAATGTGGCATGTATACGGATTAAGCTGTTCAAAGACCCAGGTAAGCCACTGTTCAAAATCCCTATGGTCAGTTAAGGGCACATTCTGAAGTAGCAATGATGACCACACTTCCACTATAACAGGACACTCTCGAAATAAATGGTCGATCGTTTCGGCTCGTTCCCCACACCGAGGATAGCTTGAATCAGTGACTAACTTCTTGTGTTGCATGTTTACTTTCGTAGGCAAAAAATTCCATGAAATTTTCCATATTGTAATCTTTATTTTTGTTGGTAGATTCAGCAGCCATAGTTTTTTTATAGAATTTTCTATAGCTGGTTTGTAAAGCATAAGTTCTAGAATTTTCATCGGCATTTTGTAATAGTTTATAAACGCTGTGAATCGAAAATTCTCCCGAAGCTTCACCTCCCCATGCCAAGAAATCATCGTGTGGGTCGCTAGCCAAAGGGATTCGGAGGATTCGTTCAACATCTTCCTCTGCAAAGGTATACTTGATCAACTCCACTTTCCATTTTCTCTCATTATTATCTATCAACATATGAGCATTAAGATCTCGCATCGAATCAACCTCTGATGATAACCTGAAATTAAATGCATCTTGAATCCAGGCATCATTATCAATAGAAATATTAGTGCCTCTGCCAACTCGCCAAACTAAACCTTTTCTCAAAGCGTCTTTTGCAGCCCATATGCTTTTCCAAGTATAAGAACTCGAATTTCCCAATCTAGAATTTAAAAATTGACCATTTGGAAAATATTTAGCTTTAAGGACTTTCGTAACTAAAGAATTTACGTTATTCATAATCCTCCAGCCTTGTTTCGCTAGAAGAGAAATATTAAATTGAGACATATTCCTAAAGCCCATACCTCCTTCCTCTTTGGATCTGCACATAAATTTCCATTAACACCAATGTATCCCTTTCTTCTTCTTTCTATGCTGCCACCAGAATTTCACAAAAATGTTTTCTAAATCCCCACATAGAGACTTTGGTAGAAGAAAGCATGCCATAGCGTAAGTTGGTATTGCTTGAAGTACCGAATTTATGAAAACCTCCTTCCCTCATTGTGATAGAAGCCTTGAACTCCATTGATTAATCCTTTGATTGACCTTATCCTTTAAATTCTGAAAAGACTCTTTCTTTCTTTTGCCCACCACATTAGGAAGTCCTAAATATTTTTCGAGATTTGTTGAGCATATTACACCCAATACGTCCAATATTTCTTTTTTGGCCCCTTTTGATATGTTAGAGTTGAAGAAAATTGTCGATTTACTGAAATTCACACATTGATCTAAGCATTGTTCATACTGTTTCAAAATGTCTTTTAAAAATGTTGCTCGTTCTTTCGTGGCCTCCCCAAAAAATATACAATCATCTGCAAACAAGAGGTGTGATATCACCGGTCCCCTTCTGCTTGCCTTAACTCCTTTTAGAACCCCCTCCCTATCTGCCAGTCTAATTAGAGCTGAAAGACCCTCACTACAAATCAGAAAAAGATAAGGGCTAAGTGGGTCGCCTTGTTGTAATCCTCTAATAGGTTGGAAAATCTTGCCTCTATTTTCATTAATATTCACTGCATAGAAGACTGTTGAGACACATTTCATGACTAATGCCACCCAATTCTCTGCAAATCCCATTTGAAGTATTACATTCTTCAAAAAACTCCATTCAACTCTATCATAGGCTTTACTCATATCAAGTTTAACCGCCATAAACCCTTTTTTCCTAGTACGCTTTTGACGCAATGTATGAAGAATTTCATAGGCAATTAACATATTATCTAAAATTAATCTTCCTGGAACAAAAACACTTTGAGCACTGTCAATGCATCTTCCAATATAATTCTGAAGTCTATTTGCTATTGTTTTTGCCACTATTTTGTACAAAATTGTGCATAGGCTAATAGGTCTGAAATTAACAAGATTTATAGGGTTTGGAGATATTGGGATAAGTACTATATCAATTCTGTTGGTAAATTCGAAATCCTTACCCTCATTTAATACTCCTAGACAAAAAGCCTCGACATCTTTCCCCGCAATGTGCCAGTATTTTTGGAAAAATAGAGCTGGAAAGCCATTACAGCCTGGTGCTTTGGTGGGTCCCATCCATTGTAGCGCTTTATGGACTTCTTCCGCCGAATATGTTGATAGTAAAGCTGTATTAATTTCAGAGGAGATATTAGTACCAATACCTTTTAGAAGGTATGATGAATTTCCCACACCATTAGACGAAAATAAGTTTTGAAAATAATTTGAGGCTGTTTCGTTAATTCCTAATTCATCAGTAACTTCCAGCCCTTCCGCTGATTCCAGCCTATTGATTGTGTTGATCCTTCTTCGAGCTGAAGCATATTTATGGAAAAAAGCTGAATTTTTATCTCCTAATTGAAGCCAGTTTGCCCTTGCTCTCTACTCCGAATACATTTCGTCTTTATCAATCTCCATATTTAATCTAATTTTGGTATCAATTAGCTTTGCCATTGTATCATCATTCCTCTCGCCTTCCAATAAAGTTCCCAATTCCTTTGTGAGCTCCTTTTTTAACCCATCTCTACCAATCTTAATTGAGCTTACCCATCTTGTTAAACTAGTTTGTAGTCTTTCCAGCTTTTCAGAAATCGATCCGTTTGATGACTTTCAAGACTTTTTAACCACTTGCTCAAATGACTCTTCTAACGTCCACCATGCCTCAAATTTAAAAAGTGGGCTTCTGTTGAAACTTTTCTCATTGTCTGTGTGAATAAGAAGGGGACAATGATTGATATCAAATGAATTAAATGACGAACATTTCCTTTAGGGAAAAGATGCATCCACTTTTCATTAGCCACCCCTATCTAGTCTTTCTTTTATATTCGTTTTCGGTAAATTTCCTCTCTCTCATGTAAACCATGTTCCCTGAAATCCCAAATCCATTATTTGACATTCATCCAAAACCTCGCGAAATGCTGCCATTTTCCTCTCTTCCCTTGGTTGACCTCCACTCTTTTCAAATGAGTATAGAATTTCATTAAAATCACCACTAACCAACCACGGAAAACGCTGTTCTTGCCCTTACGCCCTTAACAAACTCCACGAAGCATGCTGATCGCTAGCATAAGGCGACCCATAAAAACATGTAAATCTCCACTCTCCATGAATATTGCTTTCTTCAATTAGTATATCAATATGATTTTTTGAGAAGGTTTTGAGGCTGACTTTAATTTCTTCTCTCCATGCTAGACAGAGTCCACCTCTCGACCCTTCTGCTCCTACATCAATTCCATTCACAAAACCACTTCTTCTTCTTATCCTTTCCATACGCTTGTCATCAATTTTGGTCTCCATAAAGAAAACCATATTGGGGTTATGTTGCTTCAGCAAGAACCGAAGCCTTCTTACTGCCCGTGGGTTCCCCAAACTACAGACATTCCAACAAATAATTTTCATTGCATCCGGTCGGCTTGCCATTTGGCAGCTACCGATCGACATTGGTTAGGAGAAACATCGTTCCTCAGATTTTCTCCTAACAATGCTGGGTCCTCCTTACTTTCTGGAACTTGGACATTATACTTCATTCTTTTGACAGCATCTTCAATTGTTCGTTCCTTATCATAATCCCTATTATCAGATTCTATCAATTTTCTCTTGCGCGCTATGCTTGCTTCATTGTACTGACCCATCTCTCTCATCGAATTAACTTTTTCCCAACTGATTTTCCTGCCTGTTTTTAGAATTCCGTCTTGAATGCCGTTTCATACATGATCTTCCTTATTAACTATCATCCCTTCTTCTTGGGATTTCGAAACTTTCTCCACTTCTGTTAGTTGTAGATCATCTATTTGTCTCATATTACAATTATCCCCTTCTTTCAGTCCTATCTCTCGGCTTTCCTCCAGCAAGCTCGTATACAAACATTGATACTTTATCTTTTTTGGGATAGCATTTAACTTTACATTTTCTCTTCCAAAAAAACTGCATTCTGCCTTTAATGCTAGTGTGAAAGGAGGGTCTTCTTTAATTTTGTCTTTTTCTGCATGTTTAATTGCCTCACAGCTTGGGAGAGTGTGCCTCATTCTACCACAACCAAAACAAAAGGTCGATAACTTCTCATATTTAAAAGAAACCTAAAATTTACCTTGATCGCCTATGGATACAAATATACCCCTTCGAAGGGGTTTCTGCACATCTAAATTAATTCTAATTCGACAAAAATCACCCTTTATTTCAGATTGAATAATTCCTCCAAAAGTGTCCCCAATAGCATGCATTAGATCTTTCTTATCAAATTCTGGCAAGCATGGCCCTACTTTAACCCAGAACAGGAACGAAACAAGCTTGATTTTATTCCTTTCCGTCGATCTACTCAATCTGTCAGAAATAACTAGCTGTTTTCTGAATAGCCATGGCTGACCTTCTAGGATTGATTCTAGATCTTCTTCAGACTCAAAATTAATCATGAACAGATTTTAACTTGCTAATTGGATCTCAAATTTTCTGAAACACCCCAAACCCGGCCCACGAGCCTTGACCGGATCTGGTATGTTCCTCGATGTAAACAGGTTCAAAATTCTTTTGTTACTTAGGAAAACTTGTGTGTTTTGAAAGAAAAATTGGTTTGGGTTGGGCTTGAGTTGAAAACGAGTTTATTTTATATTGAAATCCTTTTATGTTAGGTGATAAAATATTTAGAGTTTATTTTAAAATAAATTTACTTAATCCTATAGCCATTAAAATTCGTAACATAATAAATAAAAGAAAAATAAAGTAGTTCAACTATGGCCTTATTACATCAAATAATTCCCAAAAATAAATTAAAATGCTTAAATAGAATAAAAGTCCAAATAATAACATTTTTCCTTGCTGTGCATGGCCACCTTTAAGCTCCTGCCGACCCGGTCCATTACTGATCGTCACCTGAAAAAGGTTCCACAACGGGGTGAGTCAAACAGACTCAATGTGTACATAAACACTAAGTCTTAACAAATTCAGGCATTTCAAATCATATCACATACATATTCATATAACAGGTAAAAATAATGATGCAACCCAAACCCAAACCTAGATAGCCATCCGCTACACTTCCCCGTACCAACCTGTACACCGTGGGGACTACTAAGTCGACCCTCCTTCCGCTACACTCCATCGAAGGCAGTCGCTGCAGTCGACGTGCTCATTGCCCTTATAAAATTCGTGGTCTTAGGTCACCACTTTCAGGTTTCGTGGTCTTAGGTCACCACATTCAAATATCGTGGTCTTAGGTCACCACATTCAAATATCGTGGTCTTAGGTCACCACATTCAGATATCGCGGTCTTGGGTCACCGCATTCAGATTTCGTAGTCTTAGGTCACCACATTCACTTCCCCTTTTCAATAACCCATATGCCCCATATCATATTATGCATTAACATGCCAAAGTTCACATTCTTATCATTATTCTCATGTTAAATATAACATATTTCATAATCCTCGTAGGAGTAGGAAACGTACCTGAGTACTTTGTACCATAACATGGTACCTTAGCCACATTCTTACACTTTCATATTCTTAATATCACATACATATATTTATTAAACATGCCATAAAACATATTAAGAATTAGTGTGGGGTACACACCTGATTCGCTTAAGGTTTCCAATCCAAATCCCGAAAAGCTTGATCTAATGCCTTAGATCTTAGATCTCTACATTTAATCAATCATTTAATACTTAGTAAAGAGCCATTCGGCCATAAATCCAAATCCTAGTAGGATTAGTACACTAAAACTTACCTTGTTGCCAATTGACTTAAGAATCAAGTCTCGAAACTTTGTTGTATTCCTTCTTGTATTCGGCCAAACATTAAATCACATCCCAGGTTAGTTTCGGCTTTTTAAACAATTATGAAATAGATCTAGATATCAAAATAAGCCTTGGCCGAATGCTATAGACACTTACCTTGTGGATTTTAAATCCCGAAACTCACCGAATAACTAGGGAACACGCGGCCTATGGTGTACCTTCGGGAAAAGAACTTCTCCTTCCTTGTAGTTGACACTTAGTAAATCCCGAAAGATCTCTTCAATGTTTCGGCAACAAGAATATTGATGGGATTAGTCCTAGATTTTCGACAAATCTAAAAGAAAGAATAGAAATCAAACTTGTTCTTACCTTTGAAGAAATCGACAGCACCTAAGCTTGAAGCCACTTGAGATATTCGGCTATGGCCTTAAAAGGCTTGCTTCCGGCTTTTGGAGGGATTAGAAAGAAAAGAGAAGGAAGAATAAAGATGGAGGATTCGGCTAGAACACAAGGTATTTCGGCTTTGGCTAACAAAGAGAAGAAGAATAAAAACTGTAGGAAATTCGGCAGAGAGAGGAGAATTTGCTTAAGAAATTCGGCAAAGGAAAAGTGAATGAATGAATGGCCTCTCTTTTCCTTTTATAGCCGAATTTACTTGCTAGAGTCCCTTACTTGGCCACCACTCTTCTATTTTGATAGCTTTATCCCTTGAATTATCACTTTATTAAAAGAATTTAATCCAACAATTATCTCTTGAAAATAATGATAAATAAATCCTTTATTTATCCCTTATTTATCCACTTAATTATAAAAGAATAAAAGCTCCTAGAATTTAGCCATGTGCCGTCCAACTCCCTTGCTCCTTGCAGCAAAATAAAACTCTTTTATTTGCTTCCTCTGTGACTCGAACCTAGGCCCATTTGCACCTGCTTGTGGCGTTAACTCCAGAGGCCCTAAGTGGCGCCTCCAAGCCACTTTTCCAAGCCCATTTGTATGTCATATTTCACCCATAAATTTTCTTAAGGCCACCCTGCTTTACTTTCCTCTCTTAACCTCAGAACTTAACTTTTCCTAAAACGTTTCCTTAAATTTCCTTACATTTCCTTACATTTCCAAGTTTCCAAAAATGTTCGTTTGCCTCCTTTAAACTTAACATTTCTAAAGCATTTCCTTACATTTCCAAGACAAGACATTTCCTTACATTTCCAGGACATTTCCTTACATTTCCAAGGTTCTAAAAATGCACACAACACATCCATATCACCATAAACATGCTATTTCATAAAATTAAGCAAAAATGCATAGGCCCATTTTCAGGATGTTACAGTTCTACCCCCTTAAAATAATTTCGTCCTCGAAATTACTTACTAACGAATAGTCATACTTCCTAGCTCACCACACTACGCTACTGCTGCGCACTCTGATCTTAAGAAACTATCATACTTTCTAGGCACATTCTCTTAGTTTACAATCGAGGTTCCATTACTAGCAACATAAGAACGAACTGACTTTACAACGAACAAGGCAAATAAGGTATTCCAGAACCACGTCCCCTAGAGCTCATTTCTACGATCGTGCTTTAATCTAATTAAGAAATTTTATGAATTAGCCTTTATTCCACTGATTACCCGCGAAGAAGTTTTATGGAAAGAATTTTAGGGGTGGTTCTTTCGTATTCATACATGCACATAGTCTTTACATTCATACATTCATCAATCAATTATGAACTTTCGTTCATTCAGAGAAACGTTGTAGTTTTCATTGTTGTTGTTTTTCCACTACCCAGGGGTATTTTCGTAATTTGCCCTACAGGGGTATTTTCGTAAATTTTTTTTAAAAATAAGGTTCCTTGTGGATTTTGTCAATAAGGGTATTTTGGTAATTTTCATAAATCAAGAAATATTTCAGAAAAATTTTATGGAATAGCTTTTATAAATAAAAGGGTAATTTAAGAGTTTTAAAACTAGGGTTTCCATAAAAATACAGCTAGTCCCTTTCGAGTTTTAGTTAGGGGTTTAGCCTATGAATAAGTCCTCGTGGTTAGGGTGAATCGAAGCTATGCACCAGGTAGGATTCGAGTGGAGAGGAGGTGAGTCACGCGGATTGCTTAAATACCAAGCTCCCACCGAATACCAATCCTAGACATGCGCACAATGGTTGCCACACCCTAACTCGGTGACTTAGACATAGGTTTGTTTAATGGTCCTTAAGTCTTATGTACTTGTGTTTGAGTAGACTAGTCCTAGGGTTCAATAGATCCTAGTTCACTAATCTACGTTGCCATAAAAGCCCATACATTTCACATATTCAAATCACTTCAGAAGTCAGAAGTACTTACCTGGTGGACTGCGGGTCAGAGACTTAGGTGCCATGCCAGAAAACCTGCTTATTTTTAAAATATTTTCATAAAAACTCATTTGGGCTCGATTTGAAAATGTTTTGGGCCTTAAACCACAGGCCGAGAGTTTAAAACTGGGCTCTGATACCAAATTGAAACACCCCAAACCCGGCCCACGAGCCTTGACCGGATCTGGTATGTTCCTCGATGTAAATCGGTTCAAAATTCTTTTGTTACTTAGGAAAACTTGTGTGTTTTGAAAGAAAAATTGGTTTGGGTTGGGCTTGAGTTGAAAACGAGTTTATTTTATATTGAAATCCTTTTATGTTAGGTGATAAAACATTTAGAGTTTATTTTAAGATAAATTTACTTAATCCTATAACCATTAAAATTCGTAACATAATAAATAAAAGAAAAATAAAGTAGTTCAACTATGGCCTTATTACATCAAATAATTCCCAAAAATAAATTAAAATGCTTAAATAGAATAAAAGTCCAAATAATAACATTTTTCCTTGCTGTGCATGGCCACCTTTAAGCTCCTGCCGACCCGGTCCATTACTGATCGTCACCTGAAAAAGGTTCCCACAACGGGGTGAGTCAAACAGACTCAATGTGTACACAAACACTAAGTCTTAACAAATTCAGGCATTTCAAATCATATCACATACATATTCATATAACAGGTAAAAATAATGATGCAACCCAAACCCAAACCTAGATAGCCATCCGCTACACTTCCCCGTACCAACCTGCACACTGTGGGGACTACTAAGTCGACCCTCCTTCCGCTACACTCCATCGAAGGCAGTCGCTGCAGTCGACGTGCTCATCGCCCTTATAAAATTCGTGGTCTTAGGTCACCACTTTCAAATTTCGTGGTCTTAGGTCACCACATTCAGATATCGTGGTCTTAGGTCACCACATTCAGATATCGTGGTCTTAGGTCACCACATTCAGATATCGCGGTCTTAGGTCACCGCATTCAGATTTCGTGGTCTTAGGTCACCACATTCACTTCCCCTTTTCAATAACCCATATGCCCCATATCATATTATGCATTAACATGCCAAAGTTCACATTCTTATCATTATTCTCATGTTAAATATAACATATTTCATAATCCTCGTAGGAGTAGGAAACGTACCTGAGTACTTTGTACCATAACATGGTACCTTAGCCACATTCTTACACTTTCATATTCTTAATATCACATACATATATTTATTAAACATGCCATAAAACATATTAAGAATTAGTGTGGGGTACACACCTGATTCGCTTAAGGTTTCCAATCCAAATCCCGAAAAGCTTGATCTAATGCCTTAGATCTTAGATCTCTACATTTAATCAATCATTTAATACTTAGTAAAGAGCCATTCGGCCATAAATCCAAATCCTAGTAGGATTAGTACACTAAAACTTACCTTGTTGCCGATTGACTTAAGATACAAGTCCCGAAACTTTGTTGTATTCCTTCTTGTATTCGGCTAAACATTAAATCACATCCCAGGTTAGTTTCGGCTTTTTAAACAATTATGAAATAGATCTAGATAAGTTTCGGCTTTTTAAACAATTATGAAATAGATCTAGATATCAAAATAAGCCTTGGCCGAATGCTATAGACACTTACCTTGTGGATTTTAAATCCCGAAACTCACCGAATAACTAGGGAACACGCGGCCTATGGTGTACCTTCGGGAAAAGAACTTCTCCTTCCTTGTAGTTGACACTTAGTAAATCTCGAAAGATCTCTTCAAGGTTTCGGCAACAAGAATATTGATGGGATTAGTCCTAGATTTTCGACAAATCTAAAAGAAAGAATAGAAATCAAACTTGTTCTTACCTTTGAAGAAATCGACAGCACCTAAGCTTGAAGCCACTTGAGATATTCGGCTATGGCCTTAAAAGGCTTACTTCCGGCTTTTGGAGGGATTAGAAAGAAAAGAGAAGGAAGAATAAAGATGGAGGATTCGGCTAGAACACAAGGTATTTCGGCTTTGGCTAACAAAGAGAAGAAGAATAAAAACTGTAGGAAATTCGGCAGAGAGAGGAGAATTTGCTTAAGAAATTCGGCAAAGGAAAAGTGAATGAATGAATGGCCTCTCTTTTCCTTTTATAGCCGAATTTACTAGCTAGATTCCCTTACTTGGCCACCACTCTTCTATTTTGATAGCTTTATCCCTTGAATTATCACTTTATTAAAAGAATTTAATCCAACAATTATCTCTTGAAAATAATGATAAATAAATCCTTTATTTATCCCTTATTTATCCACTTAATTATAAAAGAATAAAAGCTCCTAGAATTTAGCCATGTGCCGTCCAACTCCCTTGCTCCTTGCAGCAAAATAAAACTCTTTTATTTGCTTCCTCTGTGACTCGAACCTAGGCCCATTTGCACCTGCTTGTGGCGTCAACTCCAGAGGCCCTAAGTGGCGCCTCCAAGCCACTTTTCCAAGCCCATTTGTATGTCATATTTCACCCATAAATTTTCTTAAGGCCACCCTGCTTTACTTCCCTCTCTTAACCTCAGAACTTAACTTTTCCTAAAACGTTTCCTTACATTTCCTTACATTTCCTTACATTTCCAAGTTTTCAAAAATGTTCGTTTGCCTCCTTTAAACTTAACATTTCTAAAGCATTTCCTTACATTTCCAAGACAAGACATTTCCTTACATTTCCAGGACATTTCCTTACATTTCCAAGGTTCTAAAAATGCACACAACACATCCATATCACCATAAACATGCTATTTCATAAAATTAAGCAAAAATGCATAGGCCCATTTTCAGGATGTTACATTTTCCTTTTGTTTTCCAGATACTCTTCATCTGTGCCCTGAAGGTATTTGGGTTATAAGACTTCCTTGTCCATACCGTGCAGATCAGCTCAGGTTTTTCGATTGGTTCCACTGTCGAGCTCTTCACTGATAGCTGAATGAGTTCTTCTGCCAAGAGGGAGACCTCTTCACCCTTCAACCCTTTGTTGCCACCACTTTCCTCCATCCCAAGCCACAGCAGAGGCTGGTTTCACTAAGATACTAAGCAAGGCACTCTTGGCTCCTAGTTTTTATGGGTAGTTCAATTTTTATTTTTATTTATATTAATTTTGGGTTTGAGTGTTTGAATTTATTTTGATATGATTTCTGTTTTAATTTTTAGATGTTATTTAATAAGTTTTCAAAAAAAAATTTCATAAATGAATTTTAAAAATTATTTTTTGAAATTTTTTAGTTATTTTTATTATTTTAAATATAAAATATCTATTTTATCTAATAAAAATTTGATTCAGATATTATGATAGGAATCCATTTTCAATTTCTCGAAAAATAATTTTCCCCAACCCTAACAGCATTTGTTTGAAGCTTCTTAGTCCAGGACTAACAAGAGTCTTCAATCTAAACTAAGCCGAAAATATTATAATTGACGACACTCAACACCCTTTCAAAATTTGATAATGGGATTCCTCGGATATTGATTGGAATTTTAATCAACACACATTTATTAATTTAATAATTAAATTTGAGTGTAATCATTTAAAATTATATATGGCATATTTCGATAATTATTATAATTAATTAGTCTTATTATATTTAATACAATTAGAATACCTCAATTACACAAATAATTGCACTTAAATTAAGTTGTTCAATGTGGAAAAATATTCATATTAAAATTTGAGAGCATGAAATCTCAAATTTAACATTTCCTCCTCTCATATAAAGATAATTCTCTCTTATCTAAATATATTTCTTCTGTTTTCCTTTCCAATTAACCTAGTTCCACACACATTGTCCACCTACATTTTTTCTCTATCTAAACCTCCCTTCGATTATCCTCTTCCTTCATCTACTTTTTGTTTATTTATTATTTTCCCTAATCTTCTTCTCTTATAAACTCAAGTTTATTTTAAGTCCATCCGTATTTTTTAAAAAATTATTGTAACACCCCTCACTGGTCCTACAATAGATCTAAGTAAGAAATGCTACATTTAACCCTAAACTCATCATTTAAATTTATTCTTGTTTTATTATAACTGAGGTAACTTATAAAACAAAACATTATCTTTTATACATAATTCACATATTACTAATAGGCCTAAGTGTCATGAGCTAGAACTTTAGTCTCGTAATACGTGCGACCTTAGGCAATTTCTTGGTTTCAAATCCGCCTAAGTCAGCCTAATTCTCGCAAAGTGAGAATTCTTGATAGAAGTTATCCAAGGCACTGAAAATAAAGTGGAAACAACTTAGAACGAAAGAGTAACGAAAGAACAGAAAATACCACAAGAAAGCAAAACCTGCCAAGTGTTTGAGTAAATGCTCTCAAAGTATTTTATTACTCTAAAAAGAACACAAAGAATGTGATGATTACAAGTAAGGAGGAGTGCCTCTATTTATAGTTGGCGTCCCCCAAAACCAACGGTACAAATTGAGTTATATTGATGGTTGAGATTAAATCGTATCTACAATTGAGGTTCTTAAGGGATTTGTAATAACCCACGCCCAATTCGATCATCAGATTCGGGTATGGAGAATCACAAGTTGAAACCATTAAATTGACAACACCAACTGAATACCAAATATCCCAACTTGGCGGGTACCAGCTTGCTAGAGTGGTGTCTCGATATTTTGAAAAGCATTATGTTGGAAACAACTTAAATATAATACTACACCATTTAAACTTGAGATATGAGTGAACCGCACTTGGTGAAAGCTCAATAAATACTCACAAGTTCGAATAAAAAATTGCATTCAAGTTATTGCTCAAAGAGTAGTTTAAAATTCATTTTCAAAGTCTAATCTCATATAAAAGCGATTTGGCATGGAGCCCAACAAGGTTACACATAAAATATTCTGAAATACAAAGTAACATTTCAATTACAAACTTTTAAGTTCAAACTAGCAGCTTTTAACAGGCTTCCTAATACATCAGCAATTACATCTTACACAAAGACAGGAAATGGCTCACAAATAGGCCGCAAATCTAGCTAAATCCCAGTAACGAAACATCTAACCTACTAACCTGAAAATAAGAGAAAAGAAACTAAGTAAGTTCATAAGAAATTAGTGAGTTCCAAGGAAAAATATATTATATATATCCCATAATAGGGTTCAACATACACTACTAGACAAAGACTTAGATCGACAATTGGTACGCCACTTTGGTGAATACTATCCTTCCTGTTTTCAAAGTATCCACTGGTGGATACTTCTACAAACGGATGCAACCCAAAGGAGGACACTATTCACTAATAGAGTCTCACATATGACAGACACGAGGCACAACTGCTCGGCGTGTACGCCATCCTTATGGATTACCCCTCCATAACTGTTTAACATAATGTTACTTTTCATGTGAAACACCCCAAACCCGGCCCACAAGCCCCGACCGGATCTGGCATGCTCCTAGCGTAAAACTCATTTTGTTATCTAAAAAAAAAAATAGGTTGATTTCGAAGAAAAATAGATTTGAAGTGTGTTCTTGTTGAAAATCGTTTTGTGATTTAAATTTGTATTTTATTAAAACATTATCTTTATGATCTTAGAAAATTTTATAAGTCAAAAGAAAACCAAATTTAGAACTTATTATTATTTTGAAACCCGTAGGTGTTTAGATGTCAAAACAGTTTAAGTTGTTTATAAAAAAAAAATATTTAAGCGTCTAATTGAAGTTGATCGAAGTAAAGTAAAAACTTAAAACGTATAAATAGTACAACTGATAGTGGCCTTATTACAATAAACATAACCCACAATAAATCCTGAAATAAATAGAGAAAAACGAAATAAGTTTAATTTAAAGAAAACCCGAAATACTGAGTTGAGCATAGCCACAACCTAGTTCTCGCTGACCCGGTCCATCACGCTAAGTGTCACCTGTAAAAGATATCCCACGAGGGGTGAGTCAACAGACTCAATGTGTAACTGTACACTAAAAGCCCAATCGATCATAGTTTTAACATAACATTTTAGCAAAGCCCATTTTAATCACATTTAACCATAAGCCCATAACATAGCAAATCAAATAACAACAGATTAAATCACATATACATATAAAATGACATGCAATCCCGAGTCCACCTAGATATCCATCCGCTACACACCACCCGTACCTGCCAATCACACCGTGGGGATTACTAAATCGACCCTCCATCCGCTACACACCATCGAAGGCAGCCGCTGCAGTCAACTGCACATCACCCTTATAAATTGTGGCATGGCCACCGGATAATTGTGACAGACTCACCGGATTCATAATATGTGACCGAAGTCACCGGATACATAATATTGTGACATAAGTCACCGGATAATGTGGTAAAAACCACCGGAAACACTTCCCCTTTATCAAAATCACCCATATGCCCATGCAACATACATATTATTCGGATTTTATGCATTATACCCCAACTGAATACCATGTACCACTGAATGGTACCCACGGCCATTATCATACATATTTCTTATTAACACATACTAACATTAATACTATCAATCCATTAGAAATTTAGTGTAGGGCTACACACCTGATAACAGTGAGTACGATACTATCGATACCGACACTCCTTCTTTTTCACAATCGACTCCCCCTAAAAGACCATAGCCAGAATCGGCCAACCTTAATAGACAATATGGCCTTTGGCCGAATATTAAGACCCCTTACCTTGATTGTCTAAATCCCAAAATATCACTTGTCCTTGGAGATGTCGAAATTCCTACATGGTATATGTTAGATTCGATTCTAACATTCAATAAACCCGAGTAAATGGCCTTTGGCCTAAGATCACACTTCACTTACCTTGGATACTCAAATCCCGAATAATCTCCCCTTAATCATCGGTTACAAAAGGATCCCGAAATCCTCATTCAAGGTTTCGGCCAAAGAGAATAAAAGGGATTAGATTCCTAGATTCGGCTAATCCAACAGAAAAGAAAGAAAAACGATTGATGGTTAATCCTTACCCCTAACGTTGAGATCGACTGCGCCCTTGCTTGGAACCACAGAGAGATTCAGCTACTATAGAAAAGTGGCTAAATTTGAAGGAGAAAATAGATGAAGAAATCGGCTAGACAGTAATATGTTTCGGCTTTTGGAGTTTGCGAAAAAGAAGAGAGAATGAGGGACTAAAAGATTCGGCTGAGACTCCCATATGGAGATGGAATGTTCGGCCACCAAAAGAATAGGTATAGAATTGAGTTTGAGAGGAAGAAAAGTAGTATAGGAGAAGGCTAGAAGAATTCGGCAATGGTGTGCTTTGAGAGAGAGAGGTTTCGGCTAGAACAAGTTAAAAGAAAAGAGAAGAGAAAGTGATGGGTTTGATCTTATGGAGAGCAAAAAGAAGACGAAAAAGAGGTTGAATGTGACCTTAATGGTCTTCTAAAATTTGGCTTAAGCAAATAGGTTTTGAAAGTATTCTGACTACTATTTTCGGCACAACACTCGGGAAAGAAAAGAAACCCGAAATGCACCTAAACTCCCTTAAGAAATTTCGGCTACAAAAGAAAAGGTGTTTTGGAAGTACAAAAAAAATAAATGACCAAATGGGATTACACCCAACCACTCATCCTTACCAAAGTCTACCACAAAAATTCGGCCACCCCCTAGTCCATAATGCCGTCCAAATTCATGGACAAGTTGGCCATGCCAAACTTTCCAAAACACACCCCAAAAAGAATAGTGGTTTCCTTTAACGCAAGTGTAACAACCCATTTTCAGTGAAATCAGAATAGTGGTTTCGAGATCACAAATCTGACATGAAAATTTTTATTTTAATATTATTTTAATGTCTATAGAATGTTAATATTACTGTATAAAAATTAGTTAAGAAATTATATCGTTTGCATGCCTAATTTGGTAAAAAGGACTAAATCACATAAAGTGCAAAAGTTGAGTTCTAGTAGATAAAGGTAGTAAATGGCTATAGAACCTTAAAGTATGAGTCCTTATATGGTAGTTAGACCATTAATAAAGATAGTTGATGTACATGGCTTGGTATTAATGAAATTATGAATATTTTTTAAGGGCAAAATGATAATTTGGTGAATAATTATAAATATAATAAAACAAAATCAAGTTATCATCTTTTTACTCTTTCTTCAACTGAAAATTTAAAGAAAAAGAAGCCATGGAAGCTTGCTAGGTTCGGCCATGGAGTTTTTGTCTGCATGGTATGTATTTTAGTCCCGTTTTTAATGATTTCTATGTTTTCGGAATCGTTGTAGTTTAATCTAGCTATCCCGGGGACTAATTTGTAAAATTGTTAAAAGATTAGGGTTTTTCCATGAATAAATATAGGTTGTTTTTGATGTTTTATGGAAGAAAATGATTAGTTGTTGATAGATAAACAACTTTTGTTAAATGATTTGTGACGAAATTGTCAATTAGGGATTAAATAAAAAATAGAAAATATTCATGATGAAATTGTGAAATAAATGTAATTTGGGGCTTGCTAAGGACCTATATGAAATTCGACTATGGTGGGTTATGGGTGAATTGCATGAATTTTCATTTTATGAGATAGGGACTAAATTGTAATAAAATCAAAATTATAGGGGCAAAAATGTAATTTTGCTAAAATATGAGTTTGGATTGAATTGAATAAAATAATTATTGAATTGAGTTGAATTTATTCGTTTAGATCAAGACAAACCTCGTACGGCTTTAGATTGAGGCAAAGATAAAGTTTCAAAATAATTGCCTTTCTATCTACGTTTTATAGTCGAGGTAAGTTCGTGTAATTATATTGCATTTATATGTCTCGTTTTGAAATGTTTATGTAACATGGACTGTTATTTATAAATCTGTCGCATATCCAACGATGTTTCGTCGACTATCGAGCCCCGTTTGAACCTTAGGAATGTGTAGGATACAATTGACATGTCATTAGGGTTTATATGATTCGGGTGCTGGTTTTGAATGTCCTACCGATGGCTGAGGTCCGACATGTGGTGCGGATACTCCACAGTTCATGTGAGCAGCATCGAGTAGCTACGTTTCGACCCACAACTCGTGTGAGTAGGCCCATTTTCATAGCTCGTGTGAGCATACTTATTCACAGCTCGTGTGAGCATACATGTACAGGAATTGAGAGATTATAGTTATATGAGTTAGCACACTCTGTGTGAGCTATCCCGGGTATCCAACGGTATTCTAAATGATTCAATGGGCATTATTCAGAAAAGAAATGGTAAGAGCATGATATGAAAATCCTTGATATGTTGATACAGGGTAATATTATAAGATAAGATGAGTAATAAACTCATGTGATATATGTTGTGACTAAATGGCTATTCATGTTAAAGTGCCTATGATTTATATCTTGTATGCTAACATGTTTGGTGTGGATGCTTAGGCTTTGGCCAAGCTTTGGTTGGATCATGCCATATTAGTTTAATATATGTTATGTATTAAAACGGTAAGTTAAGTTTTATATTATACAAACTTACTAAGCATTTATGCTTATTCTGTGTTATTTTTCCATGTTTTATAGTGCATTCGGAAGCTCGTACGGGTTGGAAGCTTGTCGGATTTATATCAAACTATCCATTGGCTAAATCAGTAGATTTTGGTATTTCTAAGTCTTAGTTATAATGGCATGTATAGGTGTTTTGGTTGATGTTTTAACCATTTTGTTTTGGCTTGTAATTATATTTTTTTTTGAATGATTGAAATGGTGGATATGTTGATATATGTATGTGGCCTTATGATGGAATTGTGGTTGTGTTTGGTATATATATTATGTATGGACTTATAATGGTCGATATCATGGCTTATGGTGCTTGATTGATGGAAGATGGAATGGTAGTTAAAAATGTATGTTATGAGTTGTCCTTTGATATGCTTGAATGTGGTTATTTGATATAGAAAATTTAGTTGACATTTATGGCTATTTGTGCTAATGCTTGTTAATGAACATTGAATGGCCAAATTGGTATAATGAGTGTGACTATAATATGTGAACATGGAGATAAATGTTGGCTTGAAATTGTTTACAAGTTAGTTGTTTTGTGCCTAAATTATGCATCTATAAAGTACTTGTTAGTTGTTGTGATTGAGGTGCCCTTTGGGCATATTGGTTGTATGAATATAAGCCATATTAATTTAGCTTGGTTACACATGTTTTAAGTGCAAATTGAAGGCTTGTTTATATGTGGAAAATTGATTGTAGGTATGTGCACGAAAGGGTGAGAAAAATGGCTTAGAAATGACCTACTTTTCGTCCACACGGCTAGAAACACAAGCGTGTGTCACATACGGTCAGGCGACACGGTCGTGTGTCCCCTATAGCATACTAAGGGTTGCAAGTTAGGCAGTTACATGGCCTAGCACAAGGCTTGGCACACGGGTGTGTGGCTTGGCCGTGTGACCCAAGTCAGAAAGTTATACGGGCACGGGCACGGGCTGGGACACGGTCGTGTGTCCCTACTTCGAATGTCCACACGGCCTGAGACACGGGAGTGTGTCTCAGCCGTGTGACCCCTGCAGTTTGAAAATTTTTCACCTTTTTCTGAAAAATTCTATATGTTTTCGATTTAGTCCCGATTTGTTTCTATTGTGTTTTTAGGGCCTCGAGGGCTCGTTTAAGGGACAGTATGTATGTTATTAATGGAATTTTTCATGATTGATGTTATGAAGTAAATGATTTAAATTTTTTGATTGTTTTGAAATGTAATCTCCTGTAATGCTCCGTAACCCTATTCTAGTGACGGATACGGGTTAGAGGTGTTACAGCAAGTACCAGAACCAAAAGTTCAAGCCACTTACCCAAATATACGGTAGGTAGATTTAAATGAAATAATGCATATAATAGACTCAAGGCACAAAGGAACTCACCATAAATCTTCACTCAGAGCTTTTCCTATTCAACAAGTTATTTTCCTTTAGCACTGTGACCTTCTCCAATTTCTTTGGCTAAAATAATCAAGTAAATTATTTAAATATAAAAAAAGAGTCAAAACTTAATGAAATAACATGATTCAATGAACATGCAAACAATTTTTGGGTGGAAGTTTCTTCCTACCCAGTATTCAAATGAAATCTCTACAAACAGTTCTTACAACTACTCTTTCTATCTGGTAAACTTAAAAAAGGATTTAAGAATTTATCAGTAGACAATTAAGGAAAAAAGCTTCTATAAGCTTGACGGAAAGCTCTTTTGTTAGCGATGAAGAACACCTTTGGTTTTCTTCAATGATAACGAAGGCTAGTAATGAAGATGAAATGGAAATCTTCTCTCTACTACCAGATTATCCTATTTATAGCTATGTCTAACACAAATCCCACTCAGGGTTAAACTCTAATTAATAATCATACTCACATGCTTCCACTAATTAATCACATCCTACAAGGCTCCACAAGTGTCCTGTTTATGGACACGTTATCTCCATTAAGATGCTAGATTACTTAAACATGTCCCACTACCCACTAAACTCTCATCCGTGGCAACACAAAACATGGGTGGTAGACTTATTTGTGGGAGAGTCCGCCAAATACAATTATCTTTAAAACAAGAAACTCACTAATCCGCGAAGTGAGGTTTCGCAATCTTTGTAACACCCCTAACCCATATCCGTCATTAGAATAGGGTTTCAGAGTATTATCGAAACTATGACACCCCTTACACGTATCCGACGCTGGTACAGGATAAGAGGTGTTACCTTTCTTAAAAACATGCATATAAACAATTCCGGGCTATGATATTTCATTCAAATTTAAAACCTTTCAAACTCTGTCTTAAAATCCCTATTATGAGCCTACGAGGCCCAAAACACACTTTAGAAACAGTTCGGGACCAAATCGAGTTCTTTAGAAAACTTTGGAAAATTTCACTAAAAATAGGGGCACACACCCATGTGGCAAGAGACACACCCGTATGTGTGGTCACACACGCCCATGTCCCTAGCCGTGGATTTATTTCCCAATTCGAACCTACAGAGGTTTTCACACATCCTGGCACATGCCCGTGTCCATGGCCCGTGTCCCTTACATGGGCATGACACGCCCATGTCCTTAGGCCGTCAGCCCTTGTACAAAAACCTTGACATTCTATTTTTGACGTCAACAATCCAATAAGGTCACACGGCCAAGGCACATGCCCGTGTCCTTAGGTTGTGTGGCGAATTAAATTCCTAAATTCAAGTGTAGACTTCACACGGCTTGGGCACATGCCTATGTTCTATGGCCGTGTCTTCCACACGGTTGAGACACATGGCCGTGCCTCAGCTCGTGTGGTTACTACTAGGCATTCTGTTTTGCCAACTTAGGGTGCAGGGGACACACGACCTAACTACACGCCCATGGGGTAGACTGTGTGCCACAGACGGCCTAGACACACGCCCATGTGTCTACCCATGTGGACAGTAACAAGGCTATTTACCAAGCCCTTTCTGCCACCCTTACTTGCACCAGCATAAGCCACATCAAATAACCTACTCATTCATGCATCAATATACCAAATACTCAACCATGCAGTTTGTACATTCATGAAAAACATCACCATTTTCATATATCAATAACAAGTATTAGCCATCAACTATGGCCTTTTACAAAATGAATTCATCTTTAAAACAAGCCAACACATTTGGCTAAAACATTGTGACACTTAACAAACGACTGAGACCCTATACATGCCATACCTAAAATGATAAATCTAACTATACCAAAGGTTCAGTTTGATAGTGTGATCGAGCCTCCGACGTTCTTTGATCCCCGAGTTAGCTTGGCAGCACTATAAGAAAATGAAAAAGAGAGGGAGTAAGCATAAAGCTTAGTAAGTCGTATGTAAATAATAAATAATAATTACCATGCATTATCATACTCATATCATCTTATAATCTTGCACAAAATTCTCGAATAATAAAAGAAGCATAACTTACTCATTTTCACTCTTACTAATCATACAACATAATTCAAACTCATTTCTCATGAATTCTCATGTAGGTACCTATATCACTTACAACATAGTCGTAACTTTTCTCACTTTTGACACAAGCTCTAAATTACCCGTTGAACTAGTTGGAATACCAAATGATACTCGACAAGCCTTACACAAGAGGGTAAAATGCCGATGCCATGTCCCAGACATGGTCTTACACTAGCTCACATATCGAGGCTGATGGCATGTCTCATACATGGTCTTACACTAGCTCTCATAATGTGGCTGATGCCATGTCTCAGACATGATCTTGCACTAGCTTTCAAAATGTGGCCGATGCCATGTCCCAAACATGGTCTTACACTAGCACACATATCAACGCTGATGCCATGTCCCAGACATGGTCTTACACTGGTTTTCATAATGTGGCCGATGCCATGTCCCAAACATGGTCTTACACTAGCACACATATCAACGCCGATGCCATGTCCCAGACATGGTCTTACACTAGCACACATATCACCCTAAATGTCACGGCTTGGATATCCAATCCTATTCCTAAGGTTCAACCGGGAGTATATCACATCAACTTTCGTCATGCATAATCATAGAAATAATCAAACATTTTATGCAACATCAATTATGTAAAACATAATAACAATATAGTTGTATTATTCACATACAACTTACCTCGATAAACAAAAGGTGGACGACTAGATTGAATTAGTCTACTAGCTTGGTTTTCTCCCAGTCTAGGTCCGGACTCCGTTTTTCTTGATCTACAATGACAAATTCACTTATTTAATCACTACATAATTCAAGACATTCCAAAATTCTTACTTTGGAAAAATTACCGTTTTGCCCTTAAACTTTCACAAAATTATGATTTTACCCCTAGGCTTGTAAAATGATTTTCATCAAATTTCCTTATTAACTAAGCCTAGCTGAATCTATTTTAAGCTTATAGCAGCTCACAAATCCAATTATTTCACACATTTACTACCTATTTTACCACCTTTACAAAAAGGTCTATTTTAGGTGTTTTCATGGAAACCCCTTTCACAAAAGTTGTTTATTTAACAACCAAAATTCATTTTCTTCCATAAAAATTCAGCAAACAACACTAATTCTCTCATGGAAAAACCCTAGACTCTCAACCATTTTGCAAAATAGTCCCCTCTTTAGCTAGATTAAGCTATAGGGGTTCCAAAAGTACAAAAATTATCAAGAATGACCATGAAAATCACTTACTTGCAAGTGTTTAAGTTGCTGAAAATTTTAAGCTTTCCAAAGCTCCTCTTTTGCTGAAATTTTCGGTGGTGGAAGAAGATGAAGAAAAAGATGATATCATTTTCTCTTTATTTTATTTTATTTCATCAATTTAGTCACCTAATTCCACCAACTTTGACCAATTTTCATTTCTTTGTCCCCTACGGCAGGCCAACACTCTCCCAAGGGCCTATTTGCACATTAAGAACTTCCAATTTAAAGTTCTATAGCTATTTGACAACTTTAGCTTGTAGAACAAAACTTTCGCACTTTATGCAATTTAGTCCTTTTTCAAAACTAAGCATGAAATCACTAAAATTAATTCACCAAAAATTTCATGCACTCATATAATCACGCTATAACACATAAAATAATATTAAAATAATTTTCTCCGACCTCGGATTAGTGGTTCCGAAACCACTATTCTGAATAGCCCCAAAATCAGGCTATTACAGAAACATTCAGAACATTTTACAAATAATTTATGTAGATTACTAGTCATTTACTTAGATCATTCAAAACGTCCCTTAATTGGACCCTCGAGGCCTAATATGAACAGTAAAAACAAATAGAGACTTAATTGGAACCTCTAAGAATTTTTTGCGACATTTCAAAAACTTTCTAGTTGCAGGGCTCACAAGTCCGTGTGATTTAGGGAGACGCTCGTGTGATCAGGCCGTGTGGTCACACACGCCCGTGTCCCTAACCCGTGTAACTCTTTGACTTGTAAGCATGAAGAAATTGAAGTCACACGACCAAGTCACACACCCGTGTGCTAGGCCGTGTGGCGAATTTAATTTTCGAAATTTAGGTGAAGTTTTCACACGGCCATGTAACACGCCCGTGTCCAAGGCTGTGTCAACCACACGGCTGAGACACACGCCCATGTCTCTGCCCAATTCTGAGCATTCTGTTTCCCATTTTTAAGATGAAGGGGACACACGGCCAGGTGTCTACCCGTGTGGACAAAATAAAGCCATTTCCTAGCTTTATTTTCTCACCTAATTTACCACAGACCTACACCAAATCATGCAAACATATATCAACCAATCCAAGCCAATTCTAACATCCATCACGATTCATTATCATATGCATTTCATATTCATGGTTATGCTATTAGTAAACTTATAAGTTAAGCATCACCTAATTAACCATACTCAATACATACGAAATAAACATGAAATAACCTTATATAATGTACCAATTAACCATTACTAGTCATACCAATGACTAGATTACAAAACATCACTTACATGCCATAATTTGGCCAAACAAGCCTATACATGCCATTATACCAAAATGAGATTTCTAAGTATACCAAAATGTGATAGTGGATAGTGTGATGATTGCTCCAACCGACTTCCAACCTTCTCGAGCTTTCGAGCACTATAAAACAAGGAAAATTTAACAAGGTAAGCATTTTCATGCTTAGTAAGTTCGTATAACGGGAAATAAACTTACCGGTTATATTTATTAATACAAGCATACACAAATACACAATCCATTAATTTTGGGTAAGTTACCTAAGCACATACACTTATTCAAACAAGTTCGTCACGTAATTTCATATGAATACCAAATAAACATAGATGAGCTCATCGCATTATAAACTTCTATTTAGTTTCACCTTTCTGTATTTCATGAATCTTTCCCGTTGAACTACTGAAATTTTGATGGACATTCAGGTAGTATACACATAGTATACATATCAACTATCTGTCAATTCATATTCAAAAGATCCCATTTAGCACATGTTCATATAGCACACTCTCAAGCCATATATTTCATAATAGGATTACCCGTCTAGGCTAAATCCTTTCTATAACATATGCTCTAAAGAGCTTGATTTGGATTACCCGTCTGCGATAAATCAAATCTATAACATATGCTTGAGAGGGCCTATTTCAGGATTACCCGTCCGGGCTAAATCCTATCTGCAACATATGCAGTATTATACACTTTTCGAGAAATCACCTTATTCCATCGAATTTCAACATTCAATCGGGACATAGCATTTTATCATTTTTTCCAATTTGTTGTCATTTCATAATGTATATCTTCTCATACATATCATCACAAACATACAATTCAATTCAAGCACATTAACATACATATTTAGGTTACACGAACTTACCTTGAAAATGGTTCGTTTTTGAATTGCAACTAATTTGAAACCTTTTGTTTCCCTTGATCTAGTTCGGTAGTTGGTCTTTCTGGATCTATATGGATAAATTTAACTATTAATCTATCACATTTCATATACATTTGCATTCTATTACTTCCTAGGCAAAATTACCATTTTACCCCTATTCTTTTCATAAATTCTAATTTCGTCCCTAGGCCCGGAAAATGAAATTCATGGAATTTAACCCTCTTTCCAAGCCTAGCCAAAATTTATATATTATATTTACAGCACATACATTTCACAAATTTTAGAAATTTCGATGAGTTTTACCACTTTTTCATTTTAGTCCCTAAATCTAGTTTTCATCAAAAAATGCTTTGTAAAAGTTGTTTATCCATGAATAACTTTTCATTTTCTACCATAAATTTCCAATTTTCATCATATTCATCAATGACCCAAATTTCATACCTTGATAACTTTTCAAATTATTCCCCCAAATAGAAATATTAGACTATCCCGATTCCAAAAATATAAAAATAATTAAAAACGGGACTTGATTTCATACCTTTTTAAGCTTGAAAAGTTATCTTCCTCTCTCTTAGGGTTCCCATAGAAAATTTGGGGAAGATGATATGAAAATAGATGATTTTTTCTTTTTAATTAATTATCATCTATTAATTTTGTTGATTTCCAATTTAGTCCTTAGCCTTTTCTAATTTTTCCACCGACGAGTCATTAAAATATCTACTAACTACTCTTCAATGGTCTAATTACCATATAAGGATATTAAGTTTTGAATTCCATAGCTATTTGATACCTATAGCTACTAGAATCCAACTTTTGCATTTTATGCAATTTAGTCCTTTCCCTAATTAAACATGCAATCGGTAAAATTTTCATATCAAAATTTTCATGTGACCTTCCTATCATAATACCAACCATAAAATAAAATAAAATAAAATTTTATTTTTGGCTCGGATTTGTGGTCCCGAAACCACTGTTCCGATCTCACCGAAATTGGGCTGTTACAACTCTCCCCCCTTAGAAATTTTCGTCCTCGAAAATTCTTACTAGAAAAAAGATTAGGATATTGCCTCCTTATAGTATCCTCCGGCTCCCAGGTTGCTTCGTCTAACCCATGCCGTTGCCAGAGAACTTTTATCAATGCCACCTTTTTATTATTAGCTCTTTCGTCTCATGTGCCAGTATTTTGATCGGTTCTTCATTATAGGTCATATCAGGCAAAATC
Source organism: Gossypium australe (assembly GCA_005393395.2). Lineage (NCBI taxonomy): Eukaryota > Viridiplantae > Streptophyta > Magnoliopsida > Malvales > Malvaceae > Gossypium > Gossypium australe. The sequence continues at coordinate 107,909,529 of CM016619.1, read as the reverse complement.
TCCACTTCTGTTGGAGTAATAACATGTGAAGGGTCCAATCTATAGCGTCGCAACATGGATACATAAAACACATTATGAATTTTATCGAGTTCCGGTGGTAATGCTAACCGATATGCAATTGGCGTGATTCTTTCAATGATCTCATATGGCCCGATGAACCGTGGACTCAATTTTCGTTTACGGTCGAATTGAAGAACTTTATTCCAAGGTGACACTTTTAAGAACACCTTATCACCAACCTGAAATTCTATTTCTTTTCGCTTTAAATCAGCATAGGACCTTTGACGGTCAGAGGCTGCTTTCAAATTGTCTCGAATTACTTTTACTTTCTCTTCAGTTAGATCAAGCCAACTCCGTGGATCTTTTTCTCACTTAACTCTGTCCAATACAAAGGAGTTCTACATTTGCGACCATATAGAGCCTCATACGGTGCCATTTTAATACCGGATCGATAACTGTTATTGTAAGCAAATTCAATCAAAGACAAATACCTTTCCCAGTTACCTCTGAATTCTAGTACACAACATCGAAGCATATCCTTTAAAATTTGTATAACACGTTCGGATTGTCCATCTGTTTGAGAATGGAATGCAATACTAAAGTGTAAACGAGTGCCTAGAGCTTCTTGCAACTTACTCTAAAATCGGGATGTAAACCGTGGATCTCTATATGAAATAATGGAGATCGACACTCCATGTAGCCTTACAATCTCTGAGACATATAATTCAGCCAATCTATCCAATGAAAAATCCATATGTACCGGGATAAAGTGTGCTGATACAAAATCCATGGTAATTCTTTCCCATTTCAATTCTAGTATGGTAATTGGCTGTAATAATCCCGAAAGTACTTGATGTTCAGCCTTTACTTGCTGACAGATCAAACATCTAGATACAAATTCAGAAATATCTCTTTTCATACTCGGCCACCAATACATTTTCTTCAAGTCATTGTACATTTTGTTACTACTAGGATGTACAGACATTATACCATTGTGTGCTTCATGTAGTATCTTCTATACCAATTCTGAATTCTTCGGTACACATATTCTGTCTTTGAATAATAAACAACCGTCTGAATCAATCTGAAACTCTGAGTCAGGATCTGACTCACTTTGTACTCGTTTGGCCTGTAACTTATCATCATCCTTCTGAGGTTCACAAATTTGTTGCCAAGATGTTGGTCTAGCTCTTAACTCAGCTATGATTGAATCATCATCAAACAATGATAACTGGGTGCTCAATTCCCTTAGGCAAATAAAGATTTTCGGCTCAAGGTATCCGCTACTATATTAGCTTTCCTCAGATGGTAGTCAATAACGAGGTCATAATCCTTCAATAACTCCAATCATCTTCGTTGTCTCAAATTCAATTCTTTTTGTGTCATTAAATACTTCAAACTTTTGTGATCCGTAAAGATGTGACATTTTTCACCAAAAAGATAATGCCGCCATATTTTTAATGCAAAAATAATATCTGCTAATTCAAGATCATGTATCGGGTAATTTTTTTCATGCGGTTTTAGCTGCCTAGATGCATAAGCCGCTACTTTACCATCTTGCATCAATACACATCCCAAACCATTCAATGAGGCATCGCTGTAGACTATAAATTCCTTACCCGATTTAGGTTGGACTAATATGGGTGCTTCCGTCAATAAAGCTTTCAATCTATCAAAACTCTGCTGGCTCTTATCAGTCCACTCGAATTTCACTTCTTTTTGCAACATTCGAGTCATCGGAGAAGCTATCATTGAAAACCCTTTAACAAACCTCCGATAATATCCAGCTAGTCCTAGAAAACTTCTTACTTCTGAAACATTCCTAGGTGGCTTCCAACTTAAAATAGTTAAAATTTTATTCGGGTCTACCCAAATGCCTTCTGCAGATGCAACATGTCCAAGGAAACTAACTTCCTTTAACCAGAATTCACATTATTGAACTTGGCATACAATTGCTTCTCACGTAGAGTTTGTAATATAGTTCTCAAATGTTTAGCATATTCATTTTCATCCCAAGAATAAACCAAAATATCATCAATAAAAACAACTACGAATCTGTCCAGGTATGGCCTAAAAATTCTGTTCATCAGATCCATAAATACTGCTGAGGCATTAGTTAATCTGAATGGCATCACCAAAAACTTATAATGCCTATATTTGGTTCTGAAAGCTGTCTTCGGCACATCCGAATCTTTTACCCGTAGTTGATAATAACCAGATCGTAGGTCAATTTTTGAGAATAAAGTGGCACCTTTTAATTGATCAAACAAGTCATCTATACGAGGCAACGGGTACTTATTCTTTACTGTGACTTTATTAAGCTGTCTGTAATCGATGCATAATCTCAATGACATATCTTTCTTCTTTACAAACAATACCGGTGCACCCCATGGTGAAAAGCTGGGTCGGGAAAATCCTCTATCAATCAACTCTTGTAACTGTACCTTCAGTTCTTTCAATTTAGTAGGAGCCATTTTATATGGTGCTATAGATATCGGCGTGTATTCGATGCCGGAACAGGGTACGAGGCGTTACCAAACTTATACGTAAGCAATCATATAAAATCGAGACATGAATTTCCACTCAAATTTAAAACTTTTCATAAACATTCATATCGTCCCTTAAACGAGCCTACGAGGCCCAAAACATACATTAGGAGTAGTTTGGGACTAAACCGAAAACTTTAGAAACTTCTGGGAAAACCTAGAAAATTTTCATCAAAAAGGTCCACACGCCCGTGTGGGTGAAGGGATAAGCTCGTGTGGCATATCACACGCCCGTGCTTCAGGCCGTGTCCAAAATAGGGGACATTCTGTTTATGATGTCATCATCAAAATGAGGTCACACGGCCAAGGTACACGTCCGTGTCCTTAGGCCGTGTGGCGAATTAAATTCCAAAAATTAAGTGCAGACTTCACATAGCCTGGGCACATGCCCATGTCCTATGGCCGTGTCTCTCACACGGCCGAGACACTCGGCCTTGTCTCGTGCCCCTTTGTTTACTACTGGGCATTCTGTTTTGCATTAATTAGGGTGCAGGGGACACACGGCCATAACACACGCCTATGGGGCAAGCCGTGTGTCACACACGGCCTAGACACATGCCCGTGTGGACAAAATAAGGCTATTTACTAAGCCTTTTTGCCACCCATACTTGCACCAACCTACACAACATCAAAACCACACCAATCCAAATATATATATGACTTCAAGGCATTTAGCATGGCATAGTTAAGTGCTTCACCATCATCAACATCCATAATCACATGCAACACATCATCATTCAACCATCAATAACCATAGGCCATATCATAATGGCATTAGCACATGCATGCATATATGAATAGGTTTACAACCAAATAATCATTATGAGCCACATCTCATGGCCTTATACAAAATGAATCAAATATCATCATAAGCCAACACATTTGGCTAAACCAATATGACATAAAACAAAAAGACCAAGTCCCTATACATGCCATACTCAAAATGTTGAGACTAACTATACCCAAAAGTTCCAATTGATAGTGTGATCGAGTCTCCGACATCCTTCGGTCCCCGAGCTAGCTTGGCAAGACTATAAGAAAATGGAAAAGAAAGGGGAGTAAGCATAAAGCTTAGTAAGTTTGCATATAAAAAATTAACAACATTAACCATGCATATTTGTACACATAACATAATATAATCTATCACAATGTCATGAAGTATCATAGATACATTTTAAATCTTGTAATTTACTTAATGTACAATAAAACTCATGATCATGATTTATTCATTCACTTCTTACCGAGATCTCATCGATTTATAATCTCAATAAGTATGAGCTTTGTGTACATACCTGTACCCTTTCAACATGTTCATACCTTGTCATTTCGTTGACATAATCTTTGGACTACCCGTTGAACCACTTGGAATACTAAAGGATACTTGGGAATCACATACATATATAATCATACCAATGCCATATCCTTGATATGGTCTTACATGGGATCGCATATCAATGCCTATAGCCCAGCTATGGTCTTACACGATTCTCATATCGGTGCCATGTCCCAGACATGGTGTTACATGAAATCTCATAATGATGCCATATCCTAAATATGGTCTTACACTTAAACTCAATCCCTAATGTCATGACATTTGTATCCTAACTATTCCTAAGGTTCAACCGAGATTTTGCGGTATCAATTCTTCGTCAAATTGTCATCGAGTCAACATTAATCAAGTCCACAAGGAAAACTACACAATTAATGCAATATAAAAGCATTAAATCCTTCAAATCAGATTTTTACTACTCATTTTACAACTTTTACAAAAAGGTCCTTTTTAGGTGTTTTCATAAAAAATCACTTAGTAAAAGATGTTTAGTACACATCAAACTTTCTGATACGAACCGGCTCGAGATGACTATCATCTGGTATCAGAGCTACAAAATGGAGGGCAGACTTTGATGAATATTTCATTTGAGTGAGTTTATCTCCTCTCTATCCTTAGTACGAGTTTCGATTCTGACTTATCAAGCTTTGCTTGTGGCGCCAGTCGTTTCTCATCCATTTAGTTATATCATAGGTTCTTATCTTTATAGATAACGAGTCTTGGTCCATCATCGATTATCCATCTATCCACCTTAACGATATAAGAAACAGGGTGACACTGTTATATAGTGTTGGATCTTTCTTAAGTTAAGTTCGTATTTCCATTTCCATCTTCGATTACCATTTTCCACCTTAAACATTATAAAACCCGGGGTGACACATAATTGTGTTGAATCGATTCTCGTTTAAGTTCTTTTATCCATTTCCATCAAATTGTCCTTTTATCTATTTTATTTTTATTTTATCAAATCGAACCATTTCTTGTTTTTATTCACTTAAAGCTTCCGCAAACTCATCCATATTTTCTGATTATTTTTCGAAGGCTTGATTCCTCCTCGTAGACGATTGGGCAACCCGCATACATTTCGACTCATCCCGAGCCGGCTCGTATCACTTTCGTAATCTACCATGAAACTTCAAAACACATGAACACATGGGTAAATTTTTAAACATGAACCCTAGCTCATATAAATGGTAGAAATAGCTAGATCGGTTGATAACAACTTCAAAAATGGGGCTAAGATGCACTTACTATCAAGCTTGGAAGTTGAAGAAAAACCCTAGCTATGGCTCTTCTAATTTTCGGCACACCCTTGAAGAAGATGAGCAAATTTTGCTTTCTTTTTCCCTCTTTATTCTTTTATTAACCAAATGACCAAAATGCCCTTTTTACTAAACTTTCAAATTTTACCTACTTATGCCCATTTTTGTCCATAAAATTAGAAATTGGGCATTGCTATTTAAGGACCTCTAATTAATAATCCAAAGCTATTTCATACTTAAAGCTTCTAGAATCTCATATTTGTAACTTTTGCAATTTAGTCCTAAAAGTCAAATTGGACACTTATTCACAAAATTTCTTCATAAAACTTTCACACAATCATGCAAACATGTCATGGACCTCAAAACAATCATAAAACAAATATTTATACTTCAGATTTGTGGTCTCAAAACCACTATTCTGACTAGACCTAAAATCGGGATGTTACAACTCTCCCTTCTTAGGGATTTTTGTCCCCAAAAATCTTACCGATGAAAAGGTTTGGATACTATTTTCTCATGGCTTCCTCGGGTTCCCATGTAGCCTTTTCAACCTCATGTCTTTGCCATAATACTTTCACAAGGGCTATACTTTTATTCCTCAACTGTTTCCCGAGCCAAAATCTTAACTGGCTCTTCGCCATAAGTCATTTTCGGTCGAATCTCAACCTCTGTCGGTGAAATCACATGCGAAGGGTCTGATCGATAACAACGCAACATAGTCACGTGGAACACATCATTGATTTTTTCCAACTCAGATGGCAAAGCCAACTGATATGCTACCAGCCCTATTCTTTCAGTAATATCATACGGTACAATACAACGTGGACGTAATTTGCCTTTCCGGCCAAACCTCAAAACTTTCTTCTACGGAGATACTTTCAAGAATACCTTATCACTGACCTGAAATTCGATCTCTTTCTATTTCAAATCTGCGTAGGATTTCTGTCTATCTGATGCAGCTTTCAAGCAATCACGAATTACCTTTACTTTTTCTTCGGTTTCCCTGACTAAATCAACTTCGTGAATCTGACTCTCCCTGAGTTGGGTCCAATACAAGGATGTTCGGCACTTACACCCATACAAAGCCTCATAAGGTGCCATTTTCAAACTCGAATGAAAACTATTGTTGTAGGCAAATTCCACCAATGGTAAATACTTTCCCCAACTACCTTGGAACTCAAGAATACAACACCGCAACATATCTTCAAGAATTTGAATTACTCATTTAGATTGGCCATCAGTTTGTGGATGGAAAGTGGTACTAAAATTCAATTTCGTACCCAAAGCTCTTTCTTACTTTTTCCAAAATCGCGAAGTGAACCTCAGATCTCTATCCAATATAACCAACAAAGGCACTCCGTGCAATCTCACAATTTTAGAAATATACAATTTGGCTAGCTTATCAAGTGAGTAGATAGTATGTATCGGAACAAAATAAACCAATTTCGTAAGCCTATCAACCACAACCCAAATAGCATTTTTCTTTTTCGGTGTATAGGGCAAACCCGTCACAAAGTCCATAGTAATTCTGTTCCATTTCCACTCGAGAATCGTCACAGGCTGAAGTAAACCTGAAGGTACTTGGTGTTTGGCTTTTACTTGTTGACAAACCAAGCATCTCGACACAAACTCTGAAATTTCTCTTTTCATTCCTGACCACCAATACATTTTCTTCAAGACATTATACATCTTTGTACTGCCCGGATGAACAGATAAACATCTACTATGTGCCTCGTGCAAAATTTTTCGAATAAGCTCATCGTCTCTTGGTACACAGATCTTATCTCGGAACATCAAACATCCATTAGAACTAATCTGAAAGTCCGATTCAAGACCCGACTCACACTGAACTCTCTTGTCTTGCAAATCATTGTCACTTTCCTGAGCTTTATAAATCTCTTAGAGAAACATCGGTCTAGCTCTCAACTCAACCAGAATAGGACCATCATCTGATGAAGCCAACCGTGTATTCATAGCCCTCAATGCAAACAAGGATTTCCTACTCAAGGCATCGGCAACCACGTTCACCTTTACTGGGTGATAGTCAATTACTAGCTCATAATCTTTTATCAACTCTAGCCATCTCCGTTGCCTTAGGTTCAAATCCTTTTGAGTCATCAAGTATTTTAGACTTTTATGATCAGTATACACACGACATTTCTCACCATACAGATGATGTCTCCAAATCTTCAACGCAAACACAACGGCAGCCAATTCTAAATCGTGTGTCGGATAATTCTTCTCATGCGGTTTTAGCTGCCTCGAGGCATAAGCTATCACCTTACCTTTTTGCATAAGTACACAACCCAATCTATTCAAGGATGCATCACTATAAACCACAAATCTTTTCCCGGTTCAGGTTGTTCTAAAACTGGAGCCTCAGTCAACAATGCCTTTAGTTTCTCAAAACTCTGTTGGCACTTTCCTGTCCATTCAAACTTGACATCTTTCTGTAACAATTTTGTCATCGGAGTAGCAATCATGGAAAATCCTTTAACAAATCATCTGTAATAGCCGACTAAGCCTAAAAAGCTTCTAACCTTGAATATATTCCTCGGCGGTTTCCAATCAACAATTGCTGAAATCTTGCTCAGGTCAACTCAAATACCATCACCCGAAATAATGTGCCCCAAAAATCTGACTTCTCGAAGCCAAAACTCATTTTTACTAAACTTAGCATACAACTGTTTATCTCTCAAAGTTTGTAAAATCATTCTCAAGTGCTCGACATGCTTGGTCTCATCACGAGAATAAATCAATATATCATCAATAAAAGCAACAACAAATTTATCCAAGTACGGTTGGAAAATATGATTCATCAAATCCATAAATACAGCAAGAGCATTCGTTAAATCGAAAGGCATAAGCAAAAATTCATAGTGACCATACCTCGTCCGAAAAGCAGTTTTCGGCACATCGAGTCTTTAACTCCCAACTGGTAGTAACCGAACCTCAAGTCAATCTTGGAAAATACTATGGCTCCCTTCAATTGGTCAAACAAACCATCTATTCTCGGTAAAGGATACTTATTCTTTATGGTCACCTTATTGAGCTGTCGGTAGTCAATGCAAAGCCTCATAGATCTATCTATCTTTTTCACAAATAATACCGGTGCACCCCACGGAGAAAAACTAGGTCTTACAAAACCTTTATCCGTCAATTCTTGCAACTGAGCTTTTAACTCCTTTAATTTGGTCAGACCCATTCTGTATGGAGCAATTGAAATAGGTGCAGTACCAGGGACTAACTCAATACCAAATTCAACTTCTCTAACTGGAGGCAATCCAGGCAATTCTTCTAGAAATACATCTGAATACTCACATACTACTGGCACTAATTCAGTTTTCAACTCAGACTCTTTTGTATTCAACACAAAAGCAAGATAAGCTTTACAACCCTTTCTTATACATTTTCGAGTAGTCATAGAAGAAATCACTACAAGCAAGCTATCCGATTCATCTGATTCAATCCGAAGAATACCACCACTTTCACATTTCAACTCAATAATTTTCCTTCCACAATTTACCACCACATCATGAATGGTCAACCAATCCATACCAGGAATTACATCAAATTCATCAAATGGAAAAATCATAAGATTAGCCGGAAAATAGTGACCTCTAATCATCAAAGGATTATTCCTACATACTTTGTCAACTAACACATACTTGCCTAGAAGGTTGGACACTTTTATCACAAACCCGATCTTACATTCTGAAATTTCTCCTTTTTCAACCATCTCGGGGCAATCTCTAGTGAAGCGATCTTGGGAGCCAAAATTGAAACAAGTTCGATCATTCACCCGATACTCACCGGGGTGACGTCTACCGCAATATGGGCATTTAGGTCTACTAGGTCAAGCATTACCTACACTCGTTATCGAAGTAGTCTGAGCCTTATGACCTGAATATTGTTTCCCATGGTTTCTGTTTGAAAACCCAACTGAAGCACTAGATCGAGTATTAAACTCTCCCGGTTTCTTATATGAGGACTGAAATAACTTTCCCATCTGTCTTTTCTTCGAATCTCGAGACTAAAACTCAGCTTTTCTTTTCTCTTTAGCCAATTCCTCGGCCTTACAAGCTCTCTTTACAAGCACAACGAATTCTTTCAGTTTGAGAATGGCAACTAATAATCGGATGTCTTCGCTCAGCCCATCTTCAAATATTTTACACATGATGTCTTCAGTCGAAACATATTCTCGAGCTTATTTGCTCAGTCTCACAAACTCACGCTTATATTTCGTTACCGTCATTCGACCCTGTTTTAACTCAAGAAACTCCTTTTTCTTCTGATCAATAAACCTTTGGCTAATATACTTCTTATGAAACTCTTCTTGAAAAAATTCCCAATTAATTCTCTCCCTTGGTACAATCGACACAACGGTGTTCCACCACTGATAAGTCGAGTCTCTCAAAAGTGACACAACACATTTCATACATTCTTCGGGTGTGCATGATAACTCATCAAATACCCTGATGGTATTCTCGAGCCAGAACTCTGCCCTTTCGAGATCATCGTCTATACTAGCTCAGAACTCTTCGGCTCCTTGCTTTCAAATTTTATCCACTGGAGGTCTATTAAATCTCATAAAATCCATACCTTGGGGTGCTTTAGGAACAGGTTGAAGAATAGGTGGGGGTGGAGGGGGTTGAATGTTCAGGTTCATTCAAACAAACTCCGTATACCAGGCATTCATCATATGGAGAAAGGCTTCCTTAGCCTATTCTCCTCCCTGACTCACAGTTACGAGTCTACTTTCAACTGGCGCTACCCCATGAGCAGGAGCTGGCAGATTACTTTCTACATCATCAGCTTCAGCTCGATTGGGATCCATTACTATATGAAAACGCAATTTAAAAGGTCAGGAGTCGTCACACAATCATAATTCATTTATGGCATGTATAGCTAGACTCGTGCACACGCTACGTTAGTCCAAGAATTGACAAACCATAGCTCTGATACCACTAAATGTAACACCCTTTACCCATATTCGACGCCGAAACAGGGTACGAGGCATTAACTGGATTTATACGCAAGCAATCATACAAAATCGAGACATAAATTTCCACTCATATTTAAAAATTTTCATAAACATTTATATCATCCCTTAAACGAGCCTACGAGGCCCAAAACATACATTAGGAGTAGTTCGGGACTAAATCGAGAACTTCAGAAACTTCTAGGAAAACTTGGAAAGTTTTCATCAAAAAGGCCCACACGCCCGTGTGGGTGAAGGGACACGCCCGTGCTGAAATCACATTAGACAACCCATCCAGTTTCTCAAATTCAACCCGAAGTAACTTACTATTCTGACACTTCAATACAATATATTTATGCTTACAGTTTACCATTGCATCATGTTGGGTTAACCAATCCATTCCCAATATCACATCAAAATCATCAAAAGGTAACAACATCAAATTAGCCAGAAAATAGTGACCCTCTATTATCAACGAACAATTCTTACAAATTTTATCCATCATAACATGTTGACCCAAGCGGTTTGAAACTTTAACCACAAATTCGGTGAATTCAACAATCATATTTTTTCAGACGCAAATTTCGTGCATATATATGAATGTGTGGAACCAGGATCAATCAAAGCAATAATATCAGTATCAAGTAGAGAGAATGTACCAGTGATAACATCTAGTGCTGAGGTATCTTCTCTTACACGTATCACATATGTCCTTACCGGAGCCCGAGCCTCGAATTTAGCTTTTGAATCTTTTGCAGCACTACGACTACCATCGAAATTTCTGAAATAAAGTGATGGTCTACCCCTCAAGACAGGATTACTCAGCTTCAAACTTTGTTCAGTGTCTTTCTCGACCCTTTCTGGGCAATCTTTAAGAAAATGGTTAAGAGAACCACACTTAAAGCAAGCCCCACTTCTCATCTGGCACTCTCCGTAATGCAATTTATTACAGACATTGCATCATGGTTTGGGGTTTCCAGCACTCCCAACACTGGTTGTTAAGGGAGACGAAAAACTCGGGTTGGTGCGTTTAGACCTTCATTCCTTTCCCGAATACTCCCTTGATGCAACAAAACGCTCATGATAATTCTTTGATTTCTTTGAAGTAGATGATTGCGTCTTGCTAAAAAAATCGTTTACTCAGAACTCGAGCTTCCCTTTTTGCTTGCTTCTTTTCTTTTCTTAATTCCTCGGCCTTGTGTGTCCGTTCAGCCAACACCGTGAATTCTCTTATTTCCAGAATACCAATCAACAGCTTGAAATCTTCATTAAGCCCTTCTTCAAATCGCTTCCACATTTCGGCTTCAGTCTGAACCCATTCACTAACATACTTGCTCAATCTAACGAACTCTCGTTCATACTCGAACACTTTCATATTTCCTTGTTTGAGCTCTAAAAATTCCTTCTTTTCTGGTCCAGAAATCTCTGACTAATATATTTCTTTTTGAACTCTGTTTGGGAAAATTTCCTATGTAACATTTTCCTTTGGCACCACAGAAGATATGGTTTTCCACCAATGGTAGGTTGTGTCTTTCAACAAAGATACTCCGCATTTTAGACATTTGGTTGGTGTGAAAGATAGCTCATCCAGAACCCGAATAGTATTTTTCAGCCAAAATTCGACCCTCTCTAGATCGTTATCGGCTGTAGCCCTAAATTCTTCAGCCCCATATTTTCTGATTTTATCTACTAGAGCCTTATCAATTCTGACAAGTCTAGTGCCTTATGCCGCTTCATCATGTTGCAGGTGGGGGAGGTCGTTGAACAGCGGGACTTATTCTCATATATTTATTAAACCATTCATCCATCATTTCGAAGAAGGCTCCTTTTGCCTCTTCTAAGCCCTCAGACATGGGCCTTCTACTACTACAGGTTGCGGCTCGTTGCACAGAAGCTTGAGTTGTGCTCTCAGCTTTCTCATACTCATCTTTAGCTTGGTTGGAAGACATTACTATATGAAAATACATTTAAGAGTGGTCAGGAGATATCTCACTATCATGATTTATATAATGGCATGTATAGCTAGACTCGTACTTGCTACGTTAGGCCGAGAATAAACTAAACCAAAACTTTGATACCACTTAATGTAACACCCTTAACCCATATCCATCGTCAAAATAGGGTTTTAGAGTATTCTAGAACATTCAAAACATTTTACAAATAATTTACGTAGATTACTATTTATTTATCGAGATCATTCAAAACGTCCCTTAATTGGACCCTCGAAGCCCAATATGAACAGTAAAAACAAACCGAGACTTAATCGTAACCTCCAAGAATATTTCGCGACATGTCAAAAATTTTCTAGTTGCAGTGCTAACACATCCGTGTGGTCTAGGGACACGCCCGTGTGATCAGGTCGTGTGGTCACACACACCTGTGTCCCTAACCCGTGTAACTCTTTGACTTGCAAACATGAAGAAATTGAAGTAACAAGGCCAAGTCACGGCCGTGTAACACGCCATGTCCAAGGCCATGTCAACCACACGGCTGAGACACACGCCCGTGTCTCTGCCCGTGTTGTAACATCCCCAAACCCGGCCCAAACATTACGACCGAATTTGGTTTGCTACAGAGAAAACATTTTGAAAACCATTTTAAGACCGATTTGAAAATTTGTCGAAATGCCTTTCAAATTAAATTTCTTTGTTAAAAACCATACTTAATTTAACTTAAGTGCTAAGCTCACATAATCCACTTCATTAAATATCCCAAACTAAAAATTATTCTAACTTCCTAAATAAAAACAAGCCTTCACCAGACTATTCTAACACACAAAATTCCTACCCGAGCCAACACAAAAAAATAATACTCAAATTTTCCTAAAGCCCAATTCCCAATCGGCCCAATCCTACTAGGCCCAATTTTGGGATGTTACACGTGTGCCCAATTCTGAGCATTTTGTTTCTCATTTTTAAGATGCAAGGGACACACGGCCTGGCCACATGCCCATGGGATAGGCCGTGTGTCACACACGCTCGTGTGTCTACCCGTGTGGACAAAATAAAGCCATTTCCTAGCTTTATTTTCTCACCCAATTTACCACAAACCTACACCAAATCATGCAAACATATATCAACCAATCCAAACATTATAAATCGAGCCAATTCTAACATCCATCATGATTCATTATCATATGCATTTCATATTCATGGTCATGCTATTAGTGAAATTATAAGTTAAGCATCACCTAATCAACCATACTCAATACATACGAAAGAAACATGAAATAACCTTATATAATGTACCAATTAACCATTACTAGTCACACCAATAACTAGATTACAAAACATCACTTACAAGACATCATTTGGCCAAACAAGCCTATACATGCCATTATACTAAAATGAGATTTCTAATTATACCAAAATATGATAGTGCATAGTGTGATGATTGCTCCGACTGACTTCCAACCTTCGCGAGCTTTCGAGCATTATAAAACAAGGAAAATTTAACGAGGTAAGCATTTTCATGCTTAGTAAGTTCGTATAATGGGAAATAAACTTACCGATTATATTTATTAATACAAGCATACACAAATACACAATCCATGAATTTTGGGTAAGTTACCTAAGCACATACACTTATTCAAACAAGTTAGTCACGTAATTTCATATGAATACCAAATAAACATAGATGAGCTCATCGCATTATAAACTTCTATTTAGTTTCACCTTTTCGTATTTCATGAATATTTCCCATTGAACTACTGAAATTTTGATGGACATTCAGGTAGTATACAAAAAGTATACATATCAACTATCCGTCAATTCATGTTCAAAAGAACCCATTGAGCACATGTTCATATAGCACACTCTCAAGCCACATATTTTATAACAGGATTACCGGTCCATGCTAAATCCTTTCTATAGCATATGCTCAAAATAGCTTGATTTGGATTACCCATCCGGGCTAAAACCAATCTATAACATATGCTTGAGAGGGCCTATTTTAGGATTACCCGTCCAAGCTAAATCCTATTTGCAACATATGCAGTATTATACACTTTTCGAGAAATCACCTTATTCCATCGAATTTCAACATTCAACCGGGACATAGCATTTTATCTTTTTTTCCAATTTGTGGTCATTTCATAATGTATATCTTCTCATACATATCATCACAAACATACAATTCAATTCAAGCACATTAACATACATATTTAGGTTACACGAACTTACCTTGAAAATGGTTCGTTTCTGAATTTCAACTAATCCAAAACCTTTTGTTTCCCTTGATCTAGTTCGGTAGTTGGTCTCTTTGAATCTATATGGATAAATTTAACTATTAATCTATCACATTTCATATACATTTGCATTCTATTACTTCTTAGGCAAAATTACCATTTTACCCCTATACTTTTCATAAATTCTAATTTCGTCCCTAGGCCCAGAAAATGAAATTCATGGAATTTAACCCTCTTTCCAAGCCTAGCCGAAATTTATATATTACATTTGCAGCACATACATTTCACAAATTTTAGAATTTTCGATGGGTTTTACCACTTTTTCATTTTAGTCCCTAAATCGAGTTTTCATCAAAAAATGCTTTGGAAAAGTTGTTTATCTATGAATAACTTTTCATTTTCTACCATAAATATCCAATTTTCAGCATATTCATCCATGACCTAAATTTCTTACCTTGACAACTTTTCAAATAATTCCCCTAAATAGAAATATTAGACTATCCCGATTCCAAAAATATAAAATCACTAAAAATGGGACTTGATTTCATACCTTTTTAAGCTTGAAACGTTGTCTTCCTTTTTCCTAGGGTTTCCATAGAAAATTGGGGAAGATGATATGAAAATAGATGATTTTTTTCTTTTTAATTAATTATCATCCATTAATTTTATTGATTTCCAATTTAGTCCCTAGCCTTTTCTAATTTTTCCATGGATGAGTCATTAAAATATCTACTAACTACTCTTCAATGGTCTAATTACCATATAAGGAACTTAATTTGTGAATTCCATAGCTATTTGATGCCTATAGCTACTAGAATCTAGCTTTTACATTTTATGCAATTTAGTCCTTTCCCTAATTAAACATGCAATCGGTAAAATTTTCGTATCAAAATTTTCATGTGACCTTCCTATCATAATACTAACCATAAAATAAAATAAAATAAAATAAAATTTTATTTTTGGCTCGGATTTGTGGTCCTGAAACCATTGCTCCTTTCTCACCGAAATTGGGTTGTTACAATCTCGGTGAAGTTTAGTGAAATACTTCGCTAAGAAGCTTACCAATGCTAACTTGTTTAAGTCTCGTGACTTAGGCAGTCTAGCTAGCAGAATCTCCCCAAACAGTACTAGCTCTCCAAATGAGGGTGTGACAAGATTGACTCAATCCTTTAAGATTACAAAATCAAATGTTTTAAGATTACCTTCCATATTTACCAAGGTAGCCTTAAGTTTCCATAAGTGCTTCACTAGGCCACCAAGGCTTCAAGTAGACAGACATCTCCACATATTCCACAAATCAGGCTGGTTCAAGTAGGTCAAATGAGCCCCATTTAATTGGTTGACCTCTATGGGACGCTCTTTGTGCAATCGTCACGAGCTTTGATCTGCGGCCTGTGACATAAGTACATGCCAAACTAAGGTTCAAAATTTATATACCAAAGGGCTTAAACTTGAAGCTTGAGGAGTGATGCAATCCAAACTGAAGGAAAAATCTTCGAATTTTCATTGCTTTTGTCTTTCACATACGCGTTTAAAATAAACACATTAAGCTACGTGAATAGCTTAGTAAGTACCTAATTGAATTCAGTATCTTACCAATTCATTTATTTAAGCATATTTTAAATTATTTAAATTAAAACAAATTAATAAACTACTTATAGTATGAAATAACATAATCTTACTTATTTCATGCAACCTACTATTAAACTTACAAAGTATTTAGCTAATTTAATTATTAATTTCTATTATTTGGTCATATAATTTCTTACATTGTCATTTACATGTCATATATAATTTTTATCATTTACAGATCATGAACATTATCTTACATAATTCATGTCTTTCAGTTTTCAATTTTATAGATCATTAAACTAAATTCATTATTCTTTTCTTTTATATAATCTCACATTTTTTTACATTTTCACTTTATAGCTTATCATATCATATAACTTTTTATTTACATGTCACATGTGACTTATATCTTTTATAGATCATGATCACAACCAGAATATTGATAACATAACTCCTAGAGTCCTAGAACAAAATTGAACACCCGACCTTTAACAAAACTCTGATAACTAAAATCCAACATCCAACCTGTACACCATGTTCCGAAGAACATAAAAATGAACATATCGTAAATAGAACTCAAGTATCCCTTTCACCTATCATAGCCCCTATTTCACCAAAACTATAACACCCCAAAAAGTTTACCTTTGGCTTTTGTAAATTTGATATAGTTATCTGTCTGCTTCAGTGGTTAAGTGTTCTGGGCGTGCGTGAGAGGTCCCAAGTTCAAGCCTTGTCTTTGGCCAATTTTTGAATTTTTCTGATTTAAGCTTCACCCTTGCTCAGTAGGTTTAAGGCTAATTTTTGGTGAAATCATAACAGAATGGACCTACTGGTCTGGTGGTAGGGGAATTCGTCTGTTGTGTGGAGGTCATGTGTTTTAATCCCTGCGAGAGCGTGGGAGTCTATTTTTGCTCGTTTGACCGGAAGAGTTTAGGCCAAATAGGAAATCTGAGGAAGTTAGGTGTTAGTGGGAGGAAAGTTAGGGATATGCTATCATATCCGTTTTATTTTTGTTTTTATCCCCTAAAAACCTCTTCTTTAGTTTTCTTTTGATGTCCTTTTTCCCTTTTGGCAAAATTTTGGCATCTTCATCTTTTATTTTTAATATGCTCGTCACTCTTAGTTTCACGATTACGTATTTGGTATTCTGTTGCTCTTTGCTCAGTTTTGGTAAGTGATGTCTTGGTTTTGTTAATTGTTTAAGTTTTCTTTTCGGATGATAGGGTTCTTGTTAATGGGGGATTTCGGCAGTATAATAATTCGTTAGAATGTCTTGTGCAGGAATTGAAGAGGATTCTTTCGTTACTACTTCAACAGCTTAGAGCGAGACAACGGTGGTTGTCATTGACGGTGAAGGTAATTTTGTGGGAACTTCTTGTTATCGAATTTGTTAATCAGTTCGCTAAATCATTGTGGGGTAATCTGTTTTTAGGTTCCTGGAGGCTCGGGGGTGGTTTCGCATCAAAAAGATACCAGGTATGTACCCGAAAATGTAGAAAACGGGATCGGTTAAAGCCAAAATTGCAACCTATTGATGCCACACGGACGTGTGATCGCCGTGTGGTAGGCAATGTACGAATGACACGGTCGTGTGGTCGACGAAGGCCAGGCTGTGCGCTAGACACGACCTTGTGATGGCTAAGTAGGCCGTGTGCAACACACTAACTTGACCGAATTGGGCCGTATGGGTCTACACGGGTAGCCTACATGAGCGTGTGGGAAACTGGGCAAGGCCGTGTGGTCCACACGAGCCAAGGCAATTTTGGGCTTGTGGACGCACACGGGCAAACCACATGGGCGTGTGGGCCCATTTAGCTAAAATTTGTCCTAGGGTTGCACGGGTTACCCAAGTCGACTGTGAACCTACTGTAGGGTCGGTAAGCACTACTTAGACCCTAAATTGTTTGACCTAAATATATAATATGTGTATTGAGCATGTTGAATTTATGCATGTTTACTGATCCGTATGTATGACTGGTAACTGGATTTTAGCATTAAGTATGTAATTCTGTAAGTCTGCGTTGAGCATGTTTAGTTGCATTTGTATTGGAGTGGGATGATTGATTATGGGAGGAAGTGTACTGAAAGTCTTTCATGCCTATTATCTGGCAGCTCAGCTGCAATATTACTTATAAGTGCTACATTCGGTACGACTTGGTGTGTAGGGCTGGGTGGGTGTTTTAAACCTCACATGGTGTGTAGGGATGGTCGGAGATGGTGTGTAGAGGCTGGTGGGTAGGATACTGATTTATATTACTGTATGCATACTGTATCTGAGATGGGCTAAGGCCCTAATTTATATTTGAAATTGTATCTGAATGGGCTAAGGCCTAAACTATGTCTGAATCTGTAATGGGCTTAGGCCCAGACTTCATTTGACTGTTAACTGTTGTTTGACTGTATGCATGTCTTCTGTGGAGATTACAGACTAAGTTTACATAAACTCACCCCTTTTTATTCTATCTGTAGAGGTAATCCCCAAACTTAGACAGATTGGTGCCACGAAGGACTCAACAGTGACCACATGTCTATTGAACTGGTTTAAATTCATTATGGTTTTTATTTCCTATTCTTCTTTTGGGGAATTTTTGATGTAATTTGGGATTTTTGGTTTGTTTGCCTTTATTTTGGATTTTAACTATTTTCATGGATTTCTAAACTGCAAAACTCAATGAAAACTCAGTTTAATTATAAACAACGTTTTTCTTAAACGCGAATGATTTTTTTAAATATCAAGGTTTTAAAAGCTTCCGCTACAGAATATGTTTTTTAAACGAACCAAATTAATGAGAAAATACTTTTGTGATTGACGAGAGATAAATAGAAGCTAGTAAATGGAAACGGTTTAAACTTGATAAATTTGATTCAAATCCTATTCCATGTGACATCGCCCGATTCGGTCATAACGTCTAGGCCAGATTTGGGGTGTTACATTTAGTGGTATCAGAGTAGGATTGCAAAACTCGACTGTGGATTTTGGGTTTTAAAACTTGGTTTTTAAGAATTAATTTTCAAATGATTAGAAATTATTTGACTGAGAATGTGGTACACCGAGTCTCTGGCACCGATCCTGTAAGTATTCTGTTAAACTGTTATGATATTATAAATAGTCTGTTCTAAAAACACTCTAGTTAGTGTATACTGAAATTGTAGTGAAATTGAAACTGATAGAGACTGTACTTGTGAAAAATAAACTCAGAATTTATGATACGGCTTTACATAAAACTTCTGTTAATAAATACTGAAACTATAACTGATTCATAAAATTCGTGATATAGATAAATCTGAATAGAAATGGGTGCACGAGGTATCCGTGGACGTGGTACTAGAGGCTGAGGTAGAGGCCGTAGGGGCCTCGAGTTGAGTCCTCTTCTCTGGGCAGCATGCTGAACCTAGATACGAGTGAGATGCTGATGTCACCTGCTACTGAGACTGGGTCTCAAGATCACATGGCTGGGGATGACGCATTGTCACAGGCTATGTTAAAGATACCGGAGAGGGTTGCTGGGCCCAACACTGGATCTGGGGGTCGAGGGTCGGTTACGGAACGACTCCGGTCCAATGAAGCTAAACTTTTTAGGGGTGTCACTGGAGTCACCCCTAATGTGGCTGAGTACTGGATGAAGGCTACTGAAAGGATAATGGATGATTTAGACTGTACCCCTAAACAGAAATTGAAGGGGGCAGTCTCTTGCTTCGTGATGAGGCCTATCAGTGCTGGCTGACAGTTAAGGAGGGCACTCAACCCGATCGTCTGTCTTGGGAGTTCTTTAAGTCTGCCTTCCAAGGGAAGTATGTGGGAGCAAGTTACATCGATGCTCGTAGGTGTGAGTTTTTGAACCTCACTTAGAGAGACCGACCAGTGGCCGAGTATGAGGCCAAATTTTTAAGACTGAGCTGCTATGCACGAGGTATGGTGGCGTCTGAATATGAGAGATGTGTCCGTTTTGAGGAGAGCCTTAGGGATAATATGAGGGTACTGATAGCTCTGCAGAGGGAGCGAGAGTTCTCTGTTCTGGTAGAGAAGGCGAAGATCTCCAAAGAGGTTAAGCGTGCTGAGCCCCAAAACAGAGATCGTGAGAAGGGTAAGAACAAGAGGGATTCAGAGCCCTCCAGTTCGGTACAGAGGATAAGAAAAAGGCTAGGATTGATGGGCCAGTTAGAGCTGGGCCCCCTGTTGCTCCTACTAGATTGCAGTCGTGTAGAGATTGTGGTAGACGCCATCTGGGCGAGTGTTGGAGAAGGACTGGGGCGTGTTTGAGGTGTGGGTCATTAGGGCACCGCATTCGGGAGTGTCCGATGAGGCCGATCAGGTGCAAGCTCTGAGTTTTGGTACTGTGCAGCCACAGCGGGTAGTTCAGCAGCCACCGAGGGGCCGTGGTCAGGCTAGGGGTGGTAACCACATGGGCCATGGATAGAAAGCACCAGGCAGAGGTGCTAGACAGACTGAGGCGAGGGAGCCTCCTCTGTTTATGCTGCTCATCACCGAGAGGACAGAGATGCTTTAGACATCATTACTGGTACCTTCTTAATTTATGATATACCTTATTTTGCTCTGATAGACATAGGTTCCACACATTACTATGTAGCTAGCACTAAATCTAAAAACTTGGGGATTTTGGTTGAGAGTACTTCTAGTGAGGTGACTGTGCTGAGTCCACTGAGGCAATCGGTTCAGGTTAGCAAACTGTATAGAGATGTCCCGTTAGAGGTTCAAGGGTCGGTATTTCTGGCTAATCTGATTGAGCTTTCATTTTGGGAGTTCGACCTGATTCTGGGTATGGACTGGTTGGTCAAGCACTGTGTCAGTCTGGATTGTGTGACCAAGAGGGTTGTCTTGAGAACTGAGAAGGACAATGAAGTAGTCATGATTGGAGAACGTTGGAATTATTTGACTAGTGTAATCTCTGCAATGGTGGCTGAGAAACTAGTTTGTAAGGGATGTGAGGCGTTCTTGGCCTATATTAGTGTTTCTGTTTCTCGGGACTCTACTGTAAATGATATCAGGACTGTAAGAGATTTTTTGGACGTCTTTCCTAAGGAGCTATCGGGATTGCCTCTGAACTAGGAGGTTGACTTTGGGATCGAGCTTCTTCTGGGTATAGCTCCGGTGTCCATTGCTCCCTACCGTATGGCACCGAAGGAGCTTATAGAGCTTAAGGCTCACCTGCAGGAACTTTTGGACCGTGGTTTCATCCGTCCTAGTGTGTCTCTATGGAGAGCTCCGGTTCTATTTGTTAAGATGAAGGATGGGACCATGAGGATGTGCATTGACTATCGACAGTTGAACAAGCTAACCATTAAGAATAAATATCCGCTTCCAAGAATTGATGACTTGTTTGATCAATTTAGAGGGGCTTCGGTATTCTCTAAGATCAATCTCCATTTGATTAGTTGAGGGTTAATGATGTTGATGTGGATGTGCATAAGGCGGCATTTAGGACTCGTTATAGACATTACGAGTTCTTAGTTATGCCTATTGGTTTGACGAATGCTTCGGCTGCATTCATGGATCTGATGAACCGAGTGTTTCAACCCTATCTTGACCAGTTTGTCGTAGTTTTCATCGACGACATTTTGGTATACTCTAAGACTGAGGATGATCATGATGAACATCTTAGGGTGGTGCTTTAGACTTTGCGAGAAAAACAGCTCTATGCTAAATTCAGTAAGTGTGAGTTTTGGATTTGTGAAGTGACGTTTCTGGGGCACGTAGTGTCTGCTAAAGGGGTCCGAGTCGATCCTAGGAAGATTGAGGCTATACTAGATTGGAAACAGCCTAAGAACATGTTTGAGATCCGCAATTTTCTTGGTCTGACGGGTTATTATTGGCAGTTTGTGGAAGGTTTCTCACTGATTACACTGCCCTTAACTAAGATGCTACGTAAGGGTGTTCCGTTTGTCTGGATTGATGTGTAGTAGGACAGCTTCGAGAAGCTCAAGATTGTTCTGACTGAGGCTCCTGTTCTGATATAGTCTGAACCTAGGAAGGAGTTTGTGGTTTACAATGACGTGTCACATGTGGGTTTGGGTTGTGTTTTGATGCAAGATTGTAAAGTTGTGGCATATGCGTCTCGTCAGCTCAAGACACATGAGGCAGACTATCCAAAGCATGATTTGGAATTGGTTGTTGTAGTCTTTGCTTTGAAAATCTAGAGGCACTATCTATACGGTGAGAGGTGTATTATCTACACTGATCACAAAAGCCTCAAGTACCTTCTGACTCAGAAGGAGTTGAATCTTAGGCAACATAGATGGATTGAGCTGCTTAAGGACTATGACTGTACTATTGAGTACCATCCTGGTAAGGCCAATGTAGTGGCTAATGCGTTGAGCCGTAGGACGATGACTGATTTGAGAGCGATGTTTGCTCGACTTAGTTTGTTAGACGACAGAAGTTTGTTGGCTGAGCTACAGGTTAAACCAACTTGGACAAAACAAATTCCGGATAGGCAGTTAGAGGGTGAATCGTTGGGTCTTCGGTTCCGTCAAATTGAGAGTGGCAACACTACGAACTTTGAGCTGAATAATGATGGGGTACTCTGTTTCCGTGGTTGGATTTGTGTACCGAATGATACTGATCTGAGGCAGTCTATTCTGAGAGAGGCATATAGTAGCCCTTATGCTATGCATCCTGATGGGAAGAAAATGCACCGAGATCTTCGAGAACTGTACTGGTGCCCAGGATTGAAACGGGAGGTTACTGATTTTGTGGCACGATGTTTGACATACCAGTAGGTTAAGGTTCTGCATCAGTTACCTTCGGGTTTGCTGTAGCCGGTTAAGATCCCGCTATGGAAGTGGGGGAGAGTAATGATGGACTTCGTTAGTGGGTTGCCTCTAACACCCATAAAGAAAGATTCTGTTTGGGTCATCGTGGCTCGATTGACCAAGTCTGCGCACTTCATTCTGATTAGGACCGACTATTCTCTTCAGAAGTTGGTGAAGCTTTACATTTCGGAGATAGAGAGACTGCATGGGGTTCCAGTGTCGATTATTTCTGACAGAGATCCTCGCTTTACATCTCAATTATGGAAAAAGTTACATGAGGCTTTAGGTTCGAGATTGGATTTCAGTACTGTATTTATCCTTAGACCGATGGTCAATCTGAGAGGGTGGTTCAAATACTGGAGGATATGTTAAGGAGTTGCGTTATTGATTTTTGAGGCAGTTGGGAGGATTATCTGCCATTAGCCGAGTTCTCCTACAATAATAGTTCCCAGTCGAGCATTCAGATGGCACCTTACGAGGCTCTGTATGTTCGTAAGCGTCATACTTCTTTGTGTTGGACTGAGTTGGACGAACGTCGAGTTTTGGGTCCTGAGTTGGTTTCTAAGACTGAGGATAAGGTTTGACTGATTCGGGATCGTCTGAAGGTGGCTTCTGATAGAAAGAAGTCTTATGCAGATCTGAAGAGGCGTGATATTAAGTATTCTGTGGGGAACTTCGTTTTTCTCAAGGTTTCCCCATGGAAGAAAGTTTTGAGATTCGGTCGCAAGGGCAAGTTGAGCCCTAGGTTCATCAGGCCATATCGGATCCTGAAACGTGTGGGGCCGGTCGCTTATCAGTTAGAGCTACCCCAGAGTTGGACCACATCCATGATGCCTTTCATGTCTCGATGTTGAGGCGGTATTGGTCTGATCCTTCTCATGTTGTCTCGGTTGAGGAGATCGAGGTTGGGCCGGACTTGACTTTTGAGGAGGAGTCGATTCAGATTCTGGGTCGCGATGTTAAAGTTCTGAGGAAGAAGTCCATTCCACTGGTAAAGGTTTTGTGGCAAAATCATAGCACTGATGAGGCCAAGTAGGAACCCAAAGACTCGATGTGTCAGTAGTATCATCATCTATTCTGATCAGGTAAATTTTGAGGTCGAAATTTTCATTTAGGGGGTAGAGTTGTAACACCCCAAAACTTTTATTTTTATCTTTTGTAGATTTGACACAGTTATCTGTTTGCTTCAGTGGTTAAGTGTTCTAGGTGTATGTGAGAGGTCGTAAGTTCAAGCCTTCTCTTTGGCTAATTTTGGAATTTTTCTGATTTAAGCCTTACCGTTGCTCGGTAGGTTTAAGGTTAATTGTTGGAGAAATCATAACAGCTTGCTGGTCTGATGGTAAGGGAATCCGTGTGTTGTGTGAAGGTCTTGTGTTCGAATCCCCGCGAGAGCGTGGGAGTTTATTTTTGCTCGTTTGACCGAGAGAGTTTCGATCAAACAGGAAATCTGAGAAAGTTAGGTGTTAGTGGGAGGAAAGTTAGGGATATGCTATCATATCCATTTTGTTTTTGTTTTTATCCCCTAAAAACCTTCTCTTTAGTTTTCTTTTAACGTCCTTTTCCCTTTTGGCAAAATTTTGGCTTCTTCATCTTTTATTTTTAATATGCTCCTCACTTTTAATTTCACGATTACGTCTTTGGTATTCTGTGGCTCTTCGCTCGGTTTTGGTAAGTGATGTTTAGGTTTTGTTAATTATTTAAGTTTTCTTTTCGGATGGTGGGGTTCTTGTTAATGGGGGATTTCGGCAGTATAGTAATTCGTTAGAACGTCTTGCACAGGAATTGAAGAGGAATCTTTCGTTACTACTTCAACGGTTTAGAGTGAGATAACGGTGTTTGTCGTTGGCGGGTAGGGTAATTTTGTGTCGACTTCTTGTTATCGAATTCGTTAATCAGTTCGCTAAATTATTATGGGGTAATCTGTTTTTAGGTTCCTAGAGGCTCGGGGTGGTTTCGCATTGAAACGATACCAGGTGTGTACCAAAAAACACAGAAAATGAGATTCAGTGAAAGCCGAAATTGCAAACTATCGACGCCACAAGGGCGTGTGGTAGGCCGTGTGCAAATGACATGGTCATGTGGTCGACGAAGGCCAGGCCGTGTGCTAGTCACGGCCGTGTGATGGCCAGGTAGGCCGTGTGCAACACACAGGCTTGACCGAATTAGGTCGTGTGGGCTACACGGGCGTGTGGGTCCACAAGGGTAGTCTACAGGAGCGTGTGGAAAATTGGGCCTGGCCATGTGATCTGCACGGGCCAAGGCCATTTTGGGCGTGTGGGCCATACGGGCAAACCACATGGGCCTGTGAGCCATTTAGCTAAAATGTTTTCTAGGGTTGCACGGGTCGCCCAAGTCGACTGTGAACCTACTGTAGGGTCGGTAAGCGCTACTTAGACCCTAAATCGTGTGACCTAAATATATAATGTATGTATTGAGCATGTTGAATTTATGCATGTTTACTGATCCGTATGTATGACTGATAACTGAATTTTAGCATGTAAGCATGTAATTTTGTATGTCTGCATTGAGCATGTTTAATTGCATCTGCATTGGGGTGGGATGATTAATTATGGGAGGAAGTGTACTGAAAGGCTTTCATGGGTATTATCTGGCAGCTCAGCTGTAATATTACTGATAATTCGTTACGACTTGGTGTGTAAGGCTGGGTGGGTGTTTTAAACCCCACATGGTGTGTAAGGATGGTCGGAGATGGTGTGTAGAGGCTGGTGGGTAGGATACTGATTTCTGTTACTGTATGCATACTGTGTCTGAGATGGGCTAAGGCATAAACTATGCCTGAATCTGTAATGGGCTTAGGCCCAGACTGCATTTGACTGTTAACTGTTGTTTGACTATATGCATGTCTTCTGTGGGGATTGCACACTGAGTTTACGTAAACCCACCCCTTTCTGTTTTATCTGTACAGGTAATCCCCAGACTTAGACAGATCGGTGCCGCGGAGGACTCAACGGTGACCACATGTCTATTGAATTGCTTTAATTTCATTATGGTTTTTATTTCCTATTCTTCTTTTGAGGAATTTTTGATGTAGTTTGGGACTTTTGGTTAGTTTGCCTTTATTTTGGATTTTAACTGTTTTCATGGATTTCTAAATTGCAAAACTCAATGAAAACTCAGTTTAATTATAAACAACGTTTTTCCTAAATACGAACGTTTTTTTTTTAGATATCACAGTTTTAAAAGTTTTTGCTACATAATATTTTTTTAAATGAATCAAATTAACAAGAAAATACTTTATAAATTGACGAGAGATAAATAAAAGCTAGTAAATGGAAACGGTTTAAACCTGGTAAATTTGATTTCAAATGCCATTCCATGTGACATCACAAGATTCAGCCATAACGTCTAGGCTGGGTTTGGGGTGTTACAAACCCTATTCCCAACCAAACCCCCAACCCCTCATCACACTATAACCATATCATGTATCTTTTCATTTATTCATTTTAGTTCCTTGGCATTTAGCTTCACATATAATCATATACTAACTTTTCAATTTCCTTTCAATGCATGTATATGTAAACATTTCATTTCAATTTCACATGCACTTTCTTTTCTCTCTTACATTACTAACTTATTTCTATTTATGTATTTATCATTAAATTCACTATACATATTCAAATACCAAAGATTTTATTCACTTTCATTCTTACTCACTTATAAATTTTGACATTCATAGCTTACTTGTAACGCCCTGAATTTGGGCCTAGTAGAATTGGGCCTATTGGGCTTTGGGCATTAGAGCGTTTAAAAGTTTTGAGAACAAGAGAATGACAATAATGCAAGTTGGACCTATTAGTTGAGTGATTTTGGAAGGTTAGGGGCCTTCTATGAAGTCCCGGGATCAAACCTGGGCTTTAGGAAAAATTTTGGTTTTAGGTGAATAAAACCCTGGGAGTTAGTAAGTAGGCTTTAAGAATAAAATGTGGAGAAAAATAACACAAGGGAGTGGTCTAGTGGTAAGGCATCATTAAGGGTGTAAGGGAGAGCTTAGGTTCAAGTCTTGGCGCTTGCATTTCATTTTGATTTCTTTTTAAATGAACTTAGACTTTGGCCCATAGGCTTATATTTAGTTGCGCATGTTTTAAGTCACAAAGGAGCATGTGTTGTGGTGCCATATAGCGTCTGGAGCATAGGAGAGGGCAAGGGTTCGAATCCCATTGCAAGCAAAAAGGGATATTTATTTTGCTAAGTTGGGACGACCAGAGTTTGTGTTGGAATTAAACTCTACTGAAGGAGGGATCCCACATCGGGAAGGTAGCATGAGAGTGGGCAAGAAGCTGGATTTAAATAAAGTAATCTATGAGGAGAGTAAGCATACCTTGGTTGGCGTTTAGGCATAGGAGTGTTCGGAGCGCCGATTAACTCCAGATTCCTATCAGGTGTGTATTTCGCACTACTCTAGTTGTAGAGCGGCAAATGCCGAAATGCCGGTCACACAGCGATGGTAGCCACACGAGCATGCGAGCGCACGTGTGGGAGCTTCGGCGCGATAGTTAAGGCCATCATGAGTGTTCTTGTGGGTTTAGGATGTTTGGGCCAAGTGGGGCCGTGGGCCCATATGAATAAATTGTATGATTGTGTAGTAGATATTGGACTGGTCTACGTGAATCTCATATTTGTGGCTAGATTTGGGTTAAATGGGTCACACGACTGTGTGGGACCATTTGGGCCAAGAATGGGCCCTAGGCCCATTCGCATTGTTATCTTTGTTTAGAATACCCTTTGTTTACAAAATTATTGAAATACCCTCGACTTGTAAAATTATCGAAGCACTCTCGATTTGTAAAGTTACCGAAATACCCTCGATTTGCAAAATTACCAAAGTACCCCTAATTTACAAAATTACTGAAATACCCTCAGTTTGGAAAATTACCAAAATACCCTTGATTTGTAAAATTATTGAAATACCCCTAATTTACAAAATTACCAAAATACCCCTAATTTGTGAAATTACCAAAATACCCCTGATTTGTAAAATTACCGGAATACCATTGGATTGTAAAATTATCGAAATACCTCGATTTGTAAAATTACTGAAATACCCTTGATTTGCCAAATTACCAAAATACTCTCGATTTGCAAAATTACCGAAATACCCTCGGTTTGGGAAACTATTGAAATACCCTTAACTTGTAAAATTATCGAAATACCCCTATAGGGAAGAATTACGAGAAAACCCCTGAAGGGTAGGATTACCAAAATACCCTTATAGGGTAGAATGACTATTTTGCCTTTGTGGGTAAATGACTGACTTAGATTATGAACTGGACTGATTTGACTGGGATTGTATGACTGTGTTTTAACTGACTTAATGGTGGTTGTATGACTGGTATGCTTTTAAATTATGTTTAAATGACCGTTACTGAGCATGGCCATTTTGCATACACGTGTAATGATTGAGCATGGCATGCACGACATATTGCATGGGGTTGGAACAAAGTTACGGACTAAGTGTACGACCCATTGCAGTTCTGTACAAGGCTTTCAGCCTTTCTGCGATATTTATGGCTTTGTGCCATCTTGATTATGGCTTTGTGCCAACCGTATTTACCAGTGGCTATGTGCCTAACATATATAGTGATGACTCTGTATCGATCATAATTACCCGTGGCTGTGTGCTGATTATATTATCGTCTCTGATGGTTATGTGCCAAACTTATTACAGTCACCGATAAATTTGTGCCATCCTGATTATGGCTCTGTGCCATCCTGGTTATGGTTTATAACCATTCTGTTTACAGCTTTTAGCCGTTCTGTTATCTGGCAGTGTTGCTGCAATATTTATTGCTTTTTAGCCGTTCTGTCCATGGCACCGAGCCGTTCTGTCCACGGCGCCTAGCCGTTCTGTTCACGGCGCAGAGTCGTTCTGTTGACTTAGTGCTACAATCGGTGCTAAGCTTGGTGTGTTTGCTGGGTAGGTAGATTTTATCCCCGCAAGGTGTGTTGGTTGGTACGGGTGGTGTGTTGGCTGGATCGAGGTGGGATGCATCCTCATACTGTTGCATATCTATTTATGAGATCTGTCACTATACTGGGCTTAGGCCACTTGTTCTGCTATTGGTTTGGGCTAGGCCCAATTGATTCTGTTATGGTTGTGCCCCAAATGATATTGTGGTGGGCTTTGACTCACGTATGCGTTGAACTGACTGTGCTGTTACTGTTAAAAGGGCTGTGGCCCAGACTGTTTAGGTTTCTGTTTGTGTATACTGAGTGTTACTCTGGTAAGATGATTACACACTGAGTTTTGGCAAACTCACCCCGTTTTTAACTGTGCAGGTAATCCCCAGCCTTAGACGGATCAGAGCTGCGAGGGACTCAGAGAAGACCACACACTGCTTATGCTTGCTGTTTTGATTATTTACTTTTAAATATTTTGATTTGGGTTGTAATAAGGCCTCTTTAAGTTTTCGGACTTTAAATTTTAGATTGGTTTTATTTTAATTTATATCTATTAGAAGTATCACGGTTTTTTTCCAAAATGTTAACTGTATTTAAAACAACACTACGTTTTCGCTACATTTTTCAAAATAGTTTCACGACCTAATCTTTTTCGTAAATCAATTACTTTCAAAATTAGCTTCCGCAACTGAAAAGATGTTTTGGGAATAAAGCTAATAATATTTCAACGTTTTTAAAAAATAAACTAACGTAACTGGGGTTTTATTTGAGCTTTCTCTAAGAAGGGTTTTCAATGAAAACATGGTTTTCAAAAAACACTTCAATGTTACACGCCAAATTCGGCCCTAACTTCTAGGCCGGTTTTGGGGTGTTGCATTACTTCTATCAAAACATAACTATTACAATAATTTAACTTAGTCACATAACTTCTAAACTTCATTCATCATATTATACTTTCAAATTAATATCTTACTTAGTTATTTCATACTAAATTTAAACACTCAAACATATAAATCAAGTAAGCAAACATAAATTCAATTAAGTACTTACCTATTCACTTCACTTGAACTTAACCTCTCTCTTTTCAATTCAAAGTTTTCTTTTTTCCTTTGCCAACTTATTTCTCTTCATACATAAATACATGAAACTCTCTACATGATTTCATTTCCAAATAACATGAAAATCGTGGGAAAACCATAAAATCACATATTTCTGCTTGACTTTCTCATCATTTTCCTAAGCTTTTCCTTCACTTTCTTTTTTAACTAAGTAGTTCCCATGATTGAAAATATTTACATAGCACTCTATGATATGAAATTAAGCTATGGTTTGAAGGAAAAAATCAAGAAAAATGCATGAGAGATTTTCCTTTCTTTATCCTTTTCTTTCTTTTATTCTTCCTTTCTTTCTTTCCTTTCTTTCCTTTTTTATTTTTTCTACCCCAAGCTGCTTCAATTCAGCCTTCCAGTTGTGTAGAAAATTCTACACTTTTCCTTTTCTTTCAATTTCATCCTTATCTTATTAACTAATCACATTTCAACACATTTCATGCTTAATTGCCATTAATTTTCTCTCTCCTTTGTGTAACACTCCAAACCCAGCCTAGACGTTATAGTCGGATCTGAAGAGTTACAATAATACGTTGAAATATTTACTTTCCAAAACGTGACTCGATACGAAACCAAAAATCAAAGTTTTATAAAACTCGTAATTTTGAATAAAACTTTACAATGGAAATTCTAGAGTTGATAATTTGGAAACTGTGGTCTTGAAAAGTGAAAGCGTACAGTTCATCAATACGGCAAATTTTAAAACATTTGTTATAAATTTATATAAAACCCATTTTAAATTTGTAGCGGAAAACCCTTAGCTTGTTTTAGTTTTGAAAATTGAATTCTAATTTGTTAGCTAGTATAAATTTACAGTTTACGTTAAAACTTCCAAAAACTGAAAAACAAATCAAAACCCAAAAACAAAACTAAATTCAAAAAAACATAGTCCAAAACCAAATGTCTAGAAATCTTAATTAACATAATCAAACCATATTATTTGAAAGACCAATTCGAGCTCCCGCACACCATCCAGTCCTAAGTCAGAAGTTCACCTGAAACGTATTAAACAAACGAGTAAGCTAGAAGCTCAATGTGTGATTTAACTCACGTATAGAATTTTCTTACTACAACTCGCACAATTGAAAACATAAAAATAGAGTTTTATTTTTAGTAATCACATATGCAAAAGCCATATCAGAAGTTCACATTAAAGATCAAAATCAAAATGTCATATTTTCATAATCATATATCAGAACGGTATTCTTAATTTCAAAATCAAATCTCAAACACAATCTCTTATACATAATTAGATGTATTTTATATTCAGATACAAATGCAATCGAAGATCCTACCCTCATTCGCTACATACCAACTCCGTCTAACCAATCACACCAAATAGGACTACAAGAGCCCATCCATCCAATCACACTAGGTCGTGGAGGTATGCCACTCATAATAGTGCAGTTGAGTTGCCAGACAGATATTGCAATTTAACCACCAAAATTGCAATAAAACTGTCAGAAAATACTTCCTCCATCTTATCCAAAACCCACCCCAATGCACATGCACAATCATAATAACGTACATACATATAATATAAATGGTATTGCATGCATACTTAATCATATATATTTTTTACAGATCATAGCATATCATTTTACATAGTTGAATCGAATAGCCATCAAAACATATAATACAATACGTAAAACATACATTGTTTACAAAATAGTTATGCTTGACACGTACCTATTGATTGCAAAACATAACGCATTTTTATACTTATCAGAGCTTATTTGACAAACCTCCTACACTTATCTGTGTTTGTTTACTAAAACTTACGCTTTCCTGGGCCTACATAATGCCCAGGGACCTAATTTACGAGTCCCTTAATCATCCCCTAGTTGGGCCTCAAAATTGGTCCAAAAGGCCCACATGACCCAAAAAGCTAGCCCGTGTGGTGCACACAGTCTACATGATTTTACATGGCCATGTGGTCCACCCGGTCTACCCACATTGTCTGCATGATTTCACACGGCTGCGTGGTGCTGGGCAGTTTCGAAAAACAACACAGTTTCATGATTTTCCCGAGTTTCAAACGAGATCTCAGGATAAAATTACATAGCTAATAGCGAAACGATTAACCACACAACTAGGAACTCACTACACCTACATTCGTTCAATAAATCGTATTAACTAACCAACAAACACCCAACCACAATGTAACATCCTAAAATTAGGGGTTCTACATTTTGCGCTATTCTATGTGTTTGGCTTGCTTAGCTTGTTATTTAGGTGCGTTTGGGGGTCCTGGGGAGGCTCGGGTTCGAGCCAGAGCCTTGGTAAAATTTTGCTTTTTGGGCATAAGGGGAGAGAGCTAGTGGAAGCAGGCCTTAAGGATAATTATTTGTGTTTGATGACACAAAAGTGAGCATAAGGTGGAGTGGATGTGGCGTCACTGGTAGAGCAGAGGGGGAGGAGTTCAAATCCCATCTGCTGCATTATGGAGCTTTAATTTTTGTGCTCAAGGTGGGAAAGAGGTGGCATTCGGCTGGGACTCTACCAAGGTGGTAGTTGAATGGGTCAAACAATTAAAAATGGATGGAGGAGAGAGCTTGGGTAGTTTGTATTGGTCAACCAATTCGAAATGGGGGATGGAGAGTGAGTGTGGAGAAAATTAAGGGATTTGGTGTGTGGAAGAAGTTTGGCCGAATGTGGGAAGATGTTAGAGGAGCATTTTCAGTTTTTTGCTAGTATGGGTGTGTGCCGAAATTTCCTTTAGTTCTTAGACATTTCTTTCTTAGCATATTCGGTCACAAGTGTGTAGGGTGAGTGTGCCGTTTTCTTTGTAGTGTAGCTAGTGTGCATTTTTGGTTTTAGCATTTTTGGGAAGACATTTCTTTCTTTTTCTTTACCGAAACCTTTAGTGATTACCTCATTGTTCTCTTTTTCTCTCTTGTTCATTCAAGTCGAAACCCCTTTTTTTCTGAGGTGTTTCTTCTATTCATCTCCTTCTTCAATTCTTCAAAGGCCGAATCATTCTTCTTCTACACTTCTTCTACTTCTTCTTCTTTTCTCTTTGCTTCTCTATTTCTTTCTTCACTAGCCGAACCTCAGTTTGCCCACTTTCTTCTCTTCTCTTTTCATTTCTTTCTTGTTCCATACTTGAGCTGAAACCCCTCTGTTGTCAAGCTAAACCTGTTTCTTTCATCTTTTGCTATTAGCCGAACACCAGGAAGCAAAGTGCTAGGATCCCTTTGTTTTGCCGAAAGTCCCTTTTCAATCGGTTTTGCTTGTTGCAAGGTATCGAGTTCTCTCTTCATATGTTTTTCTCTTCTCTCTTCTAAAGATCGAAGCAGTCACCCTTCTACTCCTTCCTTTTAGGCCGAACCTGAGTACCCTCTCCACCTTGAAGCGTGTTCGTTCTTTCGTAGGAAGCCGGAGCTCTTGTCAGCAGTGGTCGAATCTAAGGCATCTTGGTGAGTAGGCTTTAGCCGAATGGAGGGGGGATTGGTTGGATACCCTCGAACATGTTTCATTTAGACCGATAGGTCACTTCTTCTTTATTTTGGAGCATCATTTCTAACTCGTGAGTTATTTAGGGACTCGTCAAGAATCGCAAGCCGAATCTGTTGGTGTTCGGTTCTCCATTGATCAAGGTAAGGAGTTCTCTCTGATTTCTGCTCGTTTATTCTCTTTTCACTCTCTCTGTCATAACCAAATCTCCTTGTTAGACAACCATTGTTTCTCTCTGAAAGTACTGTACTGATCAAGACTCTCTTCATGGATGTAAGTGCTAGCCGTTCTAAGGAAGTATCGACAAAGGAGCCTGAGGGGAGTGGACTCGTGGTCTCTACTCTTAAGTTCAAACGACGTAGGGTGTCTTCCATTTGGGATTTCCCACCGGGTTATGCGAGAGAGGCGACATTGGATCTGAATAGACAGATCGTAGTTGTTCGTGATAGTGAGGGTGTTGACGATTAGGAGTGTATAATTCTTCGCATAATCAGGTGTGTAGTCTCACACCTTTATTTGTTATAATATGAAATACTCTGTGTGTCGGTTAAAAGTCGAAGATGTCTTAAAGGGGTAAGCTTCTGTGATACCCCTAGTGGGTGAGTATGGAAATAACCCAGGTATGTAAAATTTCTATTATACCTCTTCGAATGATTAGGCATGACTGTGTATTCTGTTATTTGATTATTTGGTACGTTCAGGCATGCACTAAAATATTATGCCATGATATGTTGCATGGGTTCGGGATATTATGGATTGGGGAAGTGTATTTCGGTGACTCTGTCACATTATTTCGGTGGCTCTGCCACATATTTTGGTGACTCTATCACATTATTTCGGTGGCACTACCATGATTTCGGGATGAGCAGCGCGACTGCCATCATGGTGTGTAGCGGATGTGGGTTGATTATAGAAATCCCCACCGGTGTGTTATGGTTGGAACGGGTGGTGTGTAGCGGATGAATTCTAGGTTGGGCTGGGTTACATTGCATGCATTTACCTGTTTATCATGTTAAAAGGGCTCAGGCCCAGTTTGTTTTCGTATGGGCTTCGCCCAATTTGATTTCGTAAGGGCTAAGGATGAATTTGTATCTGCATGGGCTCGGGCCAGCTAATGTTCATTTCGGGGTTTACACATTGAGTTGTCATAACTCACCCCCTACTTATTTTTGCAGGTAATCCCTAGTTTTGAGGGTTCGGAGCTGAGGTGGACTCTGTGGTGGCCATTCGTCCTTACTTCAGTAAATTAAGCTTCACTTTCTTTTAAGTCGTATTTTAATTTTGGAATTATGTTTTGTAATAAGGCCTCTGAGATTTTATTTGGTTTTTAACTTTTAATCCGGCAGCTATCTTTTATTAAACGTCTAATACGGAGTTTTCTTAAACATTAATAACAATTTTCCAAATATTACGTTTTTGGCAAATATTCAAATTCGATTTCCACGAAGGCTGCTTTCAATTAATACTAACTTTTCTAAAATGGACACTGAATAAATCTGGATTTCATAACCAACGTTGAAACACTAAACGTTTTTTTTAACGCAACATCTTCAACGAACTACTTCCCTAAACTATCGCCCAGTTTTTTTCAACTTCCTAATTCTCTTTTCAAAACAATATTGTTACTGGTTCTGATTGGTTATAAATTAAGTCCTTGAAGATAGCAACCCTAATGCTTTTGCAAGAAAACTATTAAACAAGATGAAGTTTCATAAACAGCAAAACTTGAAGTTTAACAAACTAGTTTCTTTAACAACCCTTCCATGTGACATACCAGATCCGGTCGTAACGTTTAGGCCGGGTTTGGGGTGCTACATTTTATGGTATTAGAGCCCGGTTGTAAAACTCGGCTGTGGATTGGGTTCGACAACATTTTCCAAAATTGGTTTAAAATATGCTTTCGAAAAATATATGACTTTTGGAAGTATGGCACACGAGTCTCCGGCACCGAATCCGTAAGTCTTCTGACTTTGTTTGGTATTATGAAATAATTTTAGAAGGAATTCTCAAAATTAATGTTTTATGATTGCTAGCTATAAGAGTTAAGACTTTAGAGACTGAGACATTAGGAAATTCGATTTGTGGAAACAACTGCTATACTTATTTTGCATAAAACATTGTTAATAAACACTGTAGTAATATACTAATTCTTAAAATTTTTAATTAGAGTAATTCGATCTAGCAAACATGAGCACAAGAGGATGTGGACGTGGTACACGCGGCCGTGGTAGAGGCCGGGGTGCTGAGGCTAGATCCTTAGAATCTAGACATGTGCCGGAAGGTAATGTGCCAGCATCACTAGTAGAGGAAGCAGGGTCCCAGGACAAAACCAGAGGGGACAATGATTTGTCCCAAGCTATGCTACGAGTCTTGGAATGGGTTGCTGGGGCAAGCACTAGATCGGTAGCTCGAAAATCTATCTCTGAGCGACTCCGGGCAAATGGGGCTGAGATATTTAGGGGTATTTCTGGCGTGGCCCCAAACGTAGCTGAATAATGTTGGAGGCCATTGAATGAATCATGGATGATCTAGATTGCACAGTGGAGGAGAAATTGAAAGGAGTAGTGTCTCTCCTACGTGATGAGGCGTACCAGTGGTGGTTCACAGTGAGGGAAGGTACTTCAACAGACTGATAAACCGTAAAAGTAACATATTTTAATCCCACATTTAGCATACTTTTGGATGATTTATCATTTGATTTGTGTAAAAAGGTGCTCTTAAACCTTTCTTTTCATATTTTATACTCAGGAAAGCACCCAAGGATAAAAAGAACGAGAAACGGGCTTAAAACAGACCAAATTGGGCCAAGAGAGAAATCGACATGGCCTGGCCCAAAGACCACACGGCTGTGCCTCATTAAAAGTCTGAACACGACCTGGCCACAATTCACACGGGCGTGTGCCATGGCCGTGTCCCTGTCGCTGGAAAGAGAAATTTCATTCAGGAAAGGATACTTGGAGGCAAAGAAACACATTCCAAAGCCTATTCAAACACCCTATTAGGAATTCTACTTAAATTAGGATACTTAGGGGCCAAGTAAGGCATCACAAAGTCTATTTACACACCTTAGGGGGCAACTTGAAAGGGGAGTTCGGCATAAGCTGAAGGCATTGAAAGCTAGGCCAAGGAGCCAAGCCGAGAAGGTCAAAGTTAGGGAGTAACGCGAGGATAGCCAGTTGATCCATCCCAAGAAGCTGGAATTATACTCAAGACGGTGGAATTCTCTTTCAATTTCTTCAGGGGGTTTTAGGGTTTTCTTATGTTTTGTTTTATCTTTTATTTTGCGATGTTTTGTTTATTCATTATGAACTAAACCCCCCAGATACCTGAAGGGGATGAAACCTAGATGGATTTTATTATTTGAATTTTAAGTTATATGATAAATTACTTAGTTTGTTCTTAATTATTTTGCTTAATCCAAATCTAATGTGCTTAGGTGGAGGAGGAATAGACCCTGCCTAAGAGAAGACCTAACATAATTAAGCAGAGTTGATCGAACGCCTAGAGATAGGGTTACGAGATTTTGCCAGATTAGGGTGAAACCTAATATGGGAG
Organism: Gossypium australe; assembly: GCA_005393395.2. Taxonomy (NCBI): domain Eukaryota; kingdom Viridiplantae; phylum Streptophyta; class Magnoliopsida; order Malvales; family Malvaceae; genus Gossypium; species Gossypium australe. The sequence continues at coordinate 107,872,842 of CM016619.1, read as the reverse complement.
TCCATTGATCGATTTACTACTGTCCTAGAGGGTTATTATAAGCAAACGAGAGTTCCACTAATTAACCTAGGGTTAGACGTTACTCGCCTCGAGAGAGGGTTTAATATAGGTTAGGGAGTCCTACGGATCAAGCTAAGTAAAAGAAATCATATAATTGAAGGTTAGATAATTGGAGAAATCTAGGTGGATTCTTCCCGAGGGTATCATTAAAATCAACTGAGTTTTTCCTCAAGGTTATTTTCCAATTCGTATTTTTTGTCTTTGTTTCTTTAGTTTAGCTATCGTCAATTTAATTTAAAAAGTAATCTTCACTCTAACTTTAAGGCTAAATAATAAAAAGAAAGTGAGTATTAATACTTTTAGTTCCTTTGGGTTCGATAACCGGTCTTGCCTAAGCTATACTACTGCTCGATAGGTACACTTGCCTTAATATTGTTGTCAGAGTTAGTCTCCAGGTTTGATCATTCTTTTATAAATATTTAAAGCTCTGATTTTACAGCGATCATGGGCCGTATCACCTGGGACTTAACAGCGTTCCAGGGAAAATATGTTGGGTTGAGCTATGTGGACACCTAGAGGAAAGCATTTCTGAATTTGGTTCAAGGGGGTAAATTCGTGGCTGAATACGAGGCGGAGTTCCTGCACCTGAGTCGTTACGCTCAGGGTATCGTCGCAACTGATTATGAACGCTGTGTTCGATTCGAGGATGGTCTGCGAGATAAGCTGCGAGCACTGATAGCTCCACAGCAGGAAAGGGATTTTGCTATACTGGTTGAGAAGGCAAAAATTGCCGAAGAGGTGAAGCGTTCTGAGCGGCATAATCAGGATAAAGATAGGGGCAGGAATAAGAGAAGTTTTGGGACATTAGGATCTACTGGGGGTTCCCAAAAGAGGCTTAGGTTGGATAGGCCAGTTCGAGCTATGATGCCAGTTGCTGCAGGTTAGCTGCGACCTTGTGCACAGTGTGGGAGATTGCATCCGGAGAGTGTTGGAGAAAAATTGGAGGATGTTTTAAATGTGAATCTAGGGATCATCTGATAAAAGATTGTCCACAGGAGTTGGAGAGGGTGCGGACGTTAGGTCAGGGTTTTGCTCAAGCAATTGGAGGTTGTCAGCAGCTGCCGAGAGGTCGTGGTCCGGCCAGAGGAGGAAATGGTTTTGGTCGAGGTCGGGGAGCACCGGGCAGAGGTACGAGTAATGCAGATGCAAGACAACTGGGGTTAGTCTATGCAGCTCGACGGCGTGAGGATGGCGATACCAGACGTCATAACCGGTACGTTCCGTATATTTGATGTACCCTTTACGGCTTTGATAGATATTGGGTCTACACATTCATATGTTGCCTATGCTGTGTCTGGGACTCTGGGTATTAGATCTGAAATTGCTGCTAGAGAAATTTCTGTGATTAGCCCTCTAGGACAATCGGTGGTAGTGAACAAACTATTTAGGAATGTGCCTTTAGAAGTGCAAGGGATTGCTTTCCTGGCAGACTTGATGGAATTGCCGTTCGGCAAGTTCGATTTGATTTTAGGCATGGACTGGCTAGTTAAGCATCGAGCGAACTTGGATTGCGCTGTTAAGCATATGGTGTTAAGAACTCCAGGGGATAAGGAAGTAATTATTATAGGAGAAAGGAGGAATTACCAGTCCTATGTGGTTTCTGCATTAAAGGCTGAAAAGTTGGTGCTAAAAGGGTGCGAGGCATTCCTAGCTTTCATCAGTGCTTTCGATGCCAAGGAGTTTAGAATGTTAGAACTGTAAAGGAGTTCTCGGACATATTTCCTGAAGAACTTCCGGGATTGCCTCCAGATCGCGAGGTCTAATTTGGCATTAAGTTATTGCCAGGAACGTCTCCCATGTCCATCGCTCCTTATGGAATGGCACCGAAGGAGTTGGTAGAACTTAAAGCTCAGATCCATGAGCTGTTGGACCGAGGATTTATCCGACCAAGTGTATCTCCATGGGGAGCGCCGATGTTGTTCATCAAGAAAAAGGATGGGTCGATGCGTATGTTCATTGACTATCACCAATTGAACAAGGTGACGATCAAGAACAAGTACCCGCTACCAAGAATTGACGATTTGTTCGATCAGCTGCGAGGAGCTTCGGTTTTCTCAAAGATAGATTTAAGATCTGGGTACCATCAGCTAAAGGTCAAGGAGGCGAATATTCATAAGACTACGTTCCGAACTCGATATGGGCATTACGAGTTTCTAGTGATGTTGTTCGGGTTAACAAATGCACCAGCAGCTTTTATGGACATGATGAATCAGGACTTTCAACCCTATCTAGACCGGTTCGTGGTGGTATTCATATATGACATCTTGGTGTTTCGAGAACAGAGGAGGAGCATGATTCGCATCTTCGGGTTGTGCTGCAGATATTAAGAGAAAAGCAATTGTATGCCAAATTCAACAAGTTTGAATTTTGGCTAAAGAAAGTGACCTTTTTAGGGCATGTTGTTTCTGCTGAGGGGATTAGGGTTGATCCTCGAAAGATCGAAGCTGTTTTGGACTAGAAACCACCGAAGTCAGTGTCTGAAATTCAAAGTTTTCTTGGTTTGGTAGGGTACTACAGAAGATTCGTTGAGGGGTTTTCGCTGATTGCTGCACCTTTAACCAAGTTATTGCGGAAAGGGGTACCGTTTGTTTGGGTCGATAAGCAATAGGAAAGTTTTGAGAAGTTAAATAAGATTCTGCCTGAAGCATCGGTGTTGATTCAGCCTGAGGCGGGGAAAGAGTTTATCATCTATTGTGATGCATTGCATACAGGTCTGGGTTACGTGTTGATGCAAGAAGGGAAGGTAGTAGCGTATGCATCTTGTCAACTAAGGCCGCATGAGATGAACTATCCCACTCATGACTTGGAAATAGCTGCTATGGTGTTTGCCCTAAAGGTATGGAGAAAAATCAATTATCTACACCGACCATAAGAGTCTAAAATATCTCCTCACCCAGAAGGAGTTGAATTTAAGGCAACGGAGGTGGATTGAGTTGCTGAAGGACTATGACTGCTCGATTGAGTATCACCCGGGTAAAGCTAACGTGGTGGAAGATGCGTTGAGTTGTAAGGAGATATCGAGTTTGAGAGCAATGTTTGCTTATCTCAGTCTTTATGAAGATGGTAGTTTATTAGCAGAGCTTCAGATAAAGCCGACATGGGTAGGTCAGATTAAAGAGAAGCAATTGTTGGATGAATTGTTGGGTTCTCAGTTTCAGCAAGTGGAAAGAGGAGAGACAGTGGATTTTGGGTTGAACAATGAAGGGGTATTATGTTTCTGTGGAAGAATTTGTATGCCGAAGGACTCAGAGTTGAGGCAGATGATTCTGCGGGAAGCGCATAGTAGCCCTTACGTTATGCATCCCGGTGGAAGCAAGATGTATCGAGATTTACGCGAACTGTATTGGTGACCAAGGCTGAAGCGAGAAGTTACTGACTTTGTGGGTAAGTGTTTGACATGCCAGCAAGTGAAGGCGGAACATCCGTTGCCTTCGGGATTGCTGCAACCGGTGAAGATTCCACTTTGAAAGTGGGAGAGGATAACGATGGACTTAGTTAGTGGGCTACCCCTAACGCCTACTAAGAAAGATTCAGTGTGGGTAATCGTTGACCGATTGACTAAGCCCGCACAATTCATACCGGTTCGTATCGACTATTCGTTACGAAAGTTGGCCAAGCTGTATGTGGCAGAAATCATGAGGTTGCATGGGGTACCCGTGTCTATCATATCAGACAGGGACTCTAGATTTACATCACGGTTCTGGAAGGCGTTACATGAAGCTTTGGGTATAAAGCTAGATTTCAGCACAGCGTTTCACCCACAGACTGATGGTCAGTCGGAAAGGGTAATTCAGATCCTGGAAGACATGTTAAAGGGCTGTGTGATTGACTTTAAAGGTCGTTGGGAAGATTACCTGTCGTTGGCTGAATTCGCGTACAACAATAGTTATCAGTCCAGCATTCGAATGGCACCTTATGAGGCGTTGTATGGTCGTAGGTGTCGTACCCCTACCTGTTGGACAGAGTTAGGTGAGCGACAGTTGTTGGGTCCAGAATTGATCTCAGAAACGGAGGAAAAGGTTAAGCTGATTCGGGGCCAGTTAAAAGAAGCTTCTAATAGATATAAATCGTATGCGGATCTGAAGCATAAGGAGATAGAATTTTCGGTGGGAGATCGTGTCTTCTAAAAAGTCTCACCTTGGAAGAAGGTTTTAAGATTTGGACGAAAGGGCAAGTTGAGCCCCAGATTCATCGGGCCTTATCGGGTGTTAAAACGTGTGGGACCAGTGGCGTATCAGCTTGAGTCACCCTTGGAGTTGAAACAAATACATAATGTATTCCATGTTTCGATGCTAAGGCGCTATCGTTCAGATCCATCTCACGTAGTGCCTGTGGAAGAAATTGAGGTAAGACCTGATCTCTCTTTTGAAGAAGAACCAGTGCAGATTTTGGATCGATGGGTCAAGGTATTGAGAAGGAAGTCGGTTCCATTGGTTAAAGTATTATGGCGTAATCACGGATCAGAAGAAGCTACGTGGGAGCCGGAGGAGGCGATTCGACAGCAATACCCTCACCACTTTTAGTCAGGTAAATTTCGAGGCCGCAATTTCTTTAAGGGGGTAGAACTGTAACATCTTAGAAATAGGGGTTCTGTATTTTGCGCTATTCTATGTGTTTGGCTCACTTAGCTTGTTATTTAGGTGTGTTTGGGGGTACTGGGGAGGCTCGGGTTCGAGCCAGAGCCTTGGTAAAATTTTGCTTTTTGGGCATAAGGGGAGAGAGCTTGTGGAAGCAGGCCTTAAGGATAATTATTTGTGTTTGATGACACAAAAGTGAGCATAAGGTGGAGTGGATGTGGCATCACTGGTAGAGCAAAGGGGGAGGAGTTCGAATCCCATCTGCTGCATTATGAAGCTTTAATTTTTGTGCTCAAGGTGGGAAAGAGGTGGCATTCGGCTGGGACTCTACCAAGGTGGTTGTTGAATGGGTCAAACAATTAAAAATGGATGGAGAAGAGAGCTTGGGGAGTTTGAATTGGTCAACCAATTCGAAATGGGGGATGAAGAGTGAGTGGAGGAGAAAATCAAGGGATTTGGTGTGTGGAAGAAGTTTGGCCGAATGTGGGAAGATGTTAGGGGAGCATTTTCGATTTTTAGCTAGTATGGGTGTGTGCCGAAATTCCCTTTAGTTCTTAGACATTTCTTTCTTAGCATATTCGGTCACAAGTGTGTAGGGTGAGTTTGCCGTTTTCTTTGTAGCGTTGCTAGTGTGCATTTTTGGTTTTAGCATTTTTGGGAAGACATTTCTTTCTTTTTCTTTACCGAAACCTTTAGGGATTACCTCATTGTTCTCTTTTTCTCTCTTGTTCATTCAAGCCGAAACCCCTTTTTTATTCTGAAATGCTTCTTCTATTCATCTCCTTCTTCAATTCTTCAAAGGCAGAATCACTCTTCTTCTACACTTCTTCTACTTCTTCTTCTTTTCTCTTTGCTTCTCTACTTCTTTCTTCACTAGCCGAACCTCAGTTTGCCCACTTTCTTCTCTTTTCTTTTCATTTCTTTCTTGTTCCATACTTAAGCCGAAACCCCTCTGGTGTCAAGCTAAACCCGTTTCTTTCATCTTTTGCTATTAGCCGAACACCAGGAAGCAAAGTGCTAGGATCCCTTTGGTTTGCCGAAAGTCCCTTTTTCAATCGGTTTTGCTTGTTGCAAGGTATCGGGTTCTCTCTTCATATGTTTTTCTCTTCTCTCTTCTAAAGATCGAAGCAATCACCCTTCTACTCCTTCCTTTTTAGGCCGAACCTGAGTACCCTCTCCACCTTGAAGCGTGTTCGTTCTTTCTTAGGAAGCCGGAGCTCTTGCCAATAGTGGTCGAATCTAAGGCATCTTGGTGAGTAGGCTTTGGACGAATGGGGGGATTGGTTGGATACCCTCATTCATGTTACATTTAGACCGATAGGTTGCTTCTTCTTTATTTTGGAGCATCATTTCTAACTCGTGAGTTATTTAGGGACTCGTCTGAAATCGCAAGCCGAATCCGTTGTTGTTCGATTCTCCATTGATCAATGTAAGGAGTTCTCTCCGATTTCTGCTCGTTTATTCTCTTTTCACTCTCTCTGTCATAACCAAATCTCCTTGTTAGACAACCATCGTTTCTCTCTGAAAGTACTGTACTGATCAAGACTCTCTTCATGGATGCGAGTGCTAGCCGTTCTAAGGAGGTATCGACAAAGGAGCCTGAGGGGAGTGGACTCGTGGTCTCTACTCCTAAGTTCAAACGACGTAGGGTGTCTACCGTTCGGGATTTCCCACCGGGTTGTGGGACAGAGGCGGCATCGGATCTGAATAGACAGATCGTAGTTGTTCGTGATAGTGAGGGTGTCGACGATTAGAAGTGTATAGTTCTTCGCATTATCAGGTGTGTAGTCTCACACCTTTATTCGTTATAATATGTAATACTCTGTGTGTCAGTTAAAAGCTGAAGATGTCTTAAAGGGGTAAGCTTCTGTGATACCCCTAGTGGGTGAGTATGGAAATAACCCAGGTATGTAAAATTTCGATTATACCCTTTCGGATGATTAGGCATGACTGTGTATTCTATTATCTGCTTATTTGGTACGTTCATGCATGCACTAAAATATTATGCCATGATATGTTGCATGGGTTCAGGATATTATTGATTGGGGAAGTGTATTTCGGTGACTCTGTCACATTATTTCGGTGGCTCTACCACATATTTCGGTGACTCTGTCACATTATTTCGGTGGCACTGCCACGATTTCGTGATGAGCAGCGCGACTGCCACCATGGTGTGTAGCGGATGAGGGTTGATTGTAGAAATCTCCACCGGTGTGTTATGGTTGGAACGGGTGGTGTGTAGCGGATGGATTCTAGGTTGGGTTGGGTTGCATTGCATGCATTTACCTATTTATCATGTTAAAAGGGCTCAGGCCCAGTTTGTTTTCGTATGGGCTTCGCCCAGTTTGATTTCATAAGGGCTAAGGCCCTATTTGTATCTGCATGGGCTCGGGCCCAGCTAATGTTCGTTTTGGGGTTTACACACTGAGTTCTCGTAACTCACCCCTCTACTTAATTTTGCAGGTAATCCCTAGCTTTGAGGGTTCGAAGTTGAGGTGGACTCTGCGGTGGCCATTCGTCCTTACTTCAGTAAATTAAGCTTCACTTTCTTTTAAGTCGTATTTTAATTTCGGAATTATGTTTTGCAATAAGGCCTCTGAGAGTTTATTTGGTTTTTAACTTTTAATCCGACTGCTATATTTTATTAAATGTCTAATACGGAGTTTTCTTAAACATTAATAACTATTTTCCAAATATTACGTTTTTGGCAAATATTCAAATTCGGTTTCCACAAAGGCTGCTTTCAATTAATACTAACTTTTCTAAAATGGACACTGAATAAATCTGGATTTTATAACCAACGTTGAAACACTAAACGTTTTTTTTTAACGCAACATCTTCAACGAACTACTTCCCTAAACTATCGCTCAGTTTTTTTCAACTTCCTAATTCTCTTTTCAAAACAATATTGTTACTGGTTTTGATTGGTTATAAATTAAGTCCTTGAAGACAGCAACCCTAATGCTTTTGCAAGAAAACTATTAAACAAGATGAAGTTTCATAAACAACAAAACTTGAAGTTTAACAAACGAGTAGTTTCTTTAACAACCCTTCCATGTGACATGCCAGATCCAGTCGTAACGTCTAGGCCGGGTTTGGGGTGTTACACACAAGACATCCTAACACCGAATTTTCTGACCATTAATATCAAATTCAAGCACTTACTTCTTCTAAATAACAATCAAACTTGAGTTTAATCTACATGAGGGCTTTAATTTCCACCCGAATCGACTAACCAAGAACCACAAAATTACTAATCACAACATAGAATGAAAATTATACTAACAGAACTCCATCTAATCAAAGAATGAACTAAAAATAGAATATTAGAAAAAGATAGTTTAACGAAACTTACACTATGAACGAACTACGCTCCAATAGAAAATATCACATACTACCACTAGCAGAAAATGGAACGATAGCAAGCAAAAATCAAAGAAGAAGGAGAAAAGAAAACAAAAGAAAGAAGAAGAGAGAAAAAATGGAGAAGACGGGGAAAGTGGGAGAAAAGAATGTAAGAGTGGGAAGTGGGAGAGGTAATTTCATAACTACCCGCAACCCACTATATCCCACTAATTAACCACCCACCAGAATCCCTCATAGTTCAAAACAAAAACAATTTCATTTTGCACACAAGGGGACTCAAACACAAGATTAAGGGATAAAATGAAGCCTTACTACTAAACCAACAAGCTCATTCTTGTCAACAATCAAGTGAAAATAATTTATAAATTAGAAGTTCAAATATAGAGGTTTAGGCAAAAATAGAAAAAATTCAAGGGAATAGATTTAAACACAGGACCTCTCACACACAAACACTACATTTAACCACTTAATCAAATCAATTCACTTGTCATAATATTCATAATCTTAATTCAAAAGTCGGACGTAACCACTCTTTGTGTCACTAACTCAGTTTCTTCTAGCCCAGTTTTTGGGATGTGACACTTTGCACCTCATTGTATGGAAATTTTAATCCCACCATTATGTCTTCAAAAATCTCTTAATAATGGTAAATTACGTCTAGGCCTCCACAGAATGGGAAAATTGCACTTACTCTATGTATTTTTCCACTTTATTCAATTTAGTCCATATTTTGATTTTTCAACTTCACATATCAATATGTCTTCATGTCACGTCCATAAAAAAGGATTTCTTAAAATTTCTCTCTTTTCTTAAAAGGGTAAATTTACACTTTTAATCCTCCAACTTTAAAAAATTCTCAATTTAATCCTTATTGAATTCATTATTCATACTTCCTCTCCAAATACTTATTTCACATTCAATGTACTTATTGTTTTCAAAAACCAAAATTTTGGAGGATTACAAGCATATTATTTTTAATTTGATATTTAATAATTATATATATTTTTTAATTAAAATTTTAAACACATACAACTTAAAATATATATTTTTAATATTTACGTTTTATTTTGTACCAAAAGAGAAAACAAACAACATTCTAATTATTCTTTTACCATATGCATCCGTCTGAAATAAAGGAAGAAGACTTGCCAGTGGAGTATCTACAATCATCGATCCTAATTCTTTTCTCTGGACAAGGTTTGCGAGATGATCCACGCTTTTGTTACATTCCCTGAAAATAAGCTTGACTGCTTTCATCAATCCCTTAGCAATTATTCTCGAACAATCATGCATTAAAGAGGCTTAGTTTTAAAATGAACAACCGTCAAGGCATCTATTTCCACAATTAGAGGTTGAATAGATAAACATTTCACTAACTTTAATTATTCGTTCTACTAATATTTATCATGAAGCCCATAACCTAATCTACTTTATTGTCTCTTATTAATATTTATATTGTATCATTATATATTTAATTTCATATAATATAATTTACATAATATATAAAAATAAAATAAACAATATGTTATAAAAGTATAAAATAGGTCGAGCTAGGCTCGAGCCTTGAATTTTAAACCCTGCATGACTCATATTTTAAACGGGTTTTTCTTTCCAAAACCCATTTTTCAATTCTTTTATTTTTTTTCAAACATTCTCATATTTCGAATTGACCTTCGAGCTTGAGTGAGTATCTAGACCCTTGAACAAGCCTAATCACAACTTATATACATATATCATGAAACTTAGGTGACCTAAAATTGAGTTATGAATAAAGCCACATCAAATATTTGTGACATAATTAAATTTCAATAATAAATTTATTTACAAGTTAATTACCTTACACAACATTAACAATTAAAATAAAAATAAATTATTCAACGAATCAAATAAACCTAATTAACAAATCATGAGCACAACTGCATGTAAAAATTGTGGTAAATAAGTATTATGTTTTATGTTTGAAATGTGCAATCAACAGAGTGTTGTTCCTTTCATCTTTTTAACTGGTGATCATATGAATACATAGCAGATAATATGCAATGTTGTAAAGATGAAATCGTAGTTGAACCAATTAGACCACTATTTTTTTTGTTCAATTGATTGAACCATCGATTCAATCATGAAAGATAAAAAATTCATAAAAAGATAAAGAAAAATTAGAAAATTCTAAAAAAAAGGAAAAACAATTAACAGCATAAATAAATAATAATAGAAAAATAAAAATTAATTTTATATAACAAAAAAATTTAAATAGTTAAACTAGCTTTAACATGAACTAATTATATGTTAATGGCTTTTAAAATATTAAACATGAACTAATTCAACCATTCACTATTTCACATCTCAAGTGTACCATTCAAACATACCAATTCAATGTATTTTTCAACTTAACCAGATCATGCCATTCAATATGCCATTCGCATAACTATAAATTATCACCTTAATAAACATGAAATGCATATATATATTTACCGCCACATATGAATCACAACATCAAGCCATCATAAGTTACTAAACACATCAAGATATGTATACAATAAGGTATATACCAAAACACTTATATACATGCCACAATCCTTGACTCAAGATGACTAAAAATATATTGAAATGAAGATAGTGTGAGCTTCAGAACGATCTGGCTTGACGTGTTCTGCAATGTAACAATTTGCAGGGAAAAGGGAAAATAAATGGAGTAAGCATATAAAATGCTTAGTAATCTCATATGGTACTAAAATTTACCTTTATCATTTAAGCATAAAAATTATTATATTAGCTATGAAATTACTTTCCTTGGCAGATTAGTATATATCTCTACACGAAACATCACCATAAATCAAATACGTTAGTTATGTTCTCGAATCGTAAATACTATCAACATTTAAAAATAGAACCATATAACAATCTATAAGTTAAGTATCATCAATACCATTTAATTTTTAATTCATGATTTAAATTCCATTTCCAATCAATTGAACATCACCCGATGGAACTATAATAAAATAGACTCAGATACACGAAAAAGTAATGCTCCCACAAGCTACCATTTTAACGGTATTGCTCACACAAGTTGACATCGTATCAAGGTTACCTGTCTGAGCTACACCATTGATACATATAATCCAAGAATTTGTAATAAATGCTAGATCTCGTAACATTATGTGAATCTTTGATCAATTACGTGTATAACCCTAATGGCACGCCATACATATCTTAACATTTTACCAAGTTCACTCGGGCTTCATTTCTATATAAATGACATTATCAATTTCTATACTAAGTTTCATTTCTCATATGAAACATATAATCAATCCATATTCTTATTTGCATTCTATTTTATTTTCATATAACCAATATTCTCATGAATTTACAATTTAGTTCCTTTTTTAGTTACAAGTGTCAAATTTACTAATTCATTTCAATCTAACACATATATAAAATAGCACACAAAATCAACATAACATAAAATAAAATAGTAAGTTCCATATGAACTTACCTGGTTAAAACATTAAACAATCAAATCTTTAGGGACTAATCGATAATTTTTGCTTTTCCCCTATTAGCTTCATTTGATCCAATTCTTGATCTATTTAATTATTTTAGACAATTCATCAATACCAAACATTTTTATATTATGTCATGATATGTATGAACCTATAAAATTTATTTTTTTGATGCCCCTAAAGTTTTACATTTTATTCAATTTAGTCCTTAAAATCGAAATAGTCATAACTTTCAATTTAAGGTTCAGTTTGAAAATTGACCTCAAATAAATTCATTATAGACCCTCTACTATTTATTATTACTGCAAATTCTCAATTTCACAAGTTATTCACTTTAGTCATTATGTACAGAACTAACAACAAAACATTACAATGTAGTCATTTTTCATAATCTAAGTTTAAAATCTATCAATTTAACACCAATTTTTTCAAGAAAGCAACAATGGAAACTTTAAAAAACTTTAAATGTAATGACCCGATTTTTGGTGTTGTCAAAAAATTACGGTTCTGAAATTTCATTTTTGTAAAACATGTTCGTAGTTATTAATATTTGATATTTATGAGACTAGTATAGAAATATAATAAAGTTGGTCTAGTAATTTTTTTAATTGATAGAAAATTAAGGTACAAGTGTAATGATACCAACGTCAGTGGAGTTGAAAATTGAGGTATCGGGACCTCGTCTTCGTAAACTAACTCGTAAATATTTTTATTACAGAGTTAGTTTTTAGGCCAATTGAATTTTGGTTATGTAATTTTGTATACTTAGTGCTCAATTTAAGTACAAGGACTAAATTGCATATGAGGTAAAAGTACGATTATAAAAGGGCTATAGTTTGAAAATTTATAAAAGGGCTAAAATGGCAATTTAACCATTAAATTTCATTTGAAGCAGCAAAGAAAAGAGGAGGTCGCATAGCCTAGGGCTGAAAAAAGTTTGAGCTAAAATTGGTTAGTGCAATTTAGTTCTTTTCCTGTAATTTTTATGTTTTTGGAGTCCTAGTACTATAAGCTAGTTGACCCATGTTGTAATTTTTGTTATTGTTAAAATTTGAGGATGTTACTTTAGTTGAATGCTTGAAGTTTTGGTGTTAAATGGTTAATGTTTAAGCTTAGATTTGGAAAACGAACTAATTCGTAAAGTTTAATTGTTAGTTTGAGATATAGAAACCAAAGTGTAAATATTTGAAAATGGGTATGAATTTTCTATAATTATTTATAGTAGAGGGCTGTAATAAGATGTATTTGAAATCTTTTTAAAAATTGGTGCTCAAATTTGAAAGATATAACCATTTCGGTTTTAAGAACTAAATTTAATAAAATGAAAAACTTTAGGGGAATTGTGAAAAATGTTAATAGGAAGAAAATGTATTATATTGAATGTTATCAGACACTTGGGATTGATATTTTAAATAAATTATTATATAGATCAAGATTTGAGCTAATTGGGGAATAGTTGAGGAAAAGTTAAGTTTTGGCAGGTTAGTCCTCAACGTTTAGTGTGTCGCCATTTTTGTCAAGTAAGTTCATATGGGACTTACTTTATTAATTAATGATGTATTTTGATTATATTGTTTTGCTTACTATTTGAATTGTTATTTATATAATGGTTTTGACATCAAAGTAATAAATCGAAAAATATGAATTAAATGATTATGATATGAATAGCTCGAAGTTTATTGTAAGCAAATTCTTAGTTTGATGTTTATTAAATTCTGTGTGCTATGATATTTTACATTATTTATTACTGCAGTCCAATGCTAAGAAAGTATTGATTTAACTTGAAGTAGTTATATGGAATTGATTTAATTTATCTTGAAGTAGTTATGTGGAATTGATTTAAATAATAAATCAGATTGAGATTAAGCACGAGCATAGTTGTATCTTTGTAACATTTGATATGCTTTAAATGTTGGCAAAATAATGTTTCAAATGCTGTCAACGTAAGTTTTAAATGTTGCCCAAAATATGTTTTAAATGTCATCCAAAGCATATTTTAAGTGTAGCAGGGGTATCGATACCTGTAACGCCTCAAAATCTTAAACTTTTGTTTTGTGGAACTTTTTTAATTAGTTAGCACTTGTTTTAGTGGTTTAGTGGCGTCAGTGTGAGTGGAGGTCATTGGTTCAAATCGTTGTAGGGGTGTGGGGTGATTTTATTTTGTTAGTCTTTGGTCAGCTATTCAAATTGGTGGTGTTGGATTGGAAGTCAAATACTGGGTGGTTATCAGGTTGTGGGGTTTAGATTTGTTAAGAGAGTTTATTTTATTTTATTTTGAGAAAAATCCTCTCCAAATTACTTTTTTTTCAATCGCCCATTATTTCGTTTTTCTTTTCAAAATTCTTTTTACTTTTTCATGTTTTGTTTGTTTCAATTTGGGGGTTCTGTTCCTTTTTTTTTCTTCTTTATTCTTTCTTTTGTTTTCAAGTCTTTCTTCAATTATTCTTTTATTCATTTTGTAATTGCTCCTGTTTTGAGTTCCATTCTTGCTACGCGAAGTGGTTGGGTAGCTGTTCGTGATTTTTGGATTATTATTAGTGGTTTTAGAAGTGGGGGTTTTATTTTTTGGATTAATTGTTTAATGTTCTGATAGGAGAGATTGTTGCAGGGAACAACATATTACCAGAAAATAAGGCATTTTTGAGGACTGCTAACTTCGTTTGGGTAAGTGATCGAACACCGGAAGGGTTAATTTTTGGCATTTTTAGTGTGTTTATTAGCGATTGTGAACTAGTGTGTTATCTGGATTTTAGTAATCGTTAATGGAATTAATCATTTTGATGGTTATTTTAGGTTTTGGGAGTATCTTGGGAGAAATTGCATCTAAAAATACCCAGGTGTGTATCAAGAAACACGAAAAATAGTGGACGGTGAAAGTCGAAAATAATCATTCAGTGACGTGTGCCAAGTCGTGTGGTAGGCCGTGTGCAACACACGGTCGAGTGACAAGATGTGTGTGGGACGGTGTGTGACACATGGTCTGGACCATTTGGGCCGTGTGAATCATACATGTGTGTGGGCCCAAAATTCTAAACTTTTCCCTAAGGTTGTACATGAGGTCCCGATCAATTGTAGCCCTTCCGTAGGGTCTGTATGTGAGTAAATGCACTGTAAAACATGAAATCTGGACATCTGTTGGTATAGTATCTACTATCTATAAGAGTAACTAAGATGTCGAATGATAAATAAACCCGTAAATTTATGTTAAATAAATGATTCGTATCTGATATGTTGTGTATGTAAAACTATATCATGTATAATTTCTCCTTTGAATAAGTATGTTATTTTGCATATTCTGTAACTGCATCTGGGTTGGGTTGTAAATAACATGTGGAGGAAGTGATTCTGTAAAAAGGCGATAAATCGCCTATTGATCAGGCAACTCAACTGCAACTATTCTGTAAAGTGTCCTATTGACACTAAGTGATGTGTAGGGATGGATGGGTGTTTTATACCCATATGGTGTGTTGGGATGGTCGAAGATGGTGTGTAGTGGATGGGGGTAGGATTATATGTCGTATCTGTTCTGTTCTATTATAAATTTGTTTAATATGCATTTAACTATTTTAAGTTATTCATTATACACTGAGTTCAAAAACTCACTCTTTATTTAACTGATATTTTCAGGTAATACTCAAACTTAGGCGGGTCGATGCAAACGGGGAGCTCAGTTAATGTTATAATCCATTTTAATTGATTTGTTTAAGTTTTGGTATTTTGGTATTGTGAATTTTTAGACTCTCTGGACTTTTTTTTGGACTATTTAGATTGCCTTGTTCGTTGTAAAGTCAGTTCGTTCTTATGTTGCTAGTAAGGTGTATGGAACCTTGATTGTAAACTAAGAGAATGTGCCTAGAAAGTATGATAGTTTCTTAAGATCAGAGTGCGCAGCAGTAGCGTAGTGTGGTGAGCTAGGAAGTACGACTGTTCGTTAGTAAGTAATTTCGAGGACGAAATTATTTTAAGGGGGGTAGAACTGTAACATCCTGAAAATGGGCCTATGCATTTTTGCTTAATTTTATGAAATAGCATGTTTATGGTGATATGGATGTGTTGTGTGCATTTTTAGAACCTTGGAAATGTAAGGAAATGTCCTGGAAATGTAAGGAAATGTCTTGTCTTGGAAATGTAGGGAAATGTCTTGGAAATGTAAGGAAATGCTTTAGAAATATTAAGTTTAAAGGAGGCAAATGAACATTTTTGGAGACTTGGAAATGTAATGAAATGTAAGGAAATGTAAGGAAATGTAAGGAAACGTTTTAGGAAAAGTTAAGTTCTGAGGTTAAGAGAGGGAAGTAAAGCATGGTGGCCTTAAGAAAATTTATGGGTGAAATGTGACACACAAACAGGCTTGGAAAAGTGGCCTGGAGATACCACTTAAGGCCCAGGTGAGTGACGCCACAAGCTATGCAAGTGGGCCTGAGTTCGAGTCACTTAGGAAGCAAAATAAAATTTTTATTTTTGCTACAAGGAGCAGAGAGATGGACGGCAATAAGGCTTTTAAAAGAGGAGTTTTATTCTCTTTAAATTTCGGCTAAATAGGAGATAAATGATAGATTTATTTATCATTATTTTCAAGAGATAATTGTTGGATTAATTCTTTTAAAAGTGATAATTCAAGGGATAAAGCTATCAAAATAGAAGAGTGGTGGCCAAGTAAGGGACTCTAGCCTAGTAATTTCGGCTATAAAAGGAAGAGTAAGGCTATTCTTCATTCATTCTTTTCTCTTCAAGAAAACCTCTGCCGAAATTCTCTAAAGTTTCTCCTCTTCTCTCTGCTGAATTCTCTCTGCCATTATTCTCTTTTTCTCTTTTCTTTTCTTTTTCTATTACAAACACAATCAAAAGCCGAAGATGCCAATAGCCCTAGCCAATTTCTCACTAAGCCTCAAGAGCCGAAATTGTTATCCACATCAAAGCCATAGCCGAATACTGCTAAGGGTTCAAGTAAGAGTTCCATCGAATTCTTCAGTAAGGGTAAGATTAGGTTAGATTCTCATTCTATTTCTTTTAAGGCTGTCGAAATTAAGATTCTAATACCCTTAATATCTTGTTGCCGAAACTTTGAAGAGATCTTTCGGGATTTACTAAGTGTTGACTACAAGGAAGGAGAAGTTCTTTTCCCGAAGGTACACCATAGGCCGCGTGTTCCCTAGTTATTCGGTGAGTTTCGGGATTTAAAATCCACAAGGTAAGTGTCTATAGCATTCGGTCAAGGCTTATTTTGATATCTAGATCTATTTCATAATTGTTTAAAAAGCCGAAACTAACCTGGGATGTGATTTAATGTTTGGCCGAATACAAGAAGGAATACAACAAAGTTTCGGGACTTGATTCTTAAGTCAATCGGCAACAAGGTAAGTTTTAGTGTACTAATCCTACTAGGATTTGGATTTATGGCCGAATGGCTCTTTACTAAGTATTAAATGATTGATTAAATGTAGAGATCTAAGATCTAAGGCATTAAATCAAGCTTTTCGGGATTTGGATTGGAAGCCTTAAGCGAATCAGGTGTGTACCCCACACTAATTCTTAATATGTTTTATGGCATGTTTAATAAATATATGTATGTGATATTAAGAATATGAAAGTGTAAGAATGTGGCTAAGGTACCATGTTATGGTACAAAGTACTCAGGTACGTTTCCTACTCCTACTAGGATTATGAAATATGTTATATTTAACATGAGAATAATGATAAGAATGTGAACTTTGGCATGTTAATGCATAATATGATATGGGGCATATGGGTTATTGAAAAGGGGAAGTGAATGTGGTGACCTAAGACCACGAAATCTGAATGCGGTGACCTAAGACCGCAATATCTGAATGTGGTGACCTAAGACCACGATATCTGAATGTGGTGACCTAAGACCACGATATCTGAATGTGGTGACCTAAGACCACGAAATCTGAAAGTGGTGACCTAAGACCACGAATTTTATAAGGGCGATGAGCACGTCAACTGCAGCGACTGCCTTCGATGGAGTGTAGCGGAAGGAGGGTCGACTTAGTAGTCCCCACGGTGTACAGGTTGGTACGGGGAAGTATAGCGGATGGCTATCTAGGTTTGGGTTTGGGTTGCATCATTATTTTTACCTGCTATATGAATATGTATGTGATATGATAATGCATGCCTGAAATGTTAATTCTTAGTGTTGGTTACACATTGAGTCTGTTTGACTCACCCCGCTGTGGGACTATTTTCAGGTGACGATCAGTAATGGACCGGGTTCGGCAGAAGCTTAGGGATGGCCATACACAGCAAGAAATTTACGATTTGGACTTTTATTTTATTTTAAGTATTTTAAATTTTAATTTTTGGAATATTTGATGTAATAAGGCCATAGTTGAATTCCTCTATTTTTACTTTTATTGTTATGACTGCGAATTATTATTAATTAATGGATTAAATAAATTTATTTTAAAACAAACCCTAAATGTTTTCACTCTAAATAAATGGATTTCAATATAAGATAAATTGGTTTTCAACACAAGCCCAACCCAAAACAATATTTTTTTTAAAAAATTGCACAAGTTTTTCCTAAGGAACAAAAGAACTTTGGACCGGTTTACTTGAGGAACATACCAAATCTGGTCAAAGCTCGTGGGCCGGGTTTGGGGTGTTTCACTCGAGGTGGAATAATCAATACTTTGGCAGAGGTATCGATAATTTTCGAGGTTTGGGTTTTTAAGCGAGAAACAGTAAGCAATTTTGGTACTGATTTTCCAAGTGGTATCGATACACTTGAGATAATTATCGATACCTCACCTTTAGTATTGATACCTACGTAGCTAATTTTGAATTTTTTCTAAATGGATCTTATGCATGTGTAACTATTATTATCAGACTTTTAGATGAACATTAGCATGTGGTGATGATAGTTAAAGGGCATGTTGACTAAAACCTATACAAATGATAATAATAGAAACGTTTCTATAAGAATGAGCTCTTAATTTGTTGTGTAAGACATGAGACAGTGGCGTGGCATCCTGATATTTGGGTTCAGTGATTGGGCCGAGTATAGGGTGTTACATTTAAATACTGGCAAAAGTATGTTTCAAATGCTATTAAAGTAAGTTTTAAATCTTGTCCAAAATATGTTTTAAATGTCATCCAAAGCATGTTTTAAGTGTTGTCCAAGCTGGACATTTCTATTATGTTTATGTTAAATTAAATGTTAGGATTAAATAAGTGTTTATGTCGATTATAATGCTGATATTATAGGTGGATAAGTGTTTTTCCAAAGCTGGACATTTCTATTATGTTTATGTTAAATTAAATGTTAGGATTAAATAAGTGTTTATGTCGATTTTAATGCTGATATTATAAGCAAATGAGTGTTTTTCTAAAGGTGGACATTTTTATTATGTTTATGTTAAATTAAATGTTAGGATTAAATAAGTGTTTATGTCAATTTTAATGCTGATATTATAGGCAAATAAGTGTTTTTCCAAAGCTGGACATTTCTATTATATTTATGTTAAATTAAATGTTGTGTTTATGTCGATTTTAATGCTAATATTATAGACGAATAAGTGTTTTTCCAAAGCTGGTTATATCTAATATGCTTCATGCCGATTGAATGCTTTACTTAATTTTTCCATTATATTATCATTCCAATGGGAGGGATAAACGAGTGTATTTCAAGGTTCTTTAAATATTGTTGTTTTAACACTATTCGATTCTTAAAATATTAATGTTATTCGAGTGTCAATCAATATTGTAGTCAGAATATTATAAAGTGGGTGAATGTTATAAACTACGTTGCATGTATGTCCGGTTATAATGTTCAAAGGTTGGTGTCTCTATAACCCGACTATTTCAATTATTGTTCTTATATATATATACGTTACTTTGTTTGGCATGTAGAGAGTTAGTCTTTGGAACAAATTGGTGAAGTGCTAAAATGAAATTGAAACATTGGTATTGAATGAATGAACACTCATTTGTTGGTTTTACCGACCAAATCAGGGCACATTTATTTATCGGTTATACCGACCGATGCTGAGCACACTCATTTGTTGATTTTGTCAACCAGTGTAGGGTGCATTTATTTGTCGATTATACCGACCAGTGTTGGGCACACACAGTTGTCTCGGTTTTACTGAACAACACATGGCGTCTTTGTTTGTTGGTTATACCGACTAGTGCTGGGCACATTCATTTATAGGTTTTACCGACCAGCGCAGGGTGTAGTTATTTGTCAGTTATACTGACTAGTGCTGGGCACACTCATTTGTCGGCTTTACTGACCAGTACAGGGCACATTTATTTTTAGGTTATACAGACTAGTGCTGGACACACTCATTTGTCAGTATTACCGAAGAATATAGAGCACATTTATTTTTCAGTTACACCGTCAAGTGCTGGGTACACACATTTTCTGGTTTTACAAACCAGCGGAGTGTAACACCCTATACTTGGCCTGGTCGCCAAGCCCAAATATGGGATGCCACACCACCGTCTCATGTCATATACAACAAGTAAAAGTTTGATCTAAACGAAGCATCGTCCATCTTAGTATTCGTATAGGTTTTAAGTCAATTATACTTGTTAGTTATCAATGTTACATGCTAACCATACATCAAATAGTCTTATAATAATAATTAAACATGCATAAGGTGTAACACCCCAAACCCGGCCCATGCGGTATGACCAGATCTGACATGTCACATGAGGAAAACGTATAAATAACAAGTGATTTTTACTAAAGTAGGCATTATTTGGTTATAGTTAAGAAAACAAGTTTGGTTTATAAATATTCGATAAAATACCACTAATTTCGAGAAGTTGATTGATGAATCGAAAATTGAAATAATAAACTTTAAAACTGTGGCTTTTGAAAATGATGTTGATAATTTGAAAGAGAATCTGAGTTAAAATATTTGTACATGTTTATAAAAACCTTTTGTTAATCAATTTTTGGAAAACCGTTACTTATGATTTTTAGAAAATCCCCATTTAAAAACAATTTAAGAAAAACAATAAATACGTCTAAACATAAAGCAAATTAAAGTTTATCCCAAAGGCCTTATTACAACTTAAACCTAAAATAGTAGAAGTAATGAAATAAACGGAAGAAGAAATTAAAAGTTCAAAACACCATTTCTGAAGTATGGCCTCTATCGAGTCATCCATGGCCCAAGTCCACATCACTGAGCATTACCTGCAAGGGTTAAGGAAAAGGGGTGAGTTACTAGAACTCAGTGTATAACCCCCTACTGCCATCCACTGGGCCTAAACCTGTTTAGCAATAACTTGGGCCTAAGCCCATTTACATAACAAAATATTTATATAAGTGCAATGTATGCAACCCAACCCATCTATCCATCACACCCCCGACCAGCCAATCACACCTATGGGGATCAAGTCAACCCACCCCGCCACTCACACCAAATCGCGAGCAAGTTGCCATTTATAATATTTTTATTGTGGCCAAGCCACCGAAATCATAATGAAACATAATAATAAATATTTTTGTGGCAATGCCACCAGGCTACACTTCTCTTCAACATTTTTCCCAACCCATGCAAAATATGTAAATGCAACATACATAATAAAGCATAATATCCACAAATATAAACAACAATCATTAATCTAGTAATTTATTACGGTAAATCGGCCAATTATAGAACTTTGTAATTCGGCCCACTAAGGCATTCTAGCAAATCGGCCCATAGGGGCATTTTGGTAAATCGGCCCATAGGGGCATTTTCGTAAGTCAACACTTTTAAAGGTAATTAAGCAATCCAGTCCGCTAAGCCATTTTGACAAAAATGACCCATTGAGGGTATTTTCGTAATTCGACCCATAAGGGCATTTTCGTAAATTTTAAAAATTAACCCTGATTTTGACAAATCTTAGTATTTACGATATTTAGGCAAAGTACTCGATTCATACTATTTTACCGATATTAAGTTTTTAGGCAACATCAATTGATATTTCTAATATGACGCTAAATCACAGCTTTACGAGATTTTGGTGTGAGATTACACACCTGATTACGGTAAGGACTAAGCTTTCTTGATCGTCAGCTCCCTTAGTATCGTGAACGACCACGGTTTGTCTATTTTCACCGGATAATGGTCTACAACCCGGTGGAATATCCCGAACCCGCCCTTCGTTTGAACTTGGGAGTAGGAATCGCAAATCCACTCCTTTTGTGTTCTCCTATCGCCTTTCCTTTCAAATTGTTACCACTTGCCTCCATTGAAAAAGTCTCGGTTAGAAAAATACTATGATGAGTGAATGTATTTATCTAAGGAGAGGTTTCGGCTTACCACTATTTCCAAAGGATTAACAAGTAGAGAATATTGAGTGAATAAGAACGGGCGATTTAGTCCCTATAATAACTGATTAGACAAATCCATCATTCCGTTTTAACGGAATAACCAAGTATTGAGAGATATCGAGATGAACTTTGAAGAAATCCCTTACCTTGACAATAATAGATCCAACTTCCACCGATTGGACTTATGGCTAGAATTGAATCATCAATGATGTGGTATTCGGCCTCCCACTATAACACTATGAAAAAGTATTGATCACAACATGAGAGTGAAGGAGAGAGTGATGTTTCGATAAAGAAACAAGGTAGAATAACCGAATAATGATGAACACACATATTCGGCTAGGAAGAAAAAGAAAATGAAAAAGAAAGAAAAAAGATATAAGGTCACTTACCGATTCGGTCAAGAAGAGATTGTCCAACACGAAAGGAAAAGAAATAGTGAAGAAGTAGGGTGATAATAGGTTCGGCTATGGAGAGAATCGAACAAGAAAATTTGATCCCAAGGTAATGTCGATTTAAGAAAAGAGAAAAGGTTGATGAAATGGTCAAAAGAAAAGAATGGATGGAGAGAAGAGTGCTAGATTGTTTCGGCTATCAAAGGGGAGATGAGAAAAAAGGTGAGTGTTTCGGCCAAACAAAGGAAAAAGATGCACACTTTTGGCTTTAGAGTTTTGGCATAAAAGGGAAGGAATTGGAAAAGAGAGACTCAAAAATGCTAAAAAGAAATAAGCCTTTCAAGCACCAAAATTGCAAAATGCCTATAGGAAATTCGGCTCCTCTTTTTCTCCCAACAAAATCGTATACTACCCTACCAAAAAGATGAATGTTGACTAAAAATTTATCCTAAGGTAACTCCTAATATTCGGCCAACATGTTCCCCCTCCCTTATCCCTTTCTTTGATTTATTTCCTTCTTTTTCCCTTATCTTCCTCCTTACCATATTCCTTAGCCATCTTTCCATCAATAAGAAGTCTCCCTTACCATAATTAGAACCATGGCCGACACTTGGAAAGAAAGCACAAAATAAATCCAAAAATTTGCAATAGATGGGATTCGAACCCTTTCCATTCATGCTCTCCACTTGACGCCACACCACTCCACCATGTGCTCCACTTATGCTAGCAAAATGCACACTTATTTCCTTAAGCCTTGATGCCATTTAACTTCTCTCCTAAAGTGCCTAAACATAAAAATTTTCCTATAGCCTAACTTGAACCCGGAACTTTCTAGAAACTCCGTAACTTTCCAAAATCACCTTCCTAATTAGTCCAACTTGAAATAATCCGTTCTCTTGTTCTTAAAAAAAAATTTTAAACACTCCTACACCCAAGGCCCATTGGGCCCAATCCTACTAGGCCCAAATTCGGGTCGTTACATAAGGTCCATTTAACAAAATCTCAAAACTATTACGTAGGTATCAATACTGACACTAGTGTATCGATATTTTCTTTAAGTGGTATCGATACCACCTGGAAAAAACGATACCAAACTTGCATTTTGTTTCTCGATTAAAAGCCAAAGTCTCTAAAATTATCGATACCTACCATGAAATATCGATATTTTAACCCTGGGTATCGATAGTCGAGCAAAGGTATCAATACCAAATCTCTATTCTGACTTCCTGCACAATTCAAAACACAGATGTATCGATTTTAAAACCCTATTATCGATACCTCTGCTCCAGACCTAAAAAATGCAACATATATAAGTAATTAACCCATTCCAATTTAGTTTCTAAACATTATGCATCAATTACTTTGACAAAGAATCATTCAATGGCCTAATTAACAGGTTAATATCGCCAAACCGTCTTCGAGCAAGTAACATCAATCTATTCTCATGTTCATGAACCTAAACATTACAATAACATATAATTCTTATAAACTAAACCAAAACCAGCAAATTGCCTAGAAGTTAACATGGCTATAAACAAGTCTACCACATTGCCTTATTCCCCAAAACGTAAATAAATATAGAACACCTATGAAATAATGCAAAAGTTTTGCTTGGATCACCTCTCGAAACCAAACTGCTCACACTAGCACACAACTAGTTTATAATGGTTAAAGAAGGGAGTGGGTGAGCTTAACAAGCTCAGTGAATGCCTAGAACAACTACCATGCAAACAATTCATCAAGCATTAACGAAACAAACATATAAAACAACCTTAATAGTTCAACCTTTAGTTTCATAATATTCTTACTTGTGCATTATTTTCTAGTTCTTTTACATGGTGAACATATTCACTTTTAAGGTTATCGCTTATTTCACTTATTGTCACCTAACATACAAGCATATATCACCATACTCATATAATCATATTTATAGATAAATTGCATAATGGTCACATGTAACGCCTTGAATTTTGGGGTTATAAGCTTTGGGGTTTTAGGGTTAGGGTCACAGAGAAGGACGTGCTATTGTGTTTAGTCGCGTGTTAAAGTGTAAGAATGGGCCTCCTGATATGGTGGTTGAGCAAGTATTAATGTACTTTTGGGTTCTGGGTTCGAGTCCTAGGATGTGCGTTTTGGGGGAAATACTTTTATTGTGTTTTGTTTTGTTAATTTGTAAATTGTTTTAAGTTAAATATGGTTATTTTTATTATTAATTGATGTTTATTTTATTTTATTTTACTTTATCTGATTTTCTTTCTTTTCTTTTTGGTTTTTTCTCCCTTTTTGCTTTTGGTTTATTTCCTTTTTGGTTCTCTATTATTTTTTCCTTGGAAACGGTTTCACTGTACACATTTTGAAGAAGTTGCTCCCTCGTCGTCAAATCAGGTGTGGGTTTCGAAACATTCTATTTCAGTTGTGATTTGTAAATTTGTTTTTGATAGAATATGAAAAATCTTGGCGTCTTTCATAAATCGATTGTTAAAGTTCAATAGTACTGTTAATGTTATGGAAATTCGTTTTAATTGGTGTGCCTCTGAGTTTCATCGACTGAGGGTCAATTTAGTGACCGAAAAAGCTTGATTTTTAGGCTGTTTATGGGTGTTTTCGAGGCCACACGGGCATGTGTCAGAACACATCTGTGTGGAATTAAGAATTAGGGTTTTCGGTAGTTTTCGATGCCACACAGTCATGTGGCCGTTTTGGGGATTCTGTCGATTTTCACATGGTCGTGTCTCCTGAGCTCACGGGCGTGTGAGATTGGGAATTAGGGTTTGAGAAATTTGATATCACACGACCTGTCCACACGGCCGTGTGGCTAATTTGGGGATTTAAAGATCCCGCACGGACGCGTATCTTGGACACACAGCCGTGTCTGGTGGGCACACGGGTGTGTGAGACCCTCACACGACCGTGTCTACCCTGTACTCTATTTTAGTGCAAATGGATAGTGAGTTACATGGCCTATTCCTACGGCCATGTCCCTACTCCACACGGGCGTGTGCCTCTCTTCACACACGGGCATGTGCCTCAGCCACATGACCGTGTGCCCTTCTTCACACTGGTGTTTGGACTCTCACACGGCTTAAGTAATTCCACATGGCCAGAGCACATGGTTGTGTGGTACTAAAACTCCGAATTGTTAATTTGTATGCATTCTGATTTGAAAATGCATTAGTGTATTCTGACCCTAAGCTAGGCTTAGGTGGGGGTATTTAAGTTCTGTATCCGTGGCTATGTTTTGTTCTGACTGAAAGTGATAGTTTGATTCCGAATTTGGTCTGTTGGACGTGTGTGCTTATCTGTCTCTATTTGATTGTCTGTTGATTCATCATTTCTGTGAGTTTGAGTGCATTCATGCATTGCATAAAGTGTTTTGGGTGGGAATGCGAAGAGAAGGAGACTAAATCTGATCTGATTTGGCAGTTCTACTACAAGTTATACGTACAATGATTTATTGCACTGTACCGCATGTGCATCAGCTTTGCTGCGCACTATTATCTGATCTGGCAGTTTAAATTGCAACATGACTGTACAACGGACCTCTTCTTTGCATTGTACTGCATGCACGTCAGCTCTACTGCGTATTATTATCTGAGTGGCTCAGTCCACATATATGGTGTGGAGTGTTGGATGGGCCTTTCGAGGTCCTACGTGGCGTGTTTCGATTGGATGAGCTTAAATAGCTCTTATGGGGTGTGATCGGGGGACGGAGAGGTGTGTTGGCTAGATGGGTGGAATGTATTGTTTAACTGCTTTACATACACATCTGTTTGAGCTTTTTGGGTGCTAGATTATCTGACTGTATTTTGTCTGACTGAAAACACATAAGACTGAGTGTCTGTGTTTGAAATGTTACGTTCTATTGGGACGTTGATCCTGTAACTACCTACTGCTTCTGAATATATATATGTGGTTGTTTGATATTAAATTGTATATTGTATTTCTATTTTTGGTCTTGTTTCGGACTCACACTGAGCTCGATTAGCTCACCCCCTCTTCGTGTTTCCTTTTCAGGTACCTTTTCTAAATTCTGACGCTGGACTCGATGTGCGGAGGTCTCGAACAGTCTTGACGAAAATAAATCATTTTCAATATCTATTTGATTATTTGGTTTTAAACTGTAAGATTTTTATAAAGTTGTGGTACAAATTTCGTTCTAATTTTTACTCGATTAATTAATTTCAGTTATATGTTTTACCTAATTGTAATACTATATACTGGGTTTTAACGATTAAATGTTTGGTTTGACTTGAAAACTTGTTTTGTAAAATTTCCCTATGATCACTACGGTAATCAATGTAACATTCAGGATTCGGTCAAAACTTCTAGGTCGGGTCTAGGGTGTTACATCAAATGTGATATAAATGCATATCATAATACACACATATTTATAATTTAAGATAATTTGTCACTTGAGTTATGAAACATAAATGTGAGCTCTATCATTACTCATAAAGCTAACACTCTCTTTATTTCCCTTCACATGTCCCGTTGAATGGAGCTTAGCTCAAATTCCCTTATCCCTCCAACATGTCCCAGGGCCTCAATGCCCACAATCACTATACATATAGATGAGTACTCACAATCCTATGGCATGCCAACTATATCCAACAGTTTCAAGATCACAATGCCAAAATATCTGAAGTCAAACACATATCACTTACAGATTATCCGTGCAAAATCACTGCATATTTGCATCTTTAGCATAATACTGTCACTAACATTTAACATTTACATAACATGTACATATTTGAGCTTTCACAATAGTTATCATAACCACATATCTCATGTTATAGCATATCATCTCAATTCAGATATTCACAAACCCGTAAGCACTTTGTTCACAAGATAACATAGGTATGAGAAAGCTTATACTCGAAATTTAGAGTAGGGGTTTAGACTACTATTAAATTCCCAAATAATGCATTGAATCATGTCCACAAGTAATTATTCCAAACACTTACCAATTAAGCTTTCGTCAAAAAGTCAAAAGCTCAAACTAGCTTTTCCTTGCATTTATTTCTATCCGTAGAAGGTTCTATCGAATTTGAAACTTCAACACAACAAATTCACACAAGATTACATCCAAAAATTAGTCAAGGACTCATTACAAGCATAAACATAAGCCTAAATTAAGTTCTCATGTAACCGAAACCTTTAACATAACCAACTTAAAACTCAAATATCTCGATCTATACTTAATTTTTCGCCTAAAACCAATTCTGTTCATCTTATAATTCACCTACGACTAATTCCCAACCTTTAAAATATAATAAAATACTCAATCCATAGTATCGACTTTTTCGACATGTTTTGTAGCTATTTTTTGAAAATTTATTAAAACTTAAGAATTTCTTAACGAAACTCCAAAGTATCTTTAGAAAGCTTTTAATTATGTTAAAACAAGTTGAAACATGTGTTTCAATGGCTACAAATTCAGTTTAAGGGACTAGATATCATTTAAAACTCATACAAAGTCGAATGGTTACCTTCGATGGAAGAAAAACGAGTTTTGACAAATATCTAGAAAATCCCTCGTTTGGAGAAGATGACGAAGTTTTTGGGTGATTTTCTTGGTTTTTATAGAGGTTTATAACTTAAGAGATGATAGAAATCAAAAGGAATTAGGATTTGGAGTTCAAAAATGATTGAAATAACAAGAAAGAATCAAGGGATGGAAACACAAATTTTGGGTAGTTTTTATGTGAAATAAGTTGGTGAAGGGAGGTTATTTAGCTTGGATTTTAAATTTTGGTTAAATTTCTTCATAAAACCTCTCAATTTTGACTCTTTTACAAATTAGTCCTATTTTCAAAATTAAAGGTATTTAAAACTCATTTTCAGAAATTGATTTAATTTTCCAAAAACCATAGTAAAAAATATTACCGTTAAACCGTGTCACAAAATTCTGAACACTCTAAGGCTAAAATTTCTAAAATACTCCTAAAACTCTTAAGCCCACTTTTAGGGTGTTACACGCAGGGCGTATTTATTTGTTGGTTATATCAACTAGTGCTGAGCATACACATTTTTCAGTTTTACCAACTAGTGCAGGGTGCATTTATTTATCGATTATACCAACCAGTGCTGGGCACACTCATGTGTTGGTTTTACCGACCAGCACAGGGCGCAATTTATTTTTTATTCATTTATCCGTTAGGCACTGGGTGCCAAATTTGGTATGTTAGTCAGAATCTCTTAAAGCTACGAGTTTGAGTACGTTATTAAGGAACATAAAGAGAGGAAATGGTAATAAGAATTAATATGTGAATAATGAATGGCATTAAAATGGAATATGAATTTTTGACTACTTCGACAAATGTTTAAGCATTTAGATTGTAAGGATACTACTAAACTTTTACTTAGTGGATGATTTAATTTTTGTTGTGTGCATAGGTTAGGTACTCATTGATTAGATTGTCGACTCAGCATCCAATGACAATCACGGACTCAAACGTTGATGGTTTGTTCTTTTAGTCTTGGCATGCACCTAGGATATCTAAGGTCTGAAATGGTCATTTTGTAAACTTTGAAATGTGTTTTGAGGTTCTAATTGTGGCATATTGATTAGATTCTTAAGATGTTTGATTTCAATAATGATTTGGGTTTGAGTTAAATGCTTTTGAATAGGTTAAAGTGGTTGTAAATGGTTGCTTATGATAAAATTGTTACTAAGATGAATTACATGTTTTATAAGGCATTTTAGGTACACATGGTGTGACACACGGCCGTGTGCCTCACACGGGCTGGTGGCACGGTCATGCGGTTTGTAATGTTTTGTGATTTTATTGTACACGGGGTCAGTTACACGGTTCGCTCACACGATCGCGTAACTCATCCACACGATAGTCTGACTCTCACACACAGCCATGTGGCTAGGCACATGAGCTGAGCGTTTTCACACGGTCTGGGGGCACAGCCGTGTGTCCCCTATTTTTAGATGTTTCCCAACTTTTTATTTTGTTTCAAATTAATCCCTGATATTTTCTAAATTGTTTTTAAGCTTATGCATATTTAATATTTATTTGAATTAGATTAAAAATAACCATACGCATGCCCGAATGTAATTATTTAGTATGTAATTATTTCTTTAAATTGTAAATTGTTTGTATTTGGATGGTGATTGCTTGTAGCACCCTATTATTCGGGTTCGACGACTAGACTGGGTTAGGGGTGTTACATTAACAATTTTTCAAATTGGTACATAGGCAAGCTAAATCAATCTCCCATGACCTCAAAAACATAAAAATTACAAGAAAATAACTTAATTTTGCTTACTAATGGAGGGTCGAATGTTTCTTGAATTTTCTTTGGTTTTATTCCTTTAGCTTATGGCAAGAAGAAAATGGTGAAGAAAAATGGAATCTTTTTATTTTATTTTTAACTTATATTATTTAGTTAGGGACTAATTAATTTAGTTTAATTGGTATAGGCTTAATTAATTAACCATTAAACAAATTTACTGGAAATATCATCACCATCCACTAACCTTTAATAGAAAATGATTTATTTACCATTTCGAATCTTTGGCTAATTAAAAATACATAGTAATAAAACTTTTACAATTTAGTCCCTATACCCTAATTAAACAATTAATAGTTAAAATTGAAGGACCGAACTTTAATATTATATCATACTAACTCTACAAATTACAGACCCAATTTAAGGAAATATGGTTCCTGTAACGCCCCGAATTTGGGCCTAGTAGAATTGGGCCCATTGGGCCTTGGCCATGGGAGCATATAAAATTGTTGAGAATAAGAGAACGGCACTAATGCAAGTTGGACCTATTAGGTGAGTGATTTTGGAAGGTTATAGGGCTTCTATAAAGTTCCGGGATCAAACCTAGGCTTAGGAAAAATTTTGGTTTTAGGTGAATAAAACCCTGGGTGTTAGTAGGTAGGCTTTAAAAATAAAATTTGGAGAAAAATGACACAAGTGGAGTGTGTGGTGTAGTGGCAAAGTGACGCCACTTAAGGAACAAGGGGGTGACGCCACAAGGATGGAAGGAGGTCCAAGGTTCATGTCTTGGCACTTGCATTTCTTTTTGATTTATTTTTAAGTGAACTTAGACTTTGACCCATAGGTTTATATTTAGTTGCGCATGATTTTTAGATACAAGAGGAGCTTGTGGCTTGGTGGCAAGTGGCATGTTGAGCTATTAAAGGGAGCCTAGGTTCGAATCTCATGACAAACAAAGAAGTATTTATTTTCCGGGCTGGACGGGAAGAGTTTGAGTAAACTCTGCTGATGGAAGGATCCCACATCGGAAAAATACAAAGAAGGAAGGTGAGAAGCTAGCTATATGTAGAGCATTCTATGAGGAGAGTTAACATACCTTGGTGGGCGTTGGGCATAGGAGTGCTCGGAGCGTGGATTAGCAGCTTTTGATTCCTATAAGATCTAGAGGATAATCGCCAATAGTAGCAAAGGAAGGGCTACTAGAATGTGAGGTACACGGTAAGAGTACGGTGAGGTTTCGGTTTTTGATAAGTATGCGTTAAATCTTGGTTAATCGCTAGTAATGTCGATTGTAGGGTCGTGACTAAGGGATTTGCAGCGCGTGTGGTTACCAGGTGTGTACAAACAATACACACACGAAAGTGGCTAAATGGGCCCGGTGGGCCCTGAGGGTAAGAATTGATGAAATGGTTTGGGTGGTTATACAAATTGAATTAGTCATGCATGATACATGAATTGGATTTTTTTGGGCCTAATACGCCATATGATGAGATTTGGGCCTAATGGGCCGTAAGGGTGTGATTTGGGCTTGATGGGTTTATGGGGATGTAGACATGTATGTTAGGGTTTATGAACCTTAGGCCTAGTTTGAACAACTCTTAAATTCCATAAGACTTAATCTCATTAAACATGTCTGTGAACAAGTCGCAGGGTTGGAGTGTGGCAACGGGCGTACGCATGTCCAGGATTGGATCTAGGAAGAGCTTGGTACTTAAGCGGCCCTAGTGGCCCACCTCATCTTTTCTGAAATCCTACTTGGTGCGTAGTGTCTGTTCACTTTAGCCGCGAGGACTTGTTGATGGGCCAAAGTTCATAGCTAAAACTCGAAAGGGACCTAATACCCTTATATTTGCAAAATTTCTAAAATACCCTTATATTTGTAAAATTCCTAAAATACCCTTATATTTGTAAAATTTCTAAAATACCCTTATATTTGTAAAATTTACTAAAATACCCCTAGATTTGTAAAGTACCAAAATACCCCTAATTGCAAAATTACTGAAATACCCCTAGGTTGCAAAATTACCGAAATACCACTAGTTTGCAAAATTACCGAAATACCCCTGGTTTACGAAATTACCGAAATACCCTTAATTTGCAAAATTACCGAAATACCCCTAGTTTATGAAATTACCGAAATACCCCTGGTTTACGAAATTATCGAAATACCCCTAGTTTGTGAAATTACCGAAATACCCCTAGTTTACGAAATTATCGAAATACCCTTAATTTGCAAAATTACCGAAATACCCCTGGGTACTAAAATGACGAAAATACCACTATGTGACGAATATGAGTTTATGGATGTTACTCGTATGTTTGATGCATTCATATGATATTCTGCTTAGGATGCATATGGGTGGGAATTATGGTACGAAGGAAGATTTGAGGATCGCATGGCCGTATGGTACGGATCCACAGAAGGCTTTAAGCCCAATATATGATTAGCAGCTTTGCTGCAACGTTCGGTAGTTCCGCAACCGGGCTACCCTTGGTGTGTAGTGGAGGGGTGGGTCGAGCTAGAACTCCCCACAGGAGTCATAAAGTTGGAAGCGGTTATGGCGTGTGTAGCGGATAGATTTTTGGGGTGGGCTTTGCATTATTTGTTTATAAATGATACAATATGATATGATATGAGGTCATTGTGGGCTAAAGCCCAAGACCACCGATTTTGATATGGCTTAGGCCCAATGTGAATATTTGTAAGTGATTTGATTGCCAAGGGTTGTGCACACTGAGTTTCGAAACTCACACCCCTTTAATTTAATGTTTCAGGTAATCCCGAATAGACAACTCGACGTGGGAGAGGACTCGGAGATAGCCACACTACAAGAGGCTTGAATTTTCATTTATTTGTTTCAAAATACGTGTTTTTATTTACTTAATTTTCGGTGGATGTAATAAGGCCTTGTACTCCGTTTTGACTTCAGATTTATTTTGGGTTTTGAGATTAATTGTTTATTTTAATTATTAAACCTAAGTAAGCTCTTATGTTTAAACTTGGTTTCCGAATTACTTAAAACAATAAAATGGGTTTTTATCTTTAATTAATAAGACTCAAAGATTTTGGGCTTTTGGTCCTTAAATTTTTAATTAGCAAAACCGTTTTGAATTGTGCCTTTAATGTGACATTCTGGATTCGAGCTTAACTTCTAGGCCGAGTTTGGGGTGTTATAGTTCCTAAACTGCATTTTGCGATATCATTGAAAATCAGGTTGTTACAACTAGCATTTTCTAAATAACGGGGTAATTTAATTTTTGAATAAAAAAAAAATGGGTAATTTGTTGGGAAATGTGCCCATATTGTAGTAAACATGTAACTATTTTCTATGTATTTGAACGATGAATAAATAAAATTAATTTTACATTTCACTATTATGTTTTTTGTATTTCTGTCTTTCATGTTTTGCATGCATAGGGAAATTGTGACAAACACATATTAGCTCATTGATTGTCTAAGTTCAAACTGATGATAAAGGGCACTATAAGAACGTTTATATTGTGAGAAAGATAACTTACTTCAGTAGATAATGTAAACGAGTCTGTAATCTCATAAAAGAATCAAAGTCATCATTTAATTTAAAAACTTAGAAGGATTATTATGTTGTCTACAATTCCAATTGGGGATATGACTAGTCTTGGCTATCAGAACTGTTGAATCCATAGGTGGAGACATAGATGTATTCATTGCAAGAATGATACACTGGATTAGACCCAAGATTTAATTCACTTGTTACGTTCATAGTGTGATTTACCAAAATTCTGAGTTTGCCACTGACCATGCATATGTAACTCATACACTTTAATATAAGTGGAGGCTTATGCTCTAAAGATGATCGGCCCCATAGTCGGTATGTTGGGTACATGACTTGTGTATGGTAATTTGGTTGGTTAAGTTGAGATTTAAGTATTTAAGTATGGTAAATTGGTTGGTTAAGTTAAGATTTAGTTAGAATAGAACTAAACTACTATAGATGATAAGACTTAAATTATGTTAAGTGCACTTAATCACAGGAATCAAGAGAGTTAGTGGAATGATCTGATTTTCCACTAATCCTTATCTCTGAGCTTAAGTATATAAGGATATCTATGGTCTTTCTGAATACTTTTTCATTTTCTTCTTCTTCCTTGATCTCCTCTGAAAACTCTTTAAACACCTTAGTTTAGAAAACCTCTTCGAAGTAAGGTTTGCAGTATTCAACCAACTTTTATGTTAGTACTATCTCATTGGTAATTACTGATGAACTTGGTTACTCTCTAAGTCATTTACGTGTTTCTCATTTTGCATGCATAGATGTTAGAACAGTGCGTAAGGGAGGAAACTTTCTGATTCTGGATTGAGCGTTGATGATTCTTGCATGCATGATTAGACTTGATCAATTAATGATCTGATATGTTTAATTATATTTATTTTAGCTCAAGAAGTTAACGAAGGTCCAAGTGATAAAAGAAAAGGATATGCTTTATAGACTTGTGTTAGAGTTTCTGGTGAGTTTCTTCTTACTTCCATGTGTTGTAATTTTCTTTATTTTATAATTCATGTAAGGTATGCAATCCTCCTTTGTAATGGATAAAAGATGTTGTGTGGTGTGGTGTGGTATGGATAATGGTTATCCAAAGTCTTCAGTCTAAGAGTAGTCTATTTGTGGTATAAAGTAAGCGTCATTCTTCATGCTTAAGCCATTACCATCTGCTTCTAATATGTAAGATATGATATGAAATGATATGAGGTGATGGAGATGAGGAGATATGTTTGTGTAGCCTCCGGTAGGAAAACTATATTGCAAACCAGATTGGCAAATCACAATAAAACACGATGTTCTAACTGAAAATTATAGGAAGAGTTAAAGGGGAGAATGTATGTGAATAAGACTAAATGATATGCTTCTAATTATGAATTATAGGTATGTGGCTGGCATGAGAATGGATTTGTTTGAGTTGAGTTAAGCTGCGTATAGTATAGGTCCAAGTGGTAAGTAAGTTGGCATACTAAGTCTGTCTGTGTTCTGTATACACCACTGGGCGTACTATATGGATGTGTGTGTAAATCCTTCAGAATGGTTCAATTGTACTATCAATAATGTTATGTATGATTTTTTTTTTGGAACTCACTAAGTTCGTATGAACTTACTTTGTTACCTTTTCCTTCTTAAGCTTGCTGATTGAAGGACAGCTTTGTTAGAAGGACTACACCAGAGTGTTACTGCTTTTGTGACCTGACTTTTTTGTTTTGTATCATGCATTACTTATAGGGGTGACGCATAAGTGTATTTGGAAATAATTTGTACTAAGAACTTCTACTTTGATAAGACTCTATTTTATGATATTTTTATGAAGCATTAATGCTTGGTTTTAAATTATTATATCCTGTTTAATAAAGTTATTATATTTTAACTTATACGCCGTATGGTTTGTATATCATTTTTAAACTGATTATGTTTTCATTCAAACATTGGTAAATTAACAACTAATATATGTCTTATATTTATAACTTTGTAAGAATTATATAAAGCTTTCGCCAAAATGTTTTAAATTTAGTTTGATTTATGTAGTGACACACCATACTCAGATCCCATTATAGGGTCGGGTTTGGCGTGTTACAAAATGTGTTGGTCCATTCAACTAGGACTTTAGTGACAACCTGGTTACCTTTTTGAACCATATGTCTATCAAGGATGCAGGTAGGCTCCTTGAGCATAGCTCCATCTAGATCCACAACAAGTAAAGTTGTTTGTATTGGTTGCTTCCCAACATGTCATTTGAGCTAAGAAACATAGAAGGTAGAATGAATGCGATAACCTGGTGGCAATTTGAGTCAATAGGCCACTTTTCCAACTCCTTTTTCCACAGCAAAGATACATAAAAACTAAGGGGGTAATTTTTGGTTCAACACCTTTTTAACTGTGTATTGCCTATAGGCCTGTAGTTTGATGTAGACCAATTCTTCAACTTGGAAGTTTCCATCACTTCTTATACGATTAGCAAACTCTTATCAACATAAGCAACTGTGGAGGAGCCAACTATATAAGGTAAGTGCCAGGGTAATGGTTGTCCATAAAGGGTTTCATATGGTGTAGTTTGTATAGTTGAGTTGTACCACTATTCAATTGAGGGGAACCAAGAGAACTAGTCCCCCATCCATTGTCCAGTCATACAACACAGGTTACTCCTTAAACACTGGTTGAGAAATTTTGTTTGCCCATCACTCTCAAGGTGGTATGTAGTGGACATGTGCAATTGCGTGCCTAGCTTCTTAAAGAGTTCCTACAAAACTGACGAATAAAAGTCTTATCCCTGCCAGAAACTATAGGTTCATGAAGACCATGGAGCTTATAGATTTTGTTGAGGTACTCTTGAGCAACTGTTAAATGAGAGAAAGGATGAGATATGCCCACAAAGTGGCCATTTTAGTAAATAAGAACTGACAATATTTCCTTCTCATAGATGGACAAAGCTTGATGCTTCACCCCTAGTGCCTTGCTAAAGAAAGCAAGGGGATGCCCTTTTTTTTGTAAGACAACTTCCACTCCTTGGCTACAAGCATTGGTGTCTATTAGATAGGAGTAGTACTTAAGTAGGTTTTGGTGCTTGAAAGGCCTTCTCTATTAGATCTAGTGCCTTAAGTGTAGTATATTCATTTGTAAACATGTATTTTTTTCAAACAGATTGGTTAATAAAACAAATTCATTGATTACATTAATAAATTTTGTAGAATTGTCCTCACTTGGTTTTTGCACAGAAAGCTAAATTGAAGCAAATTTTGCTCATTGGTTGTCTAAATGTTTAACTAATACTAATGTAACACCCCTCACCCGTATTCAACACCGAAATAGGGTTACAAGGTATTACCGATCAATTCACAACACATATAGCATACATTTATGCAACAATAAGCATTTGTTCTCGTATATCATTCAACACAATCACATTGTCCCTTATAAGGGCCTATGAGGCCTTAAACATGCTTTAAAAGTGGTTCAAGACAAAACCGATATCATACAAAAATTCTAGAAACTTATAAATTTTTCATGTAAACAAGAGTCACATGCCCGTGTGAACAGGCCATGTGCCTCACATGGTTAGTAGACACGCCCGTGTCTAAGGCCGTGTGAAAATAGGGCATACATACTGACTTGGGTCACATGGCCGACCACACGCCCGTGTGTCTAGCCCGTGTACCGTTCAAAGTTGCCACACACACCCGTCTGTCAGGCCGTGTACTAGGCCATGCCAAACATATAAGGTATACTGACTTATGCAACATGGCCAAGTCACACGCTCGTGTGCTGGGCCGTGTGCCAATTAGGGGGTACACTGACTTGTACCACACGGCCAGCCACACGCTCATGTGTGAGACTGTGTGGAGCATACTGACTTCAATTCAATTTCAACACCAGGGGACACACGGTCGTATAACATTACCGTGTGTTACACACGGCTGAGACACACGCCCATGTCTCTGCCCGTGTGGACAAAAATAGGCCATTTACCAAGCCATTTTGCCACCCATTTTGCACATACCTACACAAGCACAAATGGTACCATTTCAAGGCACTAATATGCATCCAAATAACATCAACCAATGTTCAAATCATACCCTTTCTTTACCATCAATATAATTTACAAATATGATACAATTTATCATCTAATTTCATACCTAATTCACATATTCAATTCAATCAACTAAACCATTCCATACATTATCAATCATCAATTCTCAAGCACATAACTTTCCAAATTACCTAATATCATTTAGCATTATAGATTCAACTTCAACCATACAATATAGGTCAATTACCAAACTCAAAATAGAACCGTTTGCACATTTATAAACATCATCAACTTTCATTATTATAAGCCAACTCAAATGGCCCAAAATACATGTTCATCAAACATACCAAAATGACTCAAGCCTATACATGCCATATACCATATATACACAACTCAAAAGTACCAAGTAGATGGTTGGATAGTGTGACGTAGTCTCTGATGATCCTCGAATATGAGCTAGCTTCGAATTTACTATAAAACACAGGAAAAACAAACAAGGTAAGCTACAAAGCTTAGTAAGTTCGTACTAAATATACTCAACAGTTCATAAAACACAAACCATCAATTTGAACAAGTTAATGTATAATTCATGATAATATCAAACCTTCAATAAGCTTATTCATATACTTATATGCAAAGTTATAACCTTTTCTATTTAAACTTCATACTTACATGTACATACCTGTACAAATTCATAACAAACTCATACCTTCTCGTAACACTGCCGAATACTCAATATTTAGCACACTAAGTGCCATCGCATGGCCGAAGCTATTATAATCCTGCACACTAAGTGCCTTACATAGCCGAAGCTATCTCAGTCTCGCACACTAAGTGCCATATATAGCCGAAGCTATTCCCAATCGCACACTAAGTGCTAAACATAATTGATTTATCATCGAACATGACTGTAGTCTCGTGTATACAACTTATGCAATATCAAAGCATTAAAAGCATAATTGTAACAATGTTTATCACGTTCGAACTTACCTCAGATGCTAAACGGCGAATCGAGTCATTTAGTCGATAACTTTAGTTTTCCCCCGATCTAGGTCCGAATTTTGCTTTTCTTGATCTATATAATATCAAATTCAGCTTATTCAATAACTAATTTATTCAATTTAATCTAAAACACACATTTGGGCATGTTTACACTTTTGCCCCCAAAGTTTCACATTTTTACAATTTAGTCCTTATTTCACAAAAATCACAAATTAATTAAATTCAAGACTAACCCATGCTAGCCAAATTACCATAATACCCCTAGCATCCCATAATTTGCATTTATTTCATATTTTAACCACTAACTTTACACTTTTCTCAATTTAATCCATAATTTGCATATTCACTAAAAATCACTTTACAAAACTTGTTTAATTCACAACATTCATAATCTATCATCAATCATCAAAAATCATACATATTCACCAATGGAAACATTCAAAATCTTTAACAGATTTGCAAATTAGTCCCTGGGCTAGTTAGTACTAGCTGCAACGATATCGAAAACATAGAAATCATTAAAAACGGGACAAAATACATAACAATTTAGCCAAATGAAGTAGCCAAAACTTTGAAAGCTTGAAAATGGCTTTTCTCCACCTTAATTTTGGTTAAAAGAAGATGATAATGAAGAAAATGGCTTTTTGTTTTATTTAATTATCATTTATTTACTAAATGACTTAATTAACCTTATTACTAATTCAATATTTCAATTTTTCCAAGCCATTATCATCCACTATCTAATTAATGGTCTAGTTACCACATAAGGACCTTTACTTTAAGGTTCCATAGCTATTTAACACCTTTAACTTATAGAACCCTAATTTTACAGCTTACGCGATTTAGTCCTTTTTACCGAATTAAGCATTCAAACAATAAAATTTCTTAACGAAATTTTCACATCAACATTCAATCATACTGTAAACATTAAAATAATAATAAAATAAATATTTTGACCTCAGATTTGTGGTCCCGAAACTGCTGTTCCAATTTGACCAAAAACGAGCTACTACAACTAAGCGGTATTAATTGGTTGGATCGTAGTATGAAAAAATAAATTGTATTAGTATACGAACCTAAACATGTCATTAGTTTAATAAAAAATGATAAAACTAATTAAAATACTAATATGTCGTCTATCAAGTCCAATTAATGAGATGTCTTGTCTTGGGCATTAGAGCGGATGACTCACAAAAGATAGAGACATAGATGTGACTGACTGAACTGACAGTACATTGGATGAGACCCAAGCAGAATAGATCCTGAATCTGTTTATGGACTTA
The DNA here is from genome assembly GCA_005393395.2 of Gossypium australe. Classification (NCBI taxonomy): domain Eukaryota; kingdom Viridiplantae; phylum Streptophyta; class Magnoliopsida; order Malvales; family Malvaceae; genus Gossypium; species Gossypium australe. The sequence goes on along the minus strand of CM016619.1, from coordinate 107,833,572 downwards.
TTCACTTGTGACATTCATAGTATGGCATACCTAAATCCTGAGTGGATGGTGGACTATGTATGCGTGACTCGTACACTTTAATGTAAGTAAAAACTTGAGTTCAAATAGATAAGGAACCGAAAAATGGTACTGTAACATCCCAAAATTGGGCCTAGTAGGATTGGGCCGATTGGGAATTGGGCTTTAGGAAAATTAGAATATTATTTATTTTTGTGTTGGCTTGGATATGAATTTTGTGTGTTAGCATAGTCTTGTGAAGGCTAGATTTTAATTAGGAAGTTAGAACAAATTTTAGTATGGTTTATTTAATGAAGTGGATTAGGTGAGCTTAGCACTTAAGTTAATTTAAGTGTATATTAAAGCACAAGAGGAGTTAGTGGCATAGTGGATAAGGAGTTTGAAGAGTTGCATGAGGTTAATGGTTCGAGTAGTAGGTATAGCATTTTTAAAGTTTATTTTTGTATGATAGCTTTAATGGACGGTCAAACATAATTATGATAGGTGGACTAATAATTTTTGGTAAGTTGAATCGTTGTTTAAGGAAAGCATGGATTAAGGGATAAGATTCATAAGGTTATGGAAAGATATCTTGAAGTTATGGTAAATTGAGGGGACAAAGGCTTGGTTTGTGGGAAGTGTTTTGGAAACAAATCCATGGCCTTTATGCCATGAACTTGGACGGCATTGTGGCTAAGGGGGGTTTTTGGCCGAATATGCTAGTGTTGGTAAGGCTTAGGAATTGTTTTGGTCATTTCTTTCATTTGGTGCAAAAGTTGCAAAATAATTTTCTCTCAAACACTTTTCTTTTTGGCCGAATTCTACATTGTGGTAAGCCTAATACTTTTTGACCATTTGGTCATATTTGTTCAATATCTATTTCTCCTTTTCATCCTCTCAAAAACCGAAACTTGCTTTAACCTTTTTTTTCTTCCATTCGTTTTGCTTAAACATCAAAAACCTCCTACACACTTTTCTTTGCCGAAACTCTATTTATTTTCCTATTCTTTTCTTTTTGTCATATAGCCGAATATACCTCTTTGTTGTGCCGAAAATTCACATCTTCTATCTTGAATCTCTTTGGCCGAATATTGAAGGTAACATAGTTTTCATCGGGACTTCTTTAGCAATCGATTTTGATAAGGTGGTAAGGATTTATTTTAAGGATTTATTCTTTCGATTATTCTAAAGCCGAAGGCTATTATATTAATGGTTGCCGATTGTAGGAAAGTGAAGCAAATTCGCGTACCGGTTGCCGTAGTTAGTACTCAAAGGCATTAGGGTCAAGATCTAGCATCGTAGATTGGCTTTTTGGGATCTAGGAATTACGATAGTAACAGGTGTGTAAGAACTCACTACACACTTTATTAATTTACATGGTTGTTGTTGTTGTTATTCACCTATGTGGTAGTGATTTGCTTATGGCTAAGCATGGTTTTCGGGTAAGTCCCCTAACTTGTGATTTTTGATATATGATTTGCATGCCATCACATGATGAATTAAATGCTACGGTATGATTTATGAAAATTGTTATAAAAGCATGTGATGGTGGGATTGATGAGAGGAGGGGGATGAATTATGGACTGTCGTCAGTGGTTTTGACCACAAGATGGGTTGGCCCCATCAGATTATTTGTGACCTATGGTCATCAGTGGTTTTGACCACAACAATTGATTATTTGCGACTAAGTCCCAGTGGTTTGGTACCACCAGTGGTTTTGACCACATTTGATAAATTGTGACTCATGGTCATCAGTGGTTTTGACCACACGATGGGTTGGCCCCATCATCTGATTTGTGACTCTAAGTCATCAGTGGTTTTGACCACACGGGGTAGAAAAGGAGTATGGATGGTTAGGTTGGGTTGCATGTGCATGTTTATTAATGACTTGTGTATGAGTTACTTTACCGGGTGGGGGATTACACACTGAGTCTTGGTGACTCACCCCCTTTCCCTTAACATTTTGCAGATGAGTAGATCGCGGAGATGGAGCCGGATGGACTCGAGGTGGCCATGCAGTGGAGATTTTAATAAATGAATTTTGGGTTTAATTATCTTTCTTTTGGAATTATGTTGTTTAATTGTAATAAGGCCTCCTAGTATTATTTTATTATTACTGCGTGTTTGAATGTTTTGTTTAAACTATTTGATGATGTTAAAATGGATGCACATGTTTTCTCAAATTAAACGCAAAATGTTTTAAAGTACCATCGGGTACCTCTGAAATTTTTAAACAACTTGACTCAACAAATATTTTTAAGTGAGGATTTTAACAAATAAAATTTCAATTGAAAGCAATTCGACTAATTTCAAAAAATCGGTTTTAAAATGGTTTTCAAAATGTTTTCTCTGTAGCAAACCAAATTCGGTCATATGGTTTGGGCCGGGTTTGGGGTGTTACAAAATTGGTATTAGAGCCCAGTTCAAAGCTCGGCTGTAGGGGCCCAAGGCCCAAAATATTTTAGTAGGCCTTTGAGAAATATTTTTGGTTCTGAATAGCAAGGCACCGAGTCTCCGGCATCTATCCGCCCAGGTAAGTACTCCTAACTTCTGTATGATTTATTTTCTGTAGAAGGGTAGGAAGAATGGAACGTAGATAGTAATAAGTACTTTAAACCTTAGGATTAGTTTACCCCAACAAGGACATAAAACTTTAAAAGCCTAATTAAACAAACCTAGGACCAAGTCGCCGAGTTAGGGTGTGGTAACCTTGGTGCGCATGTCTAGGATTGGATCCGGAAGAGCTTGGTACTTAAGCAGTCCTCGTGACTCACCTCCTCTTCGCAGGAATCCTACCTGGTGCGTAGCTTCGGTTCACCCTAACCAAGAGGACTCGGTCATAGGCTAAACACAATAAATAAAACCCGAAAGGAATTAGCCATGTTTTCATGAAAACTCGAGTTTTAAAATTGTTTAAGTACTCTCTAGATATTAGGAAAAATTTATTTTGGAAAAATCTTCAAAATATTCCCGGTTTACCAAAATTACCAAAATGCCCCTAGTGGTAAAATTACGAAAATACCCTTGGTTTCTAAAATTACCATATTACCCCAAATTTTGATCAAATTTTTATTTTACAAAAGTACTCAAAAATGTTGTATTTCAAAATAATACCTTGACTTTGGAAATTTACGAAATTACCCTTGATTGACAAATTACCAAAATACCCCTGGTTTCCAAAATTTTGCCATACCTTTAATTTGAGAAATCCTTGAAAAGAACCCTCTAGTTTTGGGAAATTTCAAAATGTTCTGAATTACGAAAGTTTAAAAAAAAAAACTTCTTCGATTTATTACGAAAATACCCCTATAGGAAAATGACGAAAATACCCCTGGGATAGAAACGGACAGAAATGCCCGAAGAGTGAATAAGTAGGTATGAAAGGTATTAGGGAATGGATATTCCTCTCTGTATGAACTAGGATAGCGAACTTAAAACTTTGTTTGATCGAAAGAATCCCTATTAAATTTTTCATAAAATTTCGTCGCGAATAATTAAGTGGAACAATTACTAATGCATAAAATTTCTTAATCAGATTAAAGCACGATAGTTAGAATGAGCTCTAGAGGACGTGGTCGTCATGGATGCGATAGAGGCAAAATGGCTGTGTCGGAACCATCGCTAGTGAAGCATCTGGAACCTTGAGTGTGAACTTTGGGACTGTACCTAGAAAGTATATTGGTTTTATTAAGATCAGAGTGCGCAGCAAGAGCGTAGTGTGGCGAGATAGAAGGTACGACTGTTAGCTAGTTAGAAATTTCGAGGACGAAATTTCTTTAAGGAGGGTAGAATTGTAACATCCCAAAATTGGGCCTAGTAGGATTGGGCCGATTGGGAATTGGGCTTTAGGAAAATTAGAATATTATTTATTTTTGTGTTGGCTTGGATATGAATTTTGTGTGTTAGCATAGTCTTGTGAAGGCTAGATTTTAATTAGGAAGTTAGAACAAATTTTAGTATGGTTTATTTAATGAAGTGGATTAGGTGAGCTTAGCACTTAAGTTAATTTAAGTGTATATTAAAGCACAAGAGGAGTTAGTGGCATAGTGGATAAGGAGTTTGAAGAGTTGCATGAGGTTAATGGTTCGAGTAGTAGGTATAGCATTTTTAAAGTTTATTTTTGTATGATAGCTTTAATGGACGGTCAAACATAATTATGATAGGTGGACTAATAATTTTTGGTAAGTTGAATCGTTGTTTAAGGAAAGCATGGATTAAGGGATAAGATTCATAAGGTTATGGAAAGATATCTTGAAGTTATGGTAAATTGAGGGGACAAAGGCTTGGTTTGTGGGAAGTGTTTTGGAAACAAATCCATGGCCTTTATGCCATGAACTTGGACGGCATTGTGGCTAAGGGGGGTTTTTGGCCGAATATGCTAGTGTTGGTAAGGCTTAGGAATTGTTTTGGTCATTTCTTTCATTTGGTGCAAAAGTTGCAAAACAATTTTCTCTCAAACACTTTTCTTTTTGGCCGAATTCTACATTGTGGTAAGCCTAATACTTTTTGACCATTTGGTCATATTTGTTCAATATCTATTTCTCCTTTTCATCCTCTCAAAAACCGAAACTTGCTTTAACCTTTTTTTTCTTCCATTCGTTTTGCTTAAACATAAAAAAACTCCTACACACTTTTCTTTGCCGAAACTCTATTTCTTTTCCTATTCTTTTCTTTTTGTCATATAGCCGAATATACCTCTTTGTTGTGCCGAAAATTCACATCTTCTATCTTGAATCTCTTTGGCCGAATATTGAAGGTAACATAGTTTTCATCGGGACTTCTTTAGCAATCGGTTTTGATAAGGTGGTAAGGATTTATTTTAAGGATTTATTCTTTCGATTATTCTAAAGCCGAAGGCTATTATATTAATGGTTGCCGATTGTAGGAAAGTGAAGCAAATTCGCGTACCGGTTGCCGTAGTTAGTACTCAAAGGCATTAGGGTCAAGATCTAGCATCGTAGATTGGCTTTTTGGGATCTAAGAATTACGATAGTAACAGGTGTGTAAGAACTCACTACACACTTTATTAATTTACATGGTTGTTGTTGTTGTTATTCACCTATGTGGTAGTGATTTGCTTATGGCTAAGCATGGTTTCCGGGTAAGTCCCCTAGCTTGTGATTTTTGATATATGATTTGCATGCCATCACATGATGAATTAAATGCTACGGTATGATTTATGAAAATTGTTATAAAAGCATGTGATGGTGGGATTGATGAGAGGAGGGGGATGAATTATGGACTGTCGTCAGTGGTTTTGACCACAATATGGGTTGGCCCCATCAGATTATTTGTGACCTATGGTCATCAGTGGTTTTGACCACAACAATTGATTATTTGCGACTAAGTCCCAGTGGTTTGGTACCACCAGTGGTTTTGACCACATTTGATAAATTGTGACTCATGGTCATCAGTGGTTTTGACCACACGATAGGTTGGCCCATCATCTGATTTGTGACTCTAAGTCATCAGTGGTTTTGACCACCAGTGGTTTTGACCACACGGGGTAGAAAAGGAGTATGGATGGTTAGGTTGGGTTGCATGTGCATGTTTATTAATGACTTGTGTATGAGTTACTTTACCGGGTGGGGGATTACACACTGAGTCTTGGTGACTCACCCCCTTTCCCTTAACATTTTGCAGATGAGTAGATCGCGGAGATGGAGCCGGATAGACTCGAGGTGGCCATGCAGTGGAGATTTTAATAAATGAATTTTGGGTTTAATTATCTTTCTTTTGGAATTATGTTGTTTAATTGTAATAAGGCCTCCTAGTATTATTTTATTATTACTGCGTGTTTGAATGTTTTGTTTAAACTATTTGATGATGTTAAAATGGATGCACATGTTTTCTCAAATTAAACGCGAAATGTTTTAAAGTACCATCGGGTACCTCTGAAATTTTTAAACAACTTGACTCAACAAATATTTTTAAGTGAGGATTTTAACAAATAAAATTTCAATTGAAAGCAATTCGACTAATTTCAAAAAATCGGTTTTAAAATGGTTTTCAAAATGTTTTCTCTGTAGCAAACCAAATTCGGTCATATGGTTTGGGCCGGGTTTAGGGTGTTATAGGTACGTTGGGTGTATGACTTCTATAGTATGTAACGTCATTCAAAACAGAAGAATTCATAGCCCAAAAAATGGGTAAATGATATCCTCTCATTGGAATTACATGGTTGATGAAAAGTAAATGTGGCCAAAGATCGTCTGTATTTTTGATGGATGACTTGATCACTATTTGATAGTGATTGATTTTTCATAAAGAAAGATGTAATGGTTACCATGAGATAAAATAGGATTATATAGGAAGAACAAATATTATCCCAAAGAGATTAAGGATATCCTATGAGGCTAACACACTTATGGCAAGGTAATTGTACTAGCACTGAGTAGTTGCTTTTGTAATAGTATGTCATTGGGGAGAGCTTAGTCACACTACTATAGTGGAATGACTTCGTGACTAAATGAAATTATAATTAATAGGTGAAAAGTCAAAATTTAATTATAAATCATTTAAGCCTCAACTACATATGTCCAATCAGTCCTTCTGCTAGCTCGTTGAAACTAGAAATGTATTGTATATTTGAATAGAAATGAACAAAATGAATAGGAAAAGAGAAATGTGAAAGATTCAGGAATGATTATGGTTTTCTCCGAAATGGAGAAATGGAATAATTTGGAAATGAATGTAGGTTTCCAAAAATGGAAATGATCCATTTGTAATCCTATATGGATTACTTAAAAAATGATCAAAAAAATGAAAATAAATAATTTAGTCATAGTGAACATGTTGAGTTTTGAAATATTAAACATATTTTCTTGAAATTATACCAAGAGTAAAATCATCAAAATTTTATTGGGGGTAAAATATGGATGAAAAAATTATTTTATATATAAATATTTAATTTTATTTTGGGAAATAGAAAAACTGAATCGAGTTGGATCACATTATAAAGTAATGGGTCAAAAACGCCAAGAAGTACTCGTAATTGGACCCGATGTGAGAGAGGCCAAAAAACCTTTCATGAACATGAAGGGGGCGACAACCCTAGTTGGAATACTAGGTTGTGCCGTCGACACTAGTCCTATTCTAAGTAGGATGTTGTTTTTCTATTTGAAATAAACCACTACAACTTAACAAGGGTTCTTCCTTCTCTTCCTATAATTAGGTGGTACCGGTAGAGACATAAACATAACTTTGAGAGATTGTTATTCTGCCAAAAAATAGAGCGAATTTATTCTAAACTATTACATATAATTTTCTTGAATAACAATTCTACCTATTTTTATTAAGAAGAGAGAATTTTCGTTTTCACCCCAAGATGAGAGAAAACTTTTTTTAGTTCTATGTTTCGATTCAATTGGTTAGAGTCCACACTCGAAGTAGTTCATGGTATGAGAATAGTGGAGAAGATTGTTTGAAAGCTAGGAAAAAGAACGTCTTCTAAGCCAAAAACACATGTACAAATTCAGTTAAAGTTTATTGCTATAAATGTCACAAACCGAGGTGATTTTCAAAAGTTTTAATTTTTTGTTAGGCAAGAAAATCATTTTCAAACTATGATTTTTCCAACATCCTTATCCCCCTAGCCGTCCAACACCTTCTCCTCTCACCATCCCTTGATTCCCTCCTAGAAACACTCTATACCAACCCTTCAAACAATTTCAAACTTAAGCCAACTCATCTTTCCTCCTAGCCACCCATTTAAAATGATTTGAACAAGTCAAATCCTTCTTTTAAGGTGCCAAAACCGAAACCAACTCTTCCCCCTTGCTCATGACGCAAAAACAAACCAAAATGCTGTCCTTGCAGCTCGACCCTGAGACCCCAAAGCTCCCTTGAGGCGTCACTTCTCCATGCCTTATGTGGCACCTCCTTGCCACTCTTCCAAAGGAATTCTTGTGCCTAAACCTCCCCAAATATTTCTTTTAAAACCCCCATAGCCAAGCTCCCCCTATTAGCACTAAAAACTAAAAATTTTCTAAGGCATTCCACTACCTTCTAGGGTTCTCAAGACCCCTAAAACTCACCCAACCACTCACTGAAGTATGCCAACACCCGAGTTATGCACTAAATGCATAACCCCTAGAACCAGGGTGTTACAATTCTACCCTCCTTAAAATAATTTCGTCCTCGAAATTACTTGTCTAGACTAACACCACACTACGCTATAGCTGCGCACTCTGATCTTAAAGAGTTATCATATTTCTAGGCACAATATCTATCATACTCAAGGTTCTAGATACTTTACGAGCAACAAAGTAAACAGTCACCAAAACGAACAAAACAACAGAGAATATTCCAAACATAAGATACTTACCCGCTGACACATCCGGCACATCACTATCCTCCCTCCGACGGACCGCATAAACCAGACCTGGCTGTCTTGCCTCAGTGCCACCATTACCGCGGTCTACTACTCCACGACCTCGGCCGGAACCATTTCCTCCATGGTTCGGACCCCGACCTCTTGCCGCTTGCTGACCACCTCTGCCTGGTTGCACATAACCTTGGCCTTCTGTTCGAGTCCTATTCGGATTCTGGGGACAGTCCTTAACCAGATGAGACTTGGACTTGCATCTAAAGCATTCCCGAACCCGATTCCAGCACTCGCCAACATGATACCTTCCGCACTGCGCACACGGACGATCTGGATTTCCGGCGGCTGGCTTAGCAATACGAATAGGAGTCTCGACCCTTGGTCTTTGCTGAACCCTCTCACACACTTCTGGCAATCCAACACTTCTCTTATCACGATTTCTTTCTCTGTTGTGCCTCTCAGCCTTCTTGACCTCCTCAGCTATCCGAGCTTTCTCCACTAATACAGCGAAGTCTCTTTCCCGTTGCCGAGCAATCAAAACTCGTAGCTCATCCCGTAGCCCATCTTCAAATCTGACGCATCTCTCATAATCTGTTGCCACGATGCCCCGAGCATACCGGCTCAAACGTAGAAACTCAGCTTCGTACTCTGCTATTGACTTGCTACCTTGCACCAAATTAAGGAACGCCTTCCTCTGAGCGTCCACATAGCTTGCTCCGACATACTTCCCTTCGAACTTGATCTTAAAGTAACCCCAGTCCACTCGATCCGCAGGGGTACTTTCCTTAACAGTGAGCCACCACTGGTAGGCTTCATCCTGCAGCAACGAAACAACACCCTTAAGCTTCTCCTCAGCAGCTAAGTCTAGGTCGTCCATAATCCTTTCCACTACCTCAAGCCAGTACTCTGCCACGTTCGGAGCTACCCTAGACACTCCTCTGAAAACCTCAGCTCCATTCGACCTAAGCCTTTCGGGCACTGACTTCCGAGTCCCACTGCCCCCATTGGCTTCTACCACTCGCTCAAGCACCCGCAGCATGGCCTGCGATACCGCGCCATCTCCGCCAGTCTGATCCTGATACTCAACTTCAACAGCTGGTGGCGGCACACCATTCTCTGACCCATGGCCAGACCCAACCGGTTCCGATACTGCCATCCTGCCTCTACCACGTCCACGAGTATTGCGACCACGCCCCCTAGAACTCATATCTAGTGTCGCAACTTAATCTGTTTAAAAAGTTTTATGCATTAGAAATTTTGGTTCCACTATTTATCCACGAGCAATTTTATGAAAGAAGTTATAGAAGTGGTTCTTTCGATCAATCAAAGTTTCGTCTAAAGTTCTCTATTCTAATTCAGAGAGTTACACATTCAACACACCATTAAAACATTCCTGTCTACTCCCAACCCAGGGGTAATTTCGTCATTTTCCTCCCGGGGTATTTCAGTAACAAATCAGGGTCCATTTTGAAAATAGTTTCCAACTTAAAGATATTTCAAAATTTACACAATCTCAGGGGTCATCTTGAAAAATTTGTTTTTCAAACCAGATGTGTTGCAAAAATTTAAGAAATCGGGGTTATTTCAGTAATTTTGGAAATCATGGGCATTTTCGTAAATTCTCCAAATCGGAATATCACAATATTTCGCAAAATAGGATTTTCTGATATTTGGTAAAATAGGAATATTTCAGTAAAAGTCGAGAGAAATCTAAAAATTTAGAAACCCAATGGCGTTTTAGGTAATTTTATCAACTAGGGGTATTTTCGTAAATTTCCACAAACCAGGGTATCTTAAAATTTTGAAAACTCGAGATTTTGGTATTTTGCAAAGTAAAAAGCATTTTATCAAAAGGTGAGGGTAGTACGGTAATTTTACAATACAGGGGCATTTTTGTAATTTTGCCACTAGGGGCATTTTGGTAATTTTGTAAATCGGGAAAACATCTTTCAAAATCAGATTTAGGGTTTCACAAACCAAAGGGGTAAATTTGAAAATAGAAATTAAAGGTTTTAAGAATAGCAAGGCTAATCCCTTTCGGGTTTTAATGATTGGTTAAGCCTATGAACAAGTCCTCTTGGTTAAGGTGAACCGTAGCTACGCACCAGGTAGGATTCAAGTAAAGAGGAGGTGAGTCGCTAGGACTGCTTAAATACCAAGCTCTTACTGAATACCACTCCTAGACATGCGTACCATGGTTACCACACCTTAACTCGGCGACTTACTTCACAGGTTTGTTAATAGTCTTTAAGTTTTATGCATATGTTTGAGTAGACTAATCCTAGGGTCCAACAGCCTTAATATTCTAGTCTACAAGCCCAAACTAAGCCCATAGCAATTCATATAAACAAATCACTTCAAAAGTCCGAAGTACTTACCTGGTGGACTTCGGGCCGGAGGTACAGGTGCCATGCCAAAATAACCTAAAAAACTTTTTATAAAAGCCCACATTTCGAAAAGCCCATTTTGAAAACGTTTTTGGGCCCAAAACCCTCGAAGCCGAGTTTTGAACCTGGCTCTGATACCAATTTGTAACATCCCCAAACCTGGCCCATTCACTACGACCGAATCTGGTTATGTCACTGCGGAAAGACGGTTGAAAATATTTTTGATTTTAGAGTAAAACATGAAAATATATTAATTTTCGAAAATCCATGTCTATTTGATATTGTATGAAAACTTTGATATTATTATAATGTCCAAAATTTGAAAACTTTATTAACTTCATATTTTGAATAAGTAGGTTGCTAAAATAACCCAACTTCACATAGTAATTTAATTCAGTCAAACCATAATTAAAATTATAAAAAAAATAATTAAAAGGCCCTTATTACAACCATTATTTGAACGAAATACTTAAAATTAAAATTATTAGAACATCTTCTTCGGCATGGGCCACCTTGCATCCTCTCCGAACCCGGTCCGACTCATGAGTCACCTGAAACGGTTAAGAAAGATAGGGTGAGCCGACTCAGTGCATAATCATTTCACATATTCCACACGTATGGGCTTGGCCCATAACCATACTATTCCCATAGCAAGTCATGCAAATATGCATCTCAACCCATCCTACAATCCAACCGTAACACCAACCTTAGCAGACCCCCTGCCTAAGGCCGTGGCTAGTCCACCACTGATCACATCGTGATCCATAAACCTTACCTTGGCAAGCCCGCTGCTCAAGGCCGTGGCTGAGCCACCGATCAACCAAAGTGATCCCAATATCATAATCCGTCTACGGTGATGCACACAGCCATCAACCGCCGAGATGGGCACCTAGCCAACACCTCCCTTGAGGTAGCACACAACTAACCATCAAGCACTAATGTAGCCCGAGCTAACATTAGACCACGTACAGCAATATGTACTCTTCGTCCTTCATCGATTCAAACCTAAATCCCATGCAAATATGTAAATGCTACAAGTTAAGTCAGCATATCAAATGAGTATACATCTCACATCATTACCACATCATATATATATATACACATCACGATAACATCATATCACAACTTACTCACCTGATATCCGATTACCCTAACCATGGGTTTCTACCACTTAAGCCGTTATGATCGGCTACCACACATAATACACATGTATAAACGTTAGTAAGCAAAACCGAAGAAATAGTGCGATGATTACGCACCTAATTGGTATAAGCGATCAAATCCCAAAAACGTCCCTTGATTAAGAACCTTGCCCTTGAAGAATCGAATCCCGAGAGCTCCTTAGCACTTTTAACGCTAGCTAAAAGCAAAAGACCCTCAACCTAGCCCTCCATGATTCGGCCAATCACAAGAACACCCGGTTAGCTACATGATTTCAGTCGACCAAGAAAAGAAGAGAAAAACCGATAACAAGAAAGGAAACCTTACCACCTTACTACACTTATTGAAATCGGCACAAGGAGATTCGGCCAGAGAAGACAACTATACGGCTTTGGTGAAAATAGAAAAGAAAAGAAATGTTGATGGCTTAAAGAGGTTCGGCTATTGATGGTTAAAGAAGAGAAAAGCAAGAGATGTTCAAAGAAGAAATGGTTTCAAAAGGGCAAGTAGAGGTAGTGTTACGTTTTGGTGTAGGTAGTGTTTGAGAAGAACAAAAGTGAAGGCTTAGGAGTAAGGGGCTAAAGTTCGGCAACAAGGAAGCTCACACCCTTTAAATAGAATTTGGCTACTCTTCCAAACCCTTCATGGCCGAAAATAACCTTAAGAGAACCCCCTAGCCGTCCAACACCTTCTCCTCTCACCAATCCCTTGATTCCCTCCTAGAAACACTCTATACCAACCCTTCAAACAATTTCAAACTTAAGCCAACTCATCTTTCCTCCTAGCCACCCATTTAAAATGATTTGAACAAGTCAAATCCTTCTTTTAAGGTGCCAAAACCGAAACCAACTCTTCCCCCTTGCTCATGACGCAAAAACAAACCAAAATGCTGTCCTTGCAGCTCGACCCTGAGACCCCAAAGCTTCCTTGAGGCGTCACTTCTCCATGCCTTATGTGGCACCTCCTTGCCACTCTTCCAAAGGAATTCTTGTGCCTAAACCTCCCCAAATATTTCTTTTAAAACCCCCATAGCCAAGCTCCCCCTATTAGCACTAAAAACTAAAAATTTTCTAAGGCATTCCACTACCTTCTAGGGTTCTCAAGACCCCTAAAACTCACCTAACCACTCACTGAAGTATGCCAACACCCGAGTTATGCACTAAATGCATAACCCCTAGAACCAGGGTGTTACAATTCTACCCTCCTTAAAATAATTTCGTCCTCGAAATTACTTGTCTAGACTAACACCACACTACGCTATAGCTGCGCACTCTGATCTTAAAGAGTTATCATATTTCTAGGCACAGTATCTATCATACTCAAGGTTCTAGATACTTTACGAGCAACAAAGTAAACAGTCACCAAAACGAACAAAACAACAGAGAATATTCCAAGCATAAGATACTTACCCGCTGACACATCCGGCACATCACTATCCTCCCTCCGACGGACCGCATAAACCAGACCTGGCTGTCTTGCCTCAGTGCCACCATTACCGCGGTCTACTGCTCCACGACCTCGGCCGAAACCATTTCCTCCATGGTTCGGACCCCGACCTCTTGCCGCTTGCTGACCACCTCTGCCTGGTTGCACATAACCTTGGCCTTCTGTTCGAGTCCTATTCGGATTCTGGGGACAGTCCTTAACCAGATGAGACTTGGACTTGCATCTAAAGCATTCCGGAACCCGATTCCAGCACTCGCCAACATGATACCTTCCGCACTGCGCACACGGACGATCTGGATTTCCGGCGGCTGGCTTAGCAATACGAATAGGAGTCTCGACCCTTGGTCTTTGCTGAACCCTCTCACACGCTTCTGGCAATCCAACACTTCTCTTATCACGATTTCTTTCTCTGTTGTGCCTCTCAGCCTTCTTGACCTCCTCAGCTATCCGAGCTTTCTCCACTAATACAGCGAAGTCTCTTTCCCGTTGCGGAGCAATCAAAACTCGCAGCTCATCCCGTAGCCCATCTTCAAATCTGACGCATCTCTCACAATCTGTTGCCACGATGCCCCGAGCATACCGGCTCAAACGTAGAAACTCAGCTTCGTACTCTGCTATTGACTTGCTACCTTGCACCAAATTAAGGAACGCCTTCCTCTGAGCGTCCACATAGCTTGCTCCGACATACTTCCCTTCGAACTTGATCTTAAAGTAACCCCAGTCCACTCGATCTGCAGGGGTACTTTCCTTAACAGTGAGCCACCACTGGTAGGCTTCATCCCGCAGCAACGAAACAACACCCTTAAGCTTCTCCTCAGCAGCTAAGTCTAGGTCGTCCATAATCCTTTCCACTGCCTCAAGCCAGTACTCTGCCACGTTCGGAGCTACCCCAGACACTCCTCTGAAAACCTCAGCTCCATTCGACCTAAGCCTTTCGGGCACTGACTTCCGAGTCCCACTGCCCCCATTGGCTTCTGCCACTCGCTCAAGCACCCGCAGCATAGCCTGCGATACAGCGCCATCTCCGCCAGTCTGATCCTGATACTCAACTTCAACAGCTGGTGGCGGCACACCGTTCTCTGACCCATGGCCAGACCCAACCGGTTCCGATACTGCCATCCTGCCTCTACCACGTCCACGAGTATTGCGACCACGCCCCCTAGAACTCATATCTAGTGTCGCAACTTAATCTGTTTAAAAAGTTTTATGCATTAGAAATTTTGGTTCCACTATTTATCCACGAGCAATTTTATGAAAGAAGATATAGAAGTGGTTCTTTCGATCAATCAAAGTTTCGTCTAAAGTTCTCTATTCTAATTCAGAGAGTTACACATTCAACACACCATTAAAGCATTCCTGTCTACTCCCAACCCAGGGGTAATTTCGTCATTTTCCTCCCGAGGTATTTCAGTAACAAATCAGGGTCCATTTTGAAAATAGTTTCCAACTTAAAGATATTTCAAAATTTACACAATCTCAGGGGTCATCTTGAAAAATTTGTTTTTCAAACCAGATGTGTTGCAAAAATTTCAGAAATCGGGGTTATTTCAGTAATTTTGGAAATCATGGGCATTTTCGTAAATTCTCCAAATCGGAATATCACAATATTTCGCAAAATAGGATTTTCTGATATTTGGTAAAATAGGAATATTTCAGTAAAAGTCGAGAGAAATCTGAAAATTTAGAAACCCAAGGGCGTTTTAGGTAATTTTATCAACCAGGGGTATTTTCGTAAATTTCCACAAACCAGGGTATCTTAAAATTTTGAAAACTCGAGATTTTGGTATTTTGCAAAGTAAAAAGCATTTTATCAAAAGGTGAGGGTAGTACGGTAATTTTACAATACAGGGGCATTTTTGTAATTTTGCCACTAGGGGCATTTTGGTAATTTTGTAAATCGGGAAAACATCTTTCAAAATCAGATTTAGGGTTTCACAAACCAAAGGGGTAAATTTGAAAACAGAAATTAAAGGTTTTAAGAACAGCAAGGCTAATCCCTTTCGGGTTTTAATGATTGGTTAAGCCTATGAACAAGTCCTCTTGGTTAAGGTGAACCGTAGCTACGCACCAGGTAGGATTCAAGTAAAGAGGAGGTGAGTCGCTAGGACTACTTAAATACCAAGCTCTTACTGAATACCACTCCTAGACATGCGTACCATGGTTACCACACCTTAACTCGGCGACTTACTTCACAGGTTTGTTAATAGTCTTTAAGTTTTATGCATATGTTTGAGTAGACTAATCCTAAGGTCCAACAGCCTTAATATTCTAGTCTACAAGCCCAAACTAAGCCCATAGCAATTCATATAAACAAATCACTTCAAAAGTCCGAAGTACTTACCTGGTGGACTTCGGGCCGGAGGTACAGGTGCCATGCCAAAATAACCTAAAAAACTTTTTATAAAAGCCCACATTTCGAAAAGCCCATTTTGAAAATGTTTTTGGGCCCAAAACCCTCGAAGCCGAGTTTTGAACCTGGCTCTGATACCAATTTGTAACATCCCCAAACCGGGCCCATTCACTACGACCGAATCTGGTTATGTCACTGCGGAAAGACGGTTGAAAATATTTTTGATTTTAGAGTAAAACATGAAAATATATTAATTTTCGAAAATCCATGTCTATTTGATATTGTATGAAAACTTTGATATTATTATAATGTCCAAAATTTGAAAACTTTATTAACTTCATATTTTGAATAAGTAGGTTGCTAAAATAACCCAACTTCACATAGTAATTTAATTCAGTCAAACCATAATTAAAATTACACGAAAAATAATTAAAAGGCCCTTATTACAACCATTATTTGAACGAAATACTTAAAATTAAAATTATTAGAACATCTTCTTCGGCATGGGCCACCTTGCATCCTCTCCGAACCCGGTCCGACTCATGAGTCACCTGAAACGGTTAAGAAAGATAGGGTGAGCCGACTCAGTGCATAATCATTTCACATATTCCACACGTATGGGCTTGGCCCATAACCATACTATTCCCATAGCAAGTCATGCAAATATGCATCTCAACCCATCCTACAATCCAACCGTAACACCAACCTTAGCAGACCCCCTGCCTAAGGCCGTGGCTAGTCCACCACTGATCACATCGTGATCCATAAACGTTACCTTGGCAAGCCCGCTGCTCAAGGCCGTGGCTGAGCCACCGATCAACCAAAGTGATCCCAATATCATAATCCGTCTACGGTGATGCACACAGCCATCAACCGCCGAGATGGGCACCTAGCCAACACCTCCCTTGAGGTAGCACACAACTAACCATCAAGCACTAATGTAGCCCGAGCTAACATTAGACCACGTACAGCAATATGTACTCTTCGTCCTTCATCGATTCAAACCTAAATCCCATGCAAATATGTAAATGCTACAAGTTAAGTCAGCATATCAAATGAGTATACATCTCACATCATTACCACATCATATATATATACACATCACGATAACATCATATCACAACTTACTCACCTGATATCCGATTACCCTAACCATGGGTTTCTACCACTTAAGCCGTTATGATCGGCTACCACACATAATACACATGTATAAACGTTAGTAAGCAAAACCGAAGAAATAGTGCGATGATTACGCACCTAATTGGTATAAGCGATCAAATCCCAAAAACGTCCCTTGATTAAGAACCTTGCCCTTGAAGAATCGAATCCCGAGAGCTCCTTAGCACTTTTAACGCTAGCTAAAAGCAAAAGACCCTCAACCTAGCCCTCCATGATTCGGCCAATCACAAGAACACCCGGTTAGCTACATGATTTCAGTCGACCAAGAAAAGAAGAGAAAAACCGATAACAAGAAAGGAAACCTTACCACCTTACTACACTTATTGAAATCGGCACAAGGAGATTCGGCCAGAGAAGACAACTATACGGCTTTGGTGAAAATAGAAAAGAAAAGAAATGTTGATGGCTTAAAGAGGTTCGGCTATTGATGGTTAAAGAAGAGAAAAGCAAGAGATGTTCAAAGAAGAAATGGTTTCAAAAGGGCAAGTAGAGGTAGTGTTACGTTTTGGTGTAGGTAGTGTTTGAGAAGAACAAAAGTGAAGGCTTAGGAGTAAGGGGCTAAAGTTCGGCAACAAGGAAGCTCACACCCTTTAAATAGAATTTGGCTACTCTTCCAAACCCTTCATGGTCGAAAATAACCTTAAGAGAACCCCCTAGCCGTCCAACACCTTCTCCTCTCACCAAACCCTTGATTCCCTCCTAGAAACACTCTATACCAACCCTTCAAACAATTTCAAACTTAAGCCAACTCATCTTTCCTCCTAGCCACCCATTTAAAATGATTTGAACAAGTCAAATCCTTCTTTTAAGGTGCCAAAACCGAAACCAACTCTTCCCCCTTGCTCATGACGCAAAAACAAACCAAAATGCTGTCCTTGCAGCTCGACCCTGAGACCCCAAAGCTCCCTTGAGGCGTCACTTCTCCATGCCTTATGTGGCACCTCCTTGCCACTCTTCCAAAGGAATTCTTGTGCCTAAACCTCCCCAAATATTTCTTTTAAAACCCCCATAGCCAAGCTCCCCCTATTAGCACTAAAAACTAAAAATTTTCTAAGGCATTCCACTACCTTCTAGGGTTCTCAAGACCCCTAAAACTCACCCAACTACTCACTGAAGTATGCCAACACCCGAGTTATGCACTAAATGCATAACCCCTAGAACCAGGGTGTTACAATTCTACCCTCCTTAAAATAATTTCGTCCTCGAAATTACTTGTCTAGACTAACACCACACTACGCTATAGCTGCGCACTCTAATCTTAAAGAGTTATCATATTTCTAGGCACAGTATCTATCATACTCAAGGTTCTAGATACTTTACGAGCAACAAAGTAAACAGTCACCAAAACGAACAAAACAACAGAGAATATTCCAAGCATAAGATACTTACCCGCTGACACATCCGGCACATCACTATCCTCCCTCCGACGGACCACATAAACCAGACCTGGCTGTCTTGCCTCAGTGCCACCATTACCGCGGTCTACTGCTCCACGACCTCGGCCGAAACCATTTCCTCCATGGTTCGGACCCCGACCTCTTGCCGCTTGCTGACCACCTCTGCCTGGTTGCACATAACCTTGGCCTTCTGTTCGAGTCCTATTCGGATTCTGGGGACAGTCCTTAACCAGATGAGACTTGGACTTGCATCTAAAGCATTCCCGAACCCGATTCCAGCACTCGCCAACATGATACCTTCCGCACTGCGCACACGGACGATCTGGATTTCCGGCGGCTGGCTTAGCAATACGAATAGGAGTCTCGACCCTTGGTCTTTGCTGAACCCTCTCACACACTTCTGGCAATCCAACACTTCTCTTATCACGATTTCTTTCTCTGTTGTGCCTCTCAGCCTTCTTGACCTCCTCAGCTATCCGAGCTTTCTCCACTAATATAGCGAAGTCTCTTTCCCGTTGCGGAGCAATCAAAACTCGCAGCTCATCCCGTAGCCCATCTTCAAATCTGACGCATCTCTCACAATCTGTTGCCACGATGCCCCGAGCATACCGGCTCAAACGTAGAAACTTAGCTTCGTACTCTGCTATTGACTTGCTACCTTGCACCAAATTAAGGAACGCCTTCCTCTGAGCGTCCACATAGCTTGCTCCGACATACTTCCCTTCGAACTTGATCTTAAAGTAACCCCAGTCCACTCGATCCGCAGGGGTACTTTCCTTAACAGTGAGCCACCACTGGTAGGCTTCATCCCGCAGCAACGAAACAACACCCTTAAGCTTCTCCTCAGCAGCTAAGTCTAGGTCGTCCATAATCCTTTCCACTGCCTCAAGCCAGTACTCTGCCACGTTCGGAGCTACCCCAGACACTCCTCTGAAAACCTCAGCTCCATTCGACCTAAGCCTTTCGGGCACTGACTTCCGAGTCCCACTGCCCCCATTGGCTTCTGCCACTCGCTCAAGCACCCGCAGCATAGCCTGCGATACCGCGCCATCTCCACCAGTCTGATCCTGATACTCAACTTCAACAGCTGGTGGCGGCACACCGTTCTCTGACCCATGGCCAGACCCAACCGGTTCCGATACTGCCATCCTGCCTCTACCACGTCCACGAGTATTGCGACCACGCCCCCTAGAACTCATATCTAGTGTCGCAACTTAATCTGTTTAAAAAGTTTTATGCATTAGAAATTTTGGTTCCACTATTTATCCACGAGCAATTTTATGAAAGAAGATATAGAAGTGGTTCTTTCGATCAATCAAAGTTTCGTCTAAAGTTCTCTATTCTAATTCAGAGAGTTACACATTCAACACACCATTAAAGCATTCCTGTCTACTCCCAACCCAGGGGTAATTTCGTCATTTTCCTCCCGAGGTATTTCAGTAACAAATCAGGGTCCATTTTGAAAATAGTTTCCAACTTAAAGATATTTCAAAATTTACACAATCTCAGGGGTCATCTTGAAAAATTTGTTTTTCAAACCAGATGTGTTGCAAAAATTTCAGAAATCGGGGTTATTTCAGTAATTTTGGAAATCATGGGCATTTTCGTAAATTCTCCAAATCGGAATATCACAATATTTCGCAAAATAGGATTTTCTGATATTTGGTAAAATAGGAATATTTCAGTAAAAGTCGAGAGAAATCTGAAAATTTAGAAACCCAAGGGCGTTTTAGGTAATTTTATCAACCAGGGGTATTTTCGTAAATTTCCACAAACCAGGGTATCTTAAAATTTTGAAAACTCGAGATTTTGGTATTTTGCAAAGTAAAAAGCATTTTATCAAAAGGTGAGGGTAGTACGGTAATTTTACAATACAGGGGCATTTTTGTAATTTTGCCACTAGGGGCATTTTGGTAATTTTGTAAATCAGGAAAACATCTTTCAAAATCAGATTTAGGGTTTCACAAACCAAAGGGGTAAATTTGAAAATAGAAATTAAAGGTTTTAAGAACAGCAAGGCTAATCCCTTTCGGGTTTTAATGATTGGTTAAGCCTATGAACAAGTCCTCTTGGTTAAGGTGAACCGTAGCTACGCACCAGGTAGGATTCAAGTAAAGAGGAGGTGAGTCGCTAGGACTACTTAAATACCAAGCTCTTACTGAATACCACTCCTAGACATGCGTACCATGGTTACCACACCTTAACTCGGCGACTTACTTCACAGGTTTGTTAATAGTCTTTAAGTTTTATGCATATGTTTGAGTAGACTAATCCTAGGGTCCAACAGCCTTAATATTCTAGTCTACAAGCCCAAACTAAGCCCATAGCAATTCATATAAACAAATCACTTCAAAAGTCCGAAGTACTTACCTGGTGGACTTCGGGCCGGAGGTACAGGTGCCATGCCAAAATAACCTAAAAAACTTTTTATAAAAGCCCACATTTCGAAAAGCCCATTTTGAAAATGTTTTTGGGCCCAAAACCCTCGAAGCCGAGTTTTGAACCTGGCTCTGATACCAATTTGTAACATCCCCAAACCTGGCCCATTCACTACGACCGAATCTGGTTATGTCACTGCGGAAAGACGGTTGAAAATATTTTTGATTTTAGAGTAAAACATGAAAATATATTAATTTTCGAAAATCCATGTCTATTTGATATTGTATGAAAACTTTGATATTATTATAATGTCCAAAATTTGAAAACTTTATTAACTTCATATTTTGAATAAGTAGGTTGCTAAAATAACCCAACTTCACATAGTAATTTAATTCAGTCAAACCATAATTAAAATTATACGAAAAATAATTAAAAGGCCCTTATTACAACCATTATTTGAACGAAATACTTAAAATTAAAATTATTAGAACATCTTCTTCGGCATGGGCCACCTTGCATCCTCTCCGAACCCGGTCCGACTCATGAGTCACCTGAAACGGTTAAGAAAGATAGGGTGAGTCCACCGACTCAGTGCATAATCATTTCACATATTCCACACGTATGGGCTTGGCCCATAACCATACTATTCCCATAGCAAGTCATGCAAATATGCATCTCAGCCCATCCTACAATCCAACCGTAACACCAACCTTAGCAGACCCCCTGCCTAAGGCCGTGGCTAGTCCACCACTGATCACATCGTGATCCATAAACCTTACCTTGGCAGGCCCGCTGCTCAAGGCCGTGGCTGAGCCACCGATCAACCAAAGTGATCCCAATATCATAATCCGTCTACGGTGATGACACAGCCATCAACCGCCGAGATGGGCACCTAGCCAACACCTCCCTTGAGGTAGCACACAGCTAACCATCAAGCGCTAATGTAGCCCGAGCTAACATTAGACCACGTAAGCAATATGTACTCTTCGTCCTTCATCGATTCAAACCTAAATCCCATGCAAATATGTAAATGCTACAGGTTAAGTCAGCATATCAAATGAGTATACATCTCACATCATTACCACATCATATATATATATACACATCACGATAACATCATATCACAACTTACTCACCTGATATCTGATTACCCCAATCATGGGTTTCTACCACTTAAGCCGTTATGATCGGTTACCACACATAATACACATGTATAAACGTTAGCAAGCAAAACCGAAGAAATAGTGCGATGATTACACACCTAATTGGTATAAGCGATCAAATCCTGAAAACGTCCCTTGATTAAGAACCTTGCCCTTGAAGAATCGAATCCCGAGAGCTCCTTAGCACTTTTAACGCTAGCTAAAAGCAAAAGACCCTCAACCTAGCCCTCCATGATTCGGCCAATCACAAGAACACCCGGTTAGCTACATGATTTCGGTCGACCAAGAAAAGAAGAGAAAAACCGATAACAAGAAAGGAAACCTTACCACCTTACTACACTTATTGAAATCGGCAGAAGGAGATTCGGCCAGAGAAGACAACTATACGGCTTTGGTGAAAATAGAAAAGAAAAGAAATGTTGATGGCTTAAAGAGGTTCGGCTATTGATGGTTAAAGAAGAGAAAAGCAAGAGATGTTCAAAGAAGAAATGGTTTCAAAAGGGCAAGTAGAGGTAGTGTTACGTTTTGGTGTAGGTAGTGTTTGAGAAGAACAAAAGTGAAGGCTTAGGAGTAAGGGGCTAAAATTCGGCAACAAGGAAGCTCACACCCTTTAAATAGAATTTGGCTACTCTTCCAAACCCTTCATGGCCGAAAATAACCTTAAGAGAACCCCCCTAGCCGTCCAACACCTTCTCCTCTCACCAATCCCTTGATTCCCTCCTAGAAACACTCTATACCAACCCTTCAAACAATTTCAAACTTAAGCCAACTCATCTTTCCTCCTAACCACCCATTTAAAATGATTTGAACAAGTCAAATCCTTCTTTTAAGGTGCCAAAACCGAAACCAACTCTTCCCCCTTGCTCATGACGCAAAAACAAACCAAAATGCTGTCCTTGCAGCTCGACCCTGAGACCCCAAAGCTCCCTTGAGGCGTCACTTCTCCATGCCTTATGTGGCACCTCCTTGCCACTCTTCCAAAGGAATTCTTGTGCCTAAACCTCCCCAAATATTTCTTTTAAAATCCCCATAGCCAAGCTCCCCCTATTAGCACTAAAAACTAAAAATTTTCTAAGGTATTCCACTACCTTCTAGGGTTCTCAAGACCCCTAAAACTCACCCAACCACTCACTGAAGTATGCCAACACCTGAGTTGTGCACTAAATGCATAACCCCTAGAACCAGGGTGTTACACCAAGCCTTTTATGTGTTTTCGGGATTTACACACTGAGTCTTGGTGACTCACCCTATTATTTTTCCCTAACTTTTTTGATGAGCAGTAGATCGTGGACATGGGAGCCGAGACAGACTCGAGGGGTCATCAAGTCTTTTTATTTTCATAGATTACTTTCAGTTTTCCATTAAGTTTTATTTTGGGAATATTTAGGTAATAAGGCCCCATAGTTTATATTCGCCTAAGTAGTTTTTTTTTAATATTTGCAACTTATGAATTTATGTCAGGGGTTTATTTATACCAAATAATAATAATATAAGGTTTTTTTTTTTCAAATGTCACTTATTTATTCAAATATTGCCTAATAACTATGATCTTCAAAAACCAACAAGCAAAAGTTTTTAATGTACAACTCGTAGCATACCAGATCTGGTCGAAACGCATGGGCCGGGTTTGGGGTGTTACAATTTGGTATCAGAGCACAGTTCAAAACTCGGGCTGTGAAATGGGCTTAGCAATGTTTTGTAAAGTGATGTGAATTTGAAAAAAAATGTGTCCTTGTTGAAGATATGGCCTTCGAGTCTACCGGCACCTGATCCACGCAGGTAAGTATTCTAAACTCTTGTTGTGATATACATGTGGGCTTAATGGGCTTAAGGGACGTAGGCTAGAATATTAGACATTGATGGACTTTAGGTTTAGTTTAAATCACTCTCTAAATTCAAAAGATTTAATCCAACTAAACAAACCCGTGAACAAGTCAATAGGTTAGGGTGTGGCAACAGGCATACGCATGTCTAGGATTGGATTCAGGAAGAGCTTGGTACTTAAGCAGTCCTAGTGACTCACCTCCTCTTCGCTAGAATCCTACCTGGTGCGTAGTGACTGTTCACCTTAGCCACGAGGACTTGTTGATGGGCCAAAATCTATAATTAAAACTCGAAAGAGACCAGCTACCCTATTTTGCAACCAAAATACCCCCAAGTTTTGTAAAATTTCCAAAATACACTTGATTTGTGAAAATTTCCCAGAATACACCAGAATTGTAAAACTACCGAAATTTGTGAAATTACCGAAACACTCCGATTGGCAAAATTTTCAAAATACCCTTGTTTTTTGAAAATTTCCAAATAACCGTGATTTGATAAAATACCCATGTTTTGCAAATTTACCCGAAAACCCTTAGATTTA
Source organism: Gossypium australe (assembly GCA_005393395.2). Classification (NCBI taxonomy): domain Eukaryota; kingdom Viridiplantae; phylum Streptophyta; class Magnoliopsida; order Malvales; family Malvaceae; genus Gossypium; species Gossypium australe. The sequence continues at coordinate 107,809,422 of CM016619.1, read as the reverse complement.
CAAAAGTAACCCGGTTTGCAAAATTAAAATTTCCAAAGTACCCCTGCTTCAAAAAGAAAAAAAACAACAACAACATCAAAATATCTCTATTTCGAAAAAAAAAAACTTGTTTTCCAAAATACCCTTGCTTTAAAAAAAAGTAGTGTACCAAAGAACCTCTAATGCAAAGAAAATTACCAAGATACTTTATTTGGAAAAAAATACCTTGTAGGGCAAAACTACGGAAAAAAACCCCTGGGTAGTGAAATAACGAAGATACCCTTATGCGATGAATGTGTGTGCATGGATGCTACTTGTGTGATTGATATATGCTGGTTGAATGTATGTGGTTTCTAGAATTAGGGGATAAACTTGAGACTGAAACTCGTAGATATAATTTAGAATTTGAACTACTATTCATAATATTGTTCGTGGTTAATCAGTGAAAGAAATTAATAATTCATCAGATAAACACGAATCGGTAGAATGAGTATAAGGGGACGAGGGCGCTCTAGATGCGAATACCGGTGCGTACTCTACCATAGTATACTAAGTGTTTCTTTTGGCTTTAGAATTAGAGTGCACAACGAAAGCATAGTGGTGAGACTTGGGTAGTACGATTAATAGTTAGTTCGAAATTTCGAGGACGAAATTTCCTTAATGGGGGAGAACTATAACATCCTGAATTTTTGGGCCAATGCGCTTAATGGGTGAAAATGAGTAATGAGTTAATTTAACTGTTACGGGTCTAAATTGGGCTCAGGATGTGGTCAAGGCCTTGGTGAAATTTTTGTTTGGGCGCTATAGAGTTTTAAAAGGTGGTATCTATGTTTAAAATATCAAAATGGGCTTGTGGCCCAGTGGTCAGTGGCGCCACTTAGGGAGCAAGGAGGTGACGTCACAACAAGGGAGATAGGGGCCCAAAATTGAAGTTTAATGGAGCCCAATTCTTTTAATTTAAGTTAGCTAATTTTCGGCATTTGGGTTAGGTGGAGTGGATGGCAACAAGGCTAAAAAATAGGAGGATTTATATGAATAGGATAATGTAGATATTATAGTTGATAATATGGAAGATAAAAGGAGAAAAGATATGAGCTATCTGCAAGGCTAGGTGTTGGCCCAAATTCCATCACCTAGAGGAGTAAAGAATTCGGCTACTTCATTGAAAAGGGGTGCTGAATTTTCCCTTTTTATTAGCCTGATTTTTAGTTATCAAGAAGGGTACTTTCGGGTTTTTGACAGGAGTGCCGAAATTTCTATAAATAGGGGGGATATCTCATTGCTTCTGGCATTTAAACCCTAATTTCCTCTTCATTCTTTGTGTCGAAATTCTTAGTCTCTCCCTCTACAATTTCTTTTCTTTAATTTCTTCAAAAGCCGAAACCTCTCCCGTCACTCTCTTTTCCGTTCTTCTCCTCTTGTGCCGATTTCTCTAAAAAGCCGAAATCTCCATTGTTTTTCTTTATTCATCCCATTTGTGAGTTAGTTCTATTCTTCCGACATTTAAATCTTTTTCTTTGGCATTGCCGAATCTTCTCTCTAGTGCTAGCCGAATCCCCTGTGTTAAGGTAAGTGTAGACATCTGTTAGTTTCTCACGTTTTATTTCGGTTTTTGAAAGGCAAAAGCCGAAAAGCTAATAGTTTAATGGTTCTATGTTGGGCGGCATTTCGAGATTTGAAGGAAACTTGGTCGTCTAGATCTAAAAGTCGAAAATCATTAGTCTCCAATTTCGGGATTTTAAGGTAAGGAGATTTGCCCTAGATTTTTACTAGATTCGTTCATTGTATACAAGATCTTAACTTTATGATGAGGATTAACGATCATATATTGTGATAGTAGTTCTGACAAGGACTTGTGATGGAATTAAATATGGATCAGTCAAAGGAGAGAATCCCTAAGTTTAAGAAACGAGCGGTATCTGCCGTTTGAGATTGGCCACTTGGTTGTGGACCGGCTTCTGAACAACACCTTAGGTAGATAGCAATAGTGTTGGCTATGGTTTGCGTCAACTTAGAGGGTCTAGTTCTAGCGGTAATCAGATGTGTAGATCCATATCACATAAGTTTTATTTTGTATTATACCTGTTAGGGGCTGAAAAGCCAGAAAATGAGGCTTATGAACAGTCGTGTATAGATCTCTAACACACTAATAATCTGTATGAATATATGTATGTTTATGTTATAGGCTAAAAAGCCGGAAAGTGGCTGTGTAGACAGTCGAATGAAACCCAAAAAGGGTTAGGCAAGGAATGCCAAGTATGTAATCATAGAACTTCTCTATGTGTATCGATGTATGCAAAAGACTGTAATCTCTTAGGTAGTAGATTGTTTGATTTTGCATGAATGTATGCATGGGATGGGTTTGATATGAAAAGGGGAAGAGCATGATTGGTCACATGGTGATCGGTGGTAGAAAACCCACTTAATGAAATGTTAGATCACATGGTGATCGGTGGTAGAAAACCCACCTAATGAAATGTTAGATCACATGGTGATCGGTGGTAGAAAACCCACCTAATGAAACGTTAGATCACATGGTGATCGGTGATAGAAAACCAACGAAATGAAATGTTAGGTCACTTGGTGATCAGTGGTAGAAAACCCACATTAAAATTCCTGATTGATAAGGAGTAGGCAGTATGACTGTCGATATGGTGTGTAGCGGTTAGTGGGTTGATTGTAGAAATCCCCAGGGTGTGATGGATGGTACGGGTTGGTGTGTAGAGGATGGAATTCTAGGATGGGTTGGGCTTTGCATCATTTATTATCTGTCATGTGATTATGATTGTTGCCATTGTATATGGGCCAGGGCTCATAATGTGTTTGTGGGCCCAAGCCTTTTATGTGTTTTCGGGATTTACACACTGAGTCTTGGTGACTCACCCTATTATTTTTGCCTAACTTTTCAGATGAGCAGTAGATCGTGGACGTAGGAGCCGAGACGGACTCGAGTGGCCATCAAGTCTTTTTATTTTCATAGATTATTTTCAGTTTTCCTTTAAGTTTTATTTTGGGAATATTTAGGTAATAAGGCCCCATAGTTTATATTCGCCTAAGTAGTTTTTTTGTAATATTTGCAACTTATGAATTTATGTCAGGGGTTTATTTATACCAAATAATAATAATACAAGGTTTCTTTTCAAATGTCACTTATTTACTCAAATATTGCCCAATAACTATGATCTTCAAAAACCAACAAGTAAAAGTTTTTAATGTACAACTCGTAGCATACCAGATCTGGTCGAAATGCATGGGCCGGGTTTGGGGTGTTACAGTATCCCACTAAGAAAGTTCAACTTAAAGCTTAGCGACTTCCTATTAAAGGTGACAGACATCCTCTTGCAACTGAGTGGTGACTCATTCTCTAGCGATTGAGGTTGTACAGCTTTGATACCTTTGATACGATTTGTTCCAGAAAAAAGAGAAGAAATCTAGAAGAGAGAAAAGAAGGAGAAAATAAAGAGAACCAAATAGAAGAAAAATTTCATTCCATTCATTTCATAACTGCTTCTCGTTACAACCTTCACTAAAAAGGAAAGGAAAGTAATTAAAAAAATTAGTTAAGAAGATGTTTGGAAACACGAAAATTTGTATACTTTTTTATGCCCTTTTTGACCCAAATTCATGTGGTTTCGAGTAAATTCTTGTCGGAAAATAATTAAATATTATAAAATAATTAAATTGTGCTAAGAATATGAACATGATGAATTTTAATTAATTTTATAGTAAATTCTGCTTAATTTTGACTATTTTCGACAGATTCGCACAAAGGGCGAAAATCGGCTCGGCAGACACTGCTCGAAGAACAAACCGAGAAGCAACTTGAAGTTCAAGGCAAATTTATTTCCAACCCAAGACGGTCCAATTATGAAGATTTAATCATAATATAATTAATTTTAATTTATCCCCAATTTAATTTGGGCTAAATAAATTATTATTAATTATTTATTGGAAAAACAGGGCTAGTTGAACCGCACTGGTTGAACCGAACCGATTGAACCGAACCAGCCACCAATTGGGCAGCCCAAACCGTCTGCAATGATGGCCCAAATCAGCTTATTATCTGATTAGTTCAGCTTGCAAAGGAGTCCTTGAAGATCTTTCAAAACCTCCTTCAAACCCCTCCAAAATTCATGGCTTTAAAGATTTGCCCATGCTATATTTAGCAAAGTTGAATCTTTCAACTTTGCCACATGGGATGGCTGGCCAAGGGAGCCTCTTTTGCTTCTGGTATTTGCTGTTTTTATCAGCCTTGATCACCTATAAATATAGCCCCTATCTGCTCATTCAAAACACACCTCAAGCATCCAACAACCGCCTCTCTCACTTTCTCTCAATTCCCATTTTTCCCATTTCCCTTTGTGTTTTCTTGTGCCGATTTCCCCTCTTGGAAAAGAGGTGTTTTCCCAGCCATTCAGAGCAACAATTGGAGTGTTCATAAGTCACCTTGATAGCCGAGGCCAACAAAGAACGAAGAACGGAGCAATCAGACAAGCCACGAAGAAACACCAGATTTGCTTCTTGTTCCCTATCTTTTTTAACTTCGTTGTTGTTTTGACGAACATGTTTATGAATACTTATGCTGTTGGAATGATTAATTTAATCAATTTAGCTTGAATTTAATTAGTGCTGGGTTGATTGCATTTCGATTTCTTAAGTTATTAAAATTGTGTTTATGCTATTAAAGGCCTCAATAAAATGTTTGGTTAAGTAAAATCATGCTAAGTTATCTGGCATTATATTTGTTTAGATAGCTAATGAATTAATTATTTAAACGCATTGAAATTGTAATTAATGGACACAATACTTAATCTGTGCATGTTTAATTCTTCTAAGGTAGTTGAAGATTAAATTAGCATTGTATTTGATGATACATATTCCTTGCATAACTTGCAGGATTTTGTGATTAAATTGTTTCAAGGTAAAAATTACTTTGTTACTTCACATGATCTTTTATATGCTTATTAGGTTGAATTAATTGTTTGAATCGACATAGGAATATGCGAGAGATTGTTTAATTTAATCAGTATGTATGTGCAATAACATGCTTACTTGTAGAAGTCTATTTAATCGTTGGAATTTGCATAGAAATATGTACAAGAGATGAATGGATTTTTATTTGTAAGTATGTTCATAAGTTAGCAAATTACCGAGTTGCCATGTTTTAACAAGTATAAACACGAGCTTAATAATTCTAAGGTAAGAAATGTTTGATTAAAATTAGTTTTTGAAATCGTGCATTAGAACTTTGTTTTATTTTATTTTTCTTTGTTTTTCTTTTAGTTTTTAAATATTCCTCAAAACCAAATATTTTTCTGTCACCAAAGTGTTTGAACCATTTTCATAAATAATCCTTTTTTAGTCCCTGTGTGTACGATAACTCGACATTTACTTGTCACTTTATTACTTGTTACGATTGTGTACACTTGCACATTTCCACCGTTCCAAGTTTTTGGCGCCGTTCCCGGGGAACTTTTTTTCAAAGTCATTATTTGTGAATCTGTTTTGCATTTTGGTTTATTTATTTTACGTATTTTTACTTACTCAGTTTTTCTGTGAATATTTCAGGTGTTTATGAGTATTGACCAGATTACTCCCTGTGGACCCTGAAATAGAACGAACCTTTCGACAATGAAGAAGACAAGCAAACCAGAAAAGGACAGAAGGAATGAATTTTGAGAATATGAACCAAGGAAACAGAGCAAACCCTGCTCAGAATCCTATCCTTATTGCTGATGATAGGGATAGAGCCTTTAGGCAATATGCCATCCCAGTATTTAACGATCTTAATCCGGGTATTAGGAGACCCAAAATCGAGGTACAACAATTCGAACTGAAGCCAGTCATGTTCCAGATGCTTCAGACAGTTGGCAAATTTAGTGGAATGCCTACTGAAGATCCTCATCTTCACTTAAGACTATTTATGGAAGTGAGTGATTCTTTCAAGTTAGTTGGAGTTTCCGAAGATGCCTTACGGTTGAAGTTGTTCCTATATTTGTTAAGGGACAGAGCTCGTGCCTGGTTGAATTCATTGCCACCAAACTCCATTTCTACATGGCAAGAGTTAGCCGAGAGATTCCTCATGAAGTATTTTCCGCCTAGCAAGAATTATAAGCTGAGGAACGAGATCACTGCTTTCCACCAAATGGATGACGAGTCCTTGTATGAGGCATGGGAAAGATTTAAAGAGTTATTACGAAAATGCCCTCATCATGGAATTCCTCATTGCATTCAGCTTGAGACATTCTATAATGGTCTCAACGCTCACACAAGGATGGTAGTGGACGCCTCTGCTAATGGTGCTCTCCTTTCTAAGTCTTATAACGAGGCTTATGAAATTATCGAGAGGATTGCCAACAACAACTATCAATGGCTAACCAGTCGAGTAGCGTCAGGAAGATGAGTCGCTAGAATTCATGAAGTAGACGCTCTTACTTCACTCGCATCTCAGGTATCATCGATATCCTCAATGCTTAAAAATCTTACTACTAATGGGTCTAATAGTTTTGCAGCACAGCCGCCTAATCAATTTGAGAATATAGCCTGTGTCTATTATGGGGAGGGACATTTATTTGATGAATGTCCATCGAACCCAGAATCTATATACTACATGGGCAATCAGAACCAAAACCGAGGAAGGCAAGGGCTGCAATCTAACTTTTATAACCCATCGTGGGGAAACCACACGAATTTTTCCTGGAGTAACCAAGGGGCTGGAACCAGTACCACTTACACGCAACCCATACCAACCCAGCTGCCTAATTTTTTGCAACAAGTTCAGAAACCAGTTCAAGCTAAAGCATCCAATAGCCTAGAAAGTTTGCTAAAGACATATCTAGCAAAGAATGATGTTTTAATCCAGAGCCAAGCAGCTACATTAACGAATTTGGAGAATCAAGTGGGCCAGCTTGCAACTGAACTCAGGAACCGACCACAAGAGTGACACGGAAAATCCGAGAAATCAGGGAAAGGAGCATTGCAAAGCGTTGCAATTGAGGAGCGGAAAGATAGTAGAACCTAACACTGCTGAAGTTGAAAAGGAACAAGTTGATGTTCAAGACTCGGAAGTTCAACCAAGTGTTGAAACCCTAGTTTCACCAAAACCGATATCTGCAAAACCATGCAAAGTAACCTCAGGACCAGTCAATTCTGATCAACCAACAACGTCATTAGATGCAGAATTACCACCAAAAGCGAATCAACCAGAAGCAGTTCCAGTAACGAAACCACCACCACCCTACCCTCAAAGACTTCAGGAGCCAAAGCAGGAGATTAAATTCAAGAAGTTCCTTGACGTACTCAAGCAACTTCACATCAACATCCCGTTGGTTGAAGCACTTGAGCAAATGCCGAACTACATCAAGTTCATGAAAGATATCTTGTCAAAGAAACAAAGACTTGGAGAATTTGAGATGGTAGCTCTGACGAAGGAATACAGTGCATATCTTCAGAACAAACTACCCCCAAAATTGAAGGATCCTGGATGTTTCACCATACCATGCAATATTGGATCAACCTACTGTGGTAAAGCATTATGTGACTTAGGCGCAAGTATCAACTTGATGCCTATGTCAATATTTAGGAAGTTGGTGATAGGAGAAGTTAGACCAACTACGGTTACACTTCAACTAACAGATCGATCCTTAGCGCATCCAGAGGGAAAAATCAAGGACGTATTGGTACGTGTAGATAAATTTATCTTTCCTGCTGACTTTGTAATTCTAGACTTTGAAGCAGACAAAGAAGTGCCAATTATCCTAGGAAGACCATTCTTAGCAACTGGAAGGACCCTTATTGATGTGCAAAAAGGCGAGCTGACTATGCGTGTTCAGGATGATCAAGTAACATTTAATGTTTTTAAGTCAAAACGATTTCCTGACACAATGGATGATTGTTCTACAGTAGAAGATTTAGAGGAATTAATAGTAGAGAAGGAACTTAACTGTGTTGATGACCCATTGGAAAGAATTTTGACATGGGATCCCCCAAATGAGGAAAAGGAGGACGAATACTTAGCTTTGCTAGAAGCTAATCAAAAGGGATTTAATCCGCAATCCCATTTTGAATCTTTGGAATTAGAGAAAGGAGATTACATGTAGCTAAAAGCATCAGTCGAGGAGCCACCTAAATTAGAACTCAAGGTATTACCTTCACACTTAAAATATGTTTATTTAGGTAACGCTTCTACTCTGGCTGTGATTGTTTCAGCCGAATTAACTACTGAACAAGAAGAGAAACTTATCATAGTTTTGAAACAATTCAAGAAGGCTATCGGATGGACCATAGCCGATATTCGTGGTATTAGCCCATCTGTATGCATGCACAAGATCATATTAGAAGATGGCGAGAGAGGAACGATTGATGGAAAACGGAGACTGAACCCCATCATGAAAGATGTAGTGAAAAAGGAAATTATCAAGTGGTTGGATGCGGGTATAATTTACCCAATCTTAGACAGTTCATGGGTGAGTCTAGTCTAGTGCGTGCCGAAGAAAGGAGGTATCACGGTCGTGGAGAACGAGAACAATGAGTTGATACCAACGAGAAGAGTTACGGGATGGAGAATCTGCATCGATTACCGGAAGCTGAACAAGGCGACTAGGAAAGATCACTTTCCTCTGCCGTTTTTGGACCAGATGCTGGATAGACTTGTAGGACGAGATTACTACTGTTTTCTCGATGGATACCCAGGGTATAATCAGATTACAGTAGCACCGGAAGATCAACACAAAATGACATTCACCTGCCCGTATGGTACATTTTCATTTAGACGCATGCCATTTGGTTTATGTAATGCATCAGCTACATTTCAAAGATATATGATGTCTATTTTTACTAACATGGTTGAGAAGTATTTGGAAGTTTTCAAGGACGATTTCTCAGTATTTAGAGATACTTACGATGATTGCTTAGCCAATCTAGCTAAGGTACTTAGGCGATGCGAAGAAACGAATCTCGTACTCAACTGGGAAAAGTGCAATTTCATGGTATGAGAAGGAATTGTTCTATGTCATCAGATAACGAGACATGGGATCGAGGTGGACAAAGAAAAAGTAGATGTTATTGAGAAACTCCCACCTCCAACATCTGTAAAAGGTGTTAGGAGCTTTTTGGGCAACACTGGTTTCTATCGAAGATTTATCAAGGACTTCTCCAAAATGGCTAAACCCTTCAAGTTTGACGAGGAATGCTTAAAAGCCTTCGACGATCTAAAGAGTCGATTAGTCACGGCACCTATAATCGTCACACTAGACTAGGATTCGCCATTCGTGTTGATGTGTGACGTAAGTGACTTCGCCATTGGAGCTGTCTTGGGCTAGCGAAGGAACAAAGTTTTCCATCCTATCTACTACAAAAGTAGAACTCTAACTGGAGCTCAACTGAACTATACGATAACAGAAAAAAAGTTACTTGCAATTTTGTTTGCTTTCGACAAGTTTTGATCTTATCTTGTAGGTACCAAAGTGATTGTCTATACGGACCACTCCGCGATTAAGTACTTATTAGCCAAGAAATATGCTAAGCCGAGATTGATCCGGTGGGTGCTTCTACTTTAAGAGTTCAATCTAGAAATTCAAGATCGAAGGGGAGTAGAAAACCAAGTAGCAGATCACTTATCCAGATTGGAGCCGCAAGAGGAAAATTCTCCACTTTTACCGATCCAAGAGACATTTCCAGATGAACATATACTGAAGGTAAATTATGTCCATAATATTCCGTGGTTTGCTGATTTTGCTAACTATTTAGCTTGTGGTTTGATGCCGATTGATAAAACTTATCAGCAAAGAAAAAAGTTTCTTCACGATGTGAAGTACTATTTTTGGGAAGAGCCATATTTGTTTAGAAAGTGTGCAAATCAGATGATTAGAAGATGTGTGACAGAAGATGAAATACCAAAGATTTTATACCACTGTCATTCAGCTCCGAGTGAGGGACACTTTGGAGGTACTCGTACAGCGGCCAAAGTATTGCAAGCCGGATTCTTTTGGCCAACACTATTCAAGGATGCATACACTTACGTAAAGAATTGTGATCGATGTCAGAGAGTTGGAAATGTAACCAATAGAAATGAGATGCCTCGAACAAATATCATTGAGGTAGAATTGTTAGATGTTTGGGGTATTGACTTTCTTGATCCCTTTCCTCCGTCTTTTGGTCACAAGTACATATTGGTAGCAGTAGATTATGTGTCCAAATGGGTCGAAGCTGAAGCTTATTCGTCGAACGATGCCAAGGTTGTGATGAAATTCTTGTAGAAACATGTGTTCACGAGATTCAGAACCCTAAGAGCTATTATCAGCGATGAAGGGACCCACTTTGTGAACAAGTTGTTAAAATGGTTGCTAGATAAACATGGAGTGAAACACAAGGTTGCTTCAGCTTACCATCCGCAGACAAATCGACAAGCTGAGCTAGCAAATAAGGAGATCAAAGGCATACTTGAGAACGTAGTTTGCCCAAACCGACGAGATTGGTCCAAGAGACTAGATGATGCTTTATGGGCTTACAAAACAACATACAAGACACCCTTAGGAATGTCACCCTACAGGTTGGTCTTTGGGAAAGCATGTCATCCACCTCTGGAGTTAGAGTACAGAGCTTACTGGGCTCTTCAACAACTCAATTTGGATCTCAAGCTTGCTAAAGAGAAATGAATGCTCCAACTCAACGAGCTAGAGGAATTTCGAATGTTCTCATATGAAAATGCCAAATTACTCAAAGAAAGACTCAAGAAATGGCATGATAAGCATATCTGAGTTCGAGAATTTGAAGCAGGTCAGCAAGTCTTGTTATTTAATTCTAGATTAAAGTTCTTTCCTGGTAAGTTGAAGTCACGTTGGTCCGATCCATTTACAATTCATCGCATCTATCCATACGGAGTTATTGAACTCCAAGGTAAGAGAGATAATTTTCAAGTCAATGCTCAGCGTTTGAAACATTATTACGGAGGAACCCCTAAACGGGATAAAATCTTGTTCAGTTTATCTAACCCTTAGTTTTTATTGCTTTCAATAAATTATTTAGGGAATATTTCCGGGTTTATTATGCTCAAATAAATTCTGTCTAGGAGATTGGAACTTAAGCGGGATCGCTTGTGACCCCTCCAATCTTTCCTGGGAATTGATTTTTGCATAATTTTCCAAGGAATTAGGCCCTAAATGACAAAATAAATTTTGGGTTTTTCAAATAAAAAGGTCAATTTTGACCTAAGTCTTAAATTGCAACTCAATTTCAAATTTTCATTAAGTCTAAGGACTTAATTGAATTATTTCCAAAGTTTAGTTGCTATTTTCGTAAATAATAAAAACTAGGTGCCTCTTCTTGTAAATATTTTTAAAAGGCATCTAAAATAAATATTTTTATTTTCATACTTATAAATTATTGATAAACTTTAATATATAATTATATTCATTATATTTTATATATTAACTTTTATCAACTTAGCTTAGGATTAGAATTAATTTTATTTTATATTTATCTTGGCAATTAAATAGCAATTGATAATTTTATATGTGTTTATTTAATTATTAATTGTTGTTTATCATGAGTAAAATTAGAATGGGACTCTTATTTTTAATTCTTTAATTATTCTAAGAGTTCTACTCTAATTCATATTACTCCTGTAACACCCCCAAACCCGGCCCACAAGCCCTGACCGGATCTGGTATGTCACTACGGAAAAATGTTTGAAGACTGATTTCACTTTTGGGAAAAACATTAAAAATTTTGTTTTTAATAAAACCCTGTGTGTTTAAATCTCCCAATAAAACTAAGTTATTACAATTTCCCGAATTAAAACTTTAATATATTTCAAAGATATGAGTTGCCAAAAATAAAAGCATTTCCAAATAATAATTTAATCGTCATCTAGCTTAAACATAATAAAAATGCTCAAATACTTTAAATGGGCCTTATTACAATAAATGATTTAAACAAAAGTACTTAATAATAAACTGAATAAAATAGATGAAATGTCTTCTGCATGGGCCACCTCGTATCCACTCCAACCCGGTCCAAGCTTTATGCATCACCTGCGATATTGGTAAAAATTGGGTGAGTCAAACAGACTCAGTGCATAGTTATTTCACATGTCTCCACATATGGGCTTGGCCCATATCCACACAGTCCATACATATAAAAATGCAATTATGAAGCCCAACCCATCCTAAGGTCCATCCGTCACACCTACCTCGGCAGACCTGCTGCCCAAGGCCGTGGCTAATCCACCGATCAACCAAGTGATCCCACATATCTTACCCTGGCAGACCTGCTGCTCAAGGCCGTGGCTAGGCCACCGATCACATAAGTGATCCCACATATCAATCAGTCCACGGTGATGCACACAGCTATCAACCGCCGAGATGTGGCACCTAGCCAACACCTCCCTTGATGAAGCACATAGCTAACATCAAGCGCTTATGTAGCACAAGACTAACATTAGACCACGTACATAAATATGTACACCCTTTCCTTCGATTTTCACATCCCAAGTCCCATGCATATATGTGTATCATGTCATATTAACATTTAGAGTAAGTATTCATCACATGCTCACCACAAATATCACACATATATCATTGGCAAAATAGAGCACTGACCTGATTAATTGATTACCCACTACGGGTATCCATCATCTTAGCCATTATTTCCGGCTAACATACACATCATAAACATACATACATAACAACATACAAATAACAGGAGAATAGTGCGATAACTACGCACCTGTTTGGCACAATCTACTCAATCTCGAAACTCCCTTATTTCTGTCGATTTTTCCCTAAACCATCATAATCACAATCGGTCATCACTAACAACTAATAAAATGGCCTTTGGCCGAAAGTCCTAGATCACTTACCTTGCTAACTAAATCCCGAAATGTCGGCTTGTTCTTGAAGTTGACGAAACCCCTGCCTATTAACTGTTAGAATCGACTTTAAATAATAATCCATAAGAATGGCCCCCTGGCCGAAAACTACAATGGCTTACCTTGATCACTTCAATCCCGAAAGAGTCCTTACTGCACCTTAGCATTGGCTACATATAAAAGACACACATATTATAGCTTTAAAGACCATTCGGCCAACCTTAAAACCAAGGCCAAAACACTTAATTTTGGCACCCTAAGAAGAAATCCAAAACGATTGCTTAAGGAAGATCATACTTACCACTATGTCGCTTGGAGAGATTACAAGAGAAAAGTAGACAGTCCCTTAGAGATTCGGCTTTTGAGAGTGATAGCAAAAGAATGGTTTTGGCTTCAAAACTTGCGACAAAGAAGAGAGAATAGGCACCTTTGAAATTTTGGCTAAACCTCTAAATCACAAAAGAATATTCGGCTCACAAAATAAAAGAAGAAGTTTGGGAAAGAGAGATATGGGTTCGGCCAAGAACAAATAAAGAAGAAGAAGAAAACCGATAATGACCTTAATGGTCTTTGCAATTTTGATCACCTATCAAAAGATTATGAAAGCCAAACTTGATGGCTTGTTCCCAAGAAGAAAACGGCACAAAGAAAACTAAGAATAAAAGAAATAACAAAAGATGGTCACTCCCTTTGTCCCTATCAACTTTCGGCACTTATTCCCCCCTTTCATCCCACTTTCTTCTCCTATAATACCTCTTGAACACACATTCAAAAAAATAATAAATCCACCCTTTATCCCACACTACATAGCCGAATTTTCCATTCAAAAGAACCCCTTGGCCGGCCACTACTCCTTCCTTATCAATTCCTCACATTTTTCTCCTTATCACCTTAATAAAATAATCCAACCTACACACTCAGAATAAATAAATTAAATCCAACCTCACTTTATCCCTTACCACTTATCTACCCACTTAAGATAAATAAAATAAATAAATAAAGCTACACTTATCTTCTATCTTAAAATAAATAAATAACCTTTATCATATATCCTAGCCAAAATTAAAAAAAAATAATAAAACAAGCCTTTGTTGGACACCACATGCCGTCCAACCTCATCCACTAAAATCCATGTGCCGTCCAACCTCTTCTCCCTTCCCTTAATGTCACATGCAAAAATAAAAGCCACCCATTTGCTGCCCACATGGTTCGAACCTTTCCCCTTGCACCTAGGCGCTCCATTGCCACTTTACGACATGATTTCTTGTGGCATGAATCTCTCACGAATTCCCCTTAAAGCCTCCTTAGCCTAGTTCCCCTTTTGATGTAAAAATAAAAACTCCATTTGCTTTTTCTGCAACTCGAACCTCTTCCCTCCTGAAGCTCCCCTTGACGCAAGCTTTCCTGCTCCTTAGGTAGCGTCCCTTGCCACTTTGCTGCTAGCTCCTTTTGTGTCATACATTCCCCAAAATTTCTCTTAATACCTCCTTAGCCCAACTTCCCCTTTTTAACGCATAAAGCAAAAATAACACACTCCCATGCCGTCACTAAGAATCGAACCTCCTCCCTTCTTTGCAGCTTGAGGCGTCATTTACCAAGGCCCTAAGTGGTGCCTTGCAGCCACTTTACCACATGGCCTCTTATGTCCAAATTCCCTCACACTTATTCTTAAGACCTCCTCCGACTAGCTTCCCTTAATTAATACTTAGAAAACAAAATTTCTCCTATAGTTCGGGCCTTCCCTTAGCTTATAACTAGCCTCTAAAAATACCTCAATCAACACCACAACGACCACACTTATGTAAAATAATTTTAATAAAAATTAACCCCCTATTTCAGGATATTACAATTCTACCTTCCTTAAAAATAATTTCATCCTCGAAATTACTTACTAACGAACAATCGTATAGTCTAACTCATCACACTACGCTACTGCTGCGCACTCTGATCTTAAAGAACTATCATACTTTCTAGGCACATTCTCTAAGTTCACAATCAAGGTTACATACACTTTACTAGCAACATAAGAACGAACTGACCTTATAGCAAGCAAAGAAATCAGGGATATTCCAGAAATAAAAACTTACCCGTTGCCACCTCTGGCACATCACTATCCTCGCGATGGCCGACTGCATAAACCAACCTTGGCTGCCTTGCATCTGAACCTTCAGTACCTCTGTTTGGTGTTCCATGACCTTGGCCGGAACCATTCCCTCCATGGTTCAGACCACGATCCCTCGTCGCCTGTTGACCACCTCTGCCTGGCTGCACATAGCCTTGGCCTACTGTCCGAGCCCTATTCGGATCCTGAGGACAATCTTTAATCAAATGAGACTTATACTTACATCTAAAACATTCTCGCCCCCGATTCCAGCACTCGCCAACATGATACCTTCCACACTGAGCATATGGACGGTCCGGATTTCCAGCAGTTGGCTTAGAAACACGAACAGGATTCTCAATCCTAGGTCTTTTCTGAAGACTCTCAGACGATTCTGACGGTCCACAACTCCTCTTATCCCGGTTCCTATCCTTATCTCTGTTCTGCCTCACAGAGTCCTTAATCCCTTCGGCTACCTTAGCCTTCTCTACTAACACAGCAAACTCTCTCTCCTGATGTGGAGCTATCAGCAACCTCAGGTCGTCCCTTAATCCGTCCTCAAACCGGGCACATCGTTCATGCTCCGTAAACACCACTCCTCGAGCATATCGGCTTAACCTCAGGAATTCAGCCTCATACTCCGCTACGGACTTGTTCCCTTGAACCAGCCCCAAAAACGCCTTCCTTTGCGCATCAGTATAATGGGTACCAATATACTTCTTCTGGTATGCCGCCTTAACATACTCCCAAGTGAGATCCTCGGCTGTGGCCCCATCCCGAACTGTGAGCCACCATTGATACGCTTCATCGCATAGCAGCGCCACCATTCCTTTCACTTTCTCCTCAGCAGTCAGATCCAACTCATCCATAATTCATTCGGTCGCCTCCAACCAATACTCAGCAGTACTGGGTGCCACACTAGATACGCCGCGGAACACTTTAGCTCCATTAGCTCGGAGTCGCTCGGGTACAGACTTCCTAGCTCTCATATTTCCACCTACTCCAGCCACCATCTCAAGAACTCGCATCACCGCCTGCGATAAAGCATCATCCCCCGTCTGATCTTGCTGCTCAACACCAAAAGCTGGTGGTGGTGGTGGTACCTCATTCTCAGATCCTTGACCCGATCTAACGGGTTTCGATACAGCCATTCTTCCTCTACCACGTCCACGACGACCTCGTCCTCTAGAACTCATATCTAACGTCGCGATTTAATCTGATTAAAAAGTTTTATGCATTAGAAATTTTGTTTCACTGTTTATCCACGAGCAAATTTTATGAAAAGAAGTTTCCAGAAGTAGTTCTTTCGATCAATCAAAGTTTCAGTTCAAGTTCACTATTCTAATTCAGAGAATCACATTCACATTCACATTCATCCACAACATTCACTTCACTACTTTGGGCATTTCTGATCATTCCCTACCCCAGGGGTAATTTCGTCATTTTTCCTATAGGGGTATTTTGGTAATAATTCAGGGTTAATTTGAAAATCTGAATAAATTAGGCATTTTGAAATTTCCAAAACTCGAGGATATTTCGAAAATTTTCTCAATTCAAGGTATGGCAAAATTTCAGAAAGTAGGGTCATTTTGGTAATTTTGGGTAAACCAGGGGTAATTTCGTAAAATTTTCAAATCAGGGTATTTTGGACTTTCGCAAAATAGGGTTTTTAAATATTCTCACAAAATAAGAAAATTTTATTAAAATTTTGGATAGTAGGGAAATTTTAGAAACCAAGGGCATTTTGGTAATTTTACCACTAGGGGTATTTTAGTAATTTTTTTGCAAATAGGAAATATTTTGGAAAAATTTTCACAATAATCTTTCGCTACAATTAAAAGGGTAATTTAGGGTTTTCAAAACTAGGGTTTCCATAGAAATACGGCTAGTCCCTTTCGGGTTTTAGTTATTGGGTTTAGCCTATGAATAAGTCCTCTTGGTTAGGGTGAACCGAAGCTACGCACCAGGTAGGATTCGAGTGGAGAGGAGGTGAGTCACACGGACTGCTTAAGTACCAAGCTCCCACCGAATACCAATCCTAGACATGCGCACAATGGTTGCCACACCTTAACTCGGTGACTTACTTCACAGGTTTGTTTGATTGTTTTTAAGTCTTATGCATGTGTTTGAGTGTACTAGCCCTAGGGTCCAATAGCCCTAATATTCTAATCTATGAGCCCAAATAAGCCCATTACATTCACATATACAAATCACTTCAACAATTAGGGGTACTTACCTGGTGGACTTCGGGTCGGAGATACAGGTGCCATGCCAGAATAACCCTGAAAAATTTTATGGAAGCCCAAATCTTTGAAAAGCCCATCTTAAAAAAATGTTTTTGGACCCAAAACCCTCAAAGCCGAGTTTTGAACCGGGCTCTGATACCAAAGTGTAACACCCCCAAACCCGGCCCACAAGCCCTGACCGGGTCTGGTATGTCACTGCAGAAAAACGTTTGAAGACTGATTTCACTTTTGGGAAAAACATTAAAAATTTTGTTTTTAATAAAACCTTGTGTGTTTAAATCTCCCAATAAAACTAAGTTATTACAATTTCCCGAATTAGAACTTTAATATATTTCAAAGATATGAGTTACCAAAAATAAAAGCATTTCCAAATAATAATTTAATCGTCATCTAGCTTAAACATAATAAAAATGCTCAAATACTTTAAATGGGCCTTATTACAATAAATGATTTAAACAAAAGTACTTAATAATAAACTGAATAAAATAGATGAAATGTCTTCTGCATGGGCCACCTCGTATCCACTCCAACCCGGTCCAAGCTTTATGCATCACCTGCGATATTGGTAAAAATTGGGTGAGTCAAACAGACTCAGTGCATAGTTATTTCACATGTCTCTACATATGGGCTTGGCCCATATCCACACAGTCCATACACATAAAAATGCAATTATGAAGCCCAACCCATCCTAAGGTCCTTCCGTCACACCTACCTCAGTAGACCTGCTGCCCAAGGCCGTGGCTAATCCACCGATCAACCAAGTGATCCCACATATCTTACCATGGCAGACCTGCTGCTCAAGGCCGTGGCTAGGCCACCGATCACATAAGTGATCCCACATATCAATCAGTCCACGGTGATGCACACACTTATCAACCGCCGAGATGTGGCACCTAGCCAACACCTCCCTTGATGAAGCACATAGCTAACATCAAGCGCTAATGTAGCACAAGACTAACATTAGACCACGTACATAAATATGTACACCCTTTCCTTCGATTTCCACATCCCAAGTCCCATGCATATATGTGTATCATGTCAGATTCACATTTAGAGTAAGTATTCATCACATGCTCACCACAAATATCACACATATATCACTGGCAAAATAGAGCACTGACCTGATTAATTGATTACCCACTACGGGTATCCATCATCTTAGCCATTATTTCCGGCTAACATACACATCATAAACATATATACATAACAACATACAAATAACAGGAGAATAGTGCGATAACTACGCACCTGTTTGGCACAATCTACTCAATCCCGAAACTCCCTTATTTCTATCGATTTATCCCTAAACCATCATAATCACAATCGGTCATCACTAACAACTAATAAAATGGCCTTTGGTCAAGAGTCCTAGATCACTTACCTTGCTAACTAAATCCCGAAATGTCGGCTTGTTCTTGAAGTTGACGAAACCCCTGCCCATTAACTGTTAGAATCGACTTTAAATAATAATCCATAAGAATGGCCCCCTGGCCGAAAACTACAATGGCTTACCTTGATCACTTCAATCCCGAAAGAGTCCTTACTGCACCTTAGCGTTGGCTACATATAAAAGACACACATATTATAGCTTTAAAGACCATTCGGCCAACCTTAAAACCAAGGCCAAAACACTTGATTTCGGCACCCTAAGAAGAAATCCAAAACGATTGCTTAAGGAAGATCATACTTACCACTATGTCGCTTGGAGAGATTACAAGAGAAAAGTGGACAGTCCCTTAGAGATTCGGCTTTTGAGAATGATAGCAAAAGAATGGTTTTGGCTTCAAAACTTGCAACAAAGAAGAGAGAATAGGCACCTTTGAAAATTCGGCTAAACCTCTAAATCACAACAGAATATTCGGCTCACAAAATAAAAGAAGAAGTTTGGGAAAGAGAGATATGGGTTCGGCCAAGAACAAATAAAGAAGAAGAAGAAAACCGATAATGACCTTAATGGTCTTTGCAATTTCGATCACCTATCAAAAGATTATGAAAGCCGAACTTGATGGCTTGTTCACAAGAAGAGAACGGCACAAAGAAAATTAAGAATAAAAGAAATAACAAAAGATGGTCACTCCCTTTGTCCCTATCAACTTTCGGCACTTATTCCCCCCTTTCATCCCACTTTCTTCTCCTATAATACCTCTTGAACACACATTCAAAAAAAATAATAAATCCACCCTTTATCCCACACTACATAGCCGAATTTGCCATTCAAAAGAACCCCTTGGCCGGCCACTACTCCTTCCTTATCAATTCCCCACATTTTTCTCCTTATCACCTTAATAAAATAATCCAACCCACACACTCAGAATAAATAAATTAAATCCAACCTCATTTTATCCCTTACCACTTATCTACCCACTTAAGATAAATAAAATAAATAAATAAAGCTACACTTATCTTCTATCTTAAAATAAATAAATAACCTTTATCATATATCCTAGCCAAAATTAAAAAAAAATAAAACAAGCCTTTGTTGGAGTCCACATGCCGTCCAACCTCATCCACTAAAATCCATGTGCCGTCCAACCTCTTCTCCCTTCCCTGAACGTCACATGCAAAAATAAAAGCCACCCATTTGCTGCCCACATGGTTCGAACCTTTCCCCTTGCACCTGGGCGCTCCATTGCCACTTTACCACATGATTTCTTGTGGCATAAATCTCTCACGAATTCCCCTTAAAGCCTCCTTAGCCTAGTTCCCTTTTTTGACGCAAAAATAAAAACTCCATTTGCTTTTTCTGCAACTCGAACCTCTTCCCTCCTGAAGCTCCCCTTGACGCAAGCTTTCCTGCTCCTTAGGTAGCCTCCCTTGCCACTTTGCTACTAGCTCCTTTTGTGTCATAAATTCCCCAAAATTTCTCTTAAAACCTCCTTAGCCCAACTTCCCCTTCTTGACGCAAAAAGCAAAAATAACACACTCCCATGCCGTCACTAAGAATCGAACCTCCTCTCTTCCTTGCAGCTTGAGGCGTCATTTACCAAGGCCCTAAGTGGTGCCTTGCAGCCACTTTACCACATGGCTTCTTATGTCCAAATTCCCTCACACTTATTCTTAAGACCTCCTCCGACTAGCTTCCCTTAATTAATACTTAAAAAATAAATTTTCTCCTATAGTTCAGGCCTTCCCTTAGCTTATAACTAGCCTCTAAAAATACCTCAATCAACACCACAACGACCACACTTATGTAAAATAATTTTAATAAAAATTAACCCCCTATTTCAGGATATTACAACTCCCTCTATAAATTGCACCCTTGTTCTCCCCATTTGTTCATCACCCAAAACTCCCAACCACCAAACACCAAGTGCCGCAAGTCCCTAAGCCACCATTCGGCCAGCAGCAGCTCCAGCACATGCCGCATGCCAGCGCCAGCTCCTGCCCAGGTCGGGGCCTCACGCCTGCTGCCTCTGCCCCGCGCGCTGTTGCGCATCAACGCCCCACGCCGACCAGCCCGTGGCCTGCCTTGCGCGCCACCTGCTCAGCCCCATTGCTCCTTGCTGCTTTGTGCGCCTAAGCGCACCCTCCTCCTTCATCCAACCTAAGCCAATCCTTCTTAAATTCTCCATCTTTTAATTCATTAGTATAGTTTTAATTTAGGAGTTTTTAAATTCTACAAGGAAGGTGGTAAGAATAATTTTCTTTCTTAAATTTTAATTTTTATTCAAATTACTTAATTTTTCAATTTATTTAAATTTTAGTAATTGTTATTAAATTTTTAAGAAGCTAATTTTTTTCCATCTGATATTCAGGTTAATTATGACTCGCAAGAGAACTCGTGCCTCCGCTCAAATCGACAAAGCACAAAGCAAATTTCACTGTGAAGAAGCTAAAGTAAGATACGAAAGTATCTTCAAAAATCAACAGATGCATCCAGAGAAAGGCTTCACATTGAAGGAAAGCAACTACAAAGACTTTATGGCGCGTATTCGTCAAGTTGCTGAAGCCCTCAATTGGGAATTGTTTTGTGAAAAGAGACCAAGCATGAATGAGGAGTTAGTTCGTGAATTCTACGCGAACCTAACTGCAAGCGAATTGACTGAAGTTCCAATCCGAGGAATCAAGGTACCAATAAATTCTAATGCTATTAATGAGTTTTTTGAATTACCTGATTTCGACAACGATGAATATTCCTCTCTGTTGAGCAATATTAAGCCTGAAAATCTACAAGAAATCCTCGAGGAACTCACAGTGCCAGGTTCTAAGTGGACTGTGTCAAAGCAAGGAATCCACACGTGTCGAAGAGAGTATTTGACACCACTTGCGAAGGTATGGTTCTATTTCATTCGTTTCAGCCTTATGCCTAGTTCGCATGGGACTACAATCTCATTAGAACGAATGGTCCTATTATACTCGATTCTAACTGCAAAGACCATTGATGTGGGCAAAATCATCCTGAGAGAAATGCGAAATTGTGCCGTTAGACACTCTGGCCCTGCCTATTTCCCCTTTACGATCACAATTCTGTGCTCAAAAGCAAAACTCCTTGCGGATGTAAAGAAGACAGAGTATAGTCAAGGCACAATCACCGATTGGGATCTTTACCTAGTGGCCAAAGATTCTGTTCTTCTGCAACGAATTGAAGAAAGTGAGGATCCCAAAGAAGCAGAAGATGAACCCACAGAAATCCCACCAGAGCAATCAACTGAAGTCCCTAGTGAGGCAGAACCAATGGAACCAGAAACGGAGCTTGATATCGAACCCTCAATGTTTAGAGCTCCACCGCCTAGCCGAGATCATCGTGATGAGCTGTTGAAGCTGATGGACTTAATGCAGCACATGCAATGGCAGCAACAAGCTTACTGGAGATATGCAAAAATAAGGGATGACTCGATGAGGAGTGCCTTCAATAAAATTTATAATGACCCATTTATTTTTGTGCCTGAGTTTCCAGATTTCATATTTGAACCATAGGTGTCATCATCGAAGAGGGAGCAAGGTGATTCATGCAAAGATAATACTAATGGAGCAAAAGATGAGTCAGATTCGGAAGGATCGGCGAACAAATAAAAAAGGGAGGACTTCAACTTTCGTTTATTCCTTTCTTAAGTATTTTAGGATTAGGTTAATTAGGAATTTTTATTTTTGCACAATAAAACAAGAGATAGGAATCATGAATAAAAGCTGAACAAGTCACAAAGGCTAAAGTGTGGTAATAGATATATACATGTCTAGGATTGGATTTTAGAAAGAGCCTGGTACTTAAGCAGTCAATTTGACTCACCTCCTCTTGTCTAATTATCCTACCTGGTGTATAGTATCTATTCACTTTAAAAAATGAGGACATTGTTCATTTTAAGTAGGGGGGACCGAAAATTTGAATTCAGAATAAAATTTTCTTTTAGTTATGATTAGGATATATTTTTGTTCAATAATTTGAAATTTTGTTAATTATGCTAAACTTCAGTATTAATAAAGTTCTATTATTTCAATAAATTATTATGTTAGCTTAATAATGATATGAGTGTATTTTCAATAAAGCATGCAAGTTCGTACCATAAAAATTTTAGTTCCCTACGGAAAAATTAGGCATGCATGAAAGCTTAAGTCTTTAGAATTGACTAAGTAATTTCCTGAGGCGAAATCCTAGGAAGCATGGAATGTTGAAAATGATTTAGGCAACTATTGTTTGGACCGTTTGAGCCTTTCAAGCCGACCCTGATAAAATTATCCTTTGAAACCCAATTTTGAGACTATATGGCTTAATTTTATTTGGACCTATGCAATATTTAGCCATCAATTTTCTCTTCATTATTTCTAAAATTGTTCCAAACACTAGACTCAGTACTATTCAGAAGATCGTTTGAAAATAAGTTTGGGGGAGTTGAAAAGAAGTATCAATGGCTTGAAAAATTGTACATGAAGCAAGTGCTCGAGTTTGAGCTTGAATAAAAAACAACATGTACTCAAAATAAGTGGTCGAAAGAGCAAAAGTTGGGGTATCAAGGGTGAAAATTTCGAAGGTTCAATTTTAAGCTGAGTCTAGGGTTGTTAAACCAAAAATTCCAATGTTACCTACATTAGTGGAGAGAAATTGCTCTGTTCAACATATGAAGATATTAGTTAAGCTTAATGATTGCAGTTTACTTTTTGAATAGGGAATTAAAATCAAATTGGTAGCGAGTGTAACACCCTGGTTTAGGGGCTATGCATGTTGGGTATAAATCATGTTCTAGTAGGTTTTGGGTATGCTTGGATGTGTTTGGAGGTGTCGAGATTGCTCGGATTAAAGGGGAAGACTTTGGGAAATTTTGGATTTTTAAGTAATAAAGGGGAGCTTGGCTTTGGAGGACTTAAAAGAATTATTTGGGAGAATTAGACACAAGAATTGGGCTGGTGGAGTGGCAAGGGAGGCGCCACTAAGAGCTTGGAAAAGTGACGCCTCAGGTACAAGGGAAGGGGGCCAGTGTTCGAGCTGCGAAGGCAGCACTTTGGCCTTTGTTTTTGACGTCAGTGAGGTAAGGAGTTGGGCAGCTTTTGGATGCTAAAAAGGTGGAGGAAGACTTGGTCTCTTTTTTTTAAATTCGGCTAGGTAGGTTTGACTCATTCAAATTATTTTGAATGGATGGAAGGGAGGTGTTTTAGGAGAGATTTGAGGTTTTTTTTTTGTGGGAGGTTGGAGCTTGGCCGAATAGTATAAATAGGGGGGGAGGTGCTCATTTTCATTCACCACTTTGTTTTCTTCCTTGCCGAAAGTTCTTCCCTTTGTCTTCATTTATTCATTCCCTAGTCTATTACCGAAAGTGAGTCTGAGCAAATCCCTTTTTCCATCTTATTTCTTTGAAGCCGAAATTGGAAGAGGGCATAACCTTTTATGAACCCATATCCCTCTCCCTTCACACCTTTTCTTAAACCTTGTTTCAAACCGAAATCACCCTTTAAAGCCTGCCATTGCCGAATATCTCAGCACTATCTAAGGAGCCTTGCCGAATCTTTTGTTCTCCTATTTTCTCTACGTTGGTTATAAGTCCCTGAAGCCGAACCATACTTTCTTGTGGTGACCGATTCTAGGTTGAGCAATAGGGAGTGGTTAGCAAGGCCGATTGTAGAGGAGAAGAGCTTAACGCAGGAGACCTTTCTCGGGAGTCGTTTAGTCAGCAGTTGCAGTGGCATAAAGTAGCGTTCGGGATTCAAGTTGAGTTGGTAAGAAATATTTATTAAGATTAAATACTTAGGTTGTGTTTTGGAAGGTTAACCCGTTTATCTGATTAAGTGTGTTGATGGAGGCAACGACCAGTCAGAGTAGGCAAGGGAAGGTCCCTATCCCGAAGTTCAAGAAGAGGGCTGTCTCGGCAGTTCGGGATTGGCCACCGGGGTGTGGGCCAGCAGCAGGAGATAGCTATAGGCAGATAGCTGTCGTTTCTTTGAGCGATAGCTTAGGGATCGAAAGCGTAGAACTGCAAGTGTTAAGGTGCGTAATCACCACACTGTTTCTCCGGTTAGTTATTTTAATGTGTATTCAGATGTGTTGTGTGTGGTAGCCGGTTATATTGGCTTGAGTGGTAGATACCATAATTTTGGGTAATCAGACATCAGGTGAGTAACCCTTGGATATTATGTTAATGTGATGTATGTGTAAATATATGGTAATGTTGTGATATATATACACTCATGTTATATGATGACTTCACATGTAGCATCTACATATTTGCATGAGGTTGGGCTTGATTCGATGAAGGAGGAAGTGTACACAAATTGTACGTGGTCTAATGATAGCTCCGGCTACATTAGCGCTTGAGGGTTAGCTAAGTGCTACCTCAAGGGAGATGTTGGCTAGGTGCCCATCTCGGCGGTTGATGGCTATGTGCATCATCGTAGACAGATTACAATATTGGGATCACTTTGGTTGATCGGTGGCTCAGCCACGGCCTTGAGCAGTGAGTTGCCAAGGTAAGGATTTTGGATCACGATGTGATCAGTGGTGGTTTATCCACGGCCTTAGGCAGGGAGTCTGCTAAGGTAGGTGTTACGGTTGGATAGTGGGTTGGGCTGAAAAGCATTATTGCATGATTTGTTTCGATGGCTGTGTGGGTATGGGCCAAGCCCATACGTGTGGGAAATTTGTGTCGTGGTTATGCACTGAGTCTGTGGACTCACCCCATTATTTTCCTAACATTTCAGGTGAGTCATGAGATGGACCGGGATCGGAGAGGACACATGGTGGCCCATGCCGAAGGAGATGTTTTTAGTTATATTAAATATTAAGTATTTCTTTTAAATAATGGTTGTAATGAGGATTTATTTTATTATTTTCGGTATCATCATATTATTAACTCTATTATGGTTTGTTTAAATTGAAACACTATGTGAAGATGGTTATATTTTTATAACTTACTTATTCAAATATGGAATTATTAAACATGTGGCTATATTTTCAAAAGAACATGGTTTCCAAGAGCAAATAAATTTTTACTATTTTATTCTAAGTCAAAATAATATTTTCACTAACATAACCAGATTCGGTCGTAGTGAATGGGCCGGGTTTGGGGATGTTACAGTTTGGTATCAGAGCCCGGTTCAAAACTCGGCTTTGAGGGTTTTGGGCCCGAAACAGTTTTCAAAAATGGGCTTTTCAAAATGTGGGCTTTTATAAAAAGTTTTCAGGTTATTCTGGCATGGCACCTGTACCTCCGACCCGAAGTCCACCAGGTAAGTACTTCTAGCTTTTAAAGTGTTTTGTTTGTGTGATTTATTATGGGCTTAGATTGGGCTCGTAGATTAGAATATTAAGGCTATTGGACCCTAGGATTAGTTTACTCAAACATATGCATAAAACTTAAGGATTTTTAAACAAACCTGTGAAGTTAGTCGCCGAGTTAAGGTGTGGCAACCACGGTACGCATGTCTAGGAGTGGCATTCAGTAAGAGCTTGGTATTTAAGCAGTCCTAGTGACTCACCTCCTCTTTACTCGAATCCTACCTGGTGCGTAGCTACGGTTCACCTCAACCAAGAGGACTTGTTCATGGGCTAAACCGATTATTAAAACTCGAAAGGGATTTGGCCTGATTGTTTTAAAATTCCCTGTTTTAAAATTTTCAACTTTACCCCTTTGGTTTGTAAAACTCTAAATTAGATTTTGAAAGATGTTTTCTCGATTTACAAAATTACCAAAATGCCCTAGTGGCAAAATTACAAAAATGCCCTTGTGTTATAAAATTACCGTATCACCCTCAACTTTTGATAAAATGATTTTTCCTTTACAAAATACCAAAATTTTGCGGTTTCGAAATATTCAGATACCCTGGTTTGTGAAAATTCACGAAAATACCCTGGTTGATAAAATTACCAAAACGCCCTTGGTTTCTAAATTTTCAAATTTCTTTCGACTCTTATGGAAATATTCCTATTTTATCAAGTATCAGAAAATCTTATTTTGTAAAATATTGCGATATTCCAATTTGGGAGAATTTACGAAAATGCCCATGAATTCCAAAATTTCAAAAAATAACCCTGCTTTCTGAAATTTTTGCAACACATCTGGTTTGAAAAACAAAATTTTCAAGATGACCCCTGAGATTTTGTAAATTTTGAAATATCTTTAAGTTGGAAAACTATTTTCAAAATTGACCCTGAGTTACTACCGAAATACCCCTATAGGAAAATGACGAAACTACCCCTAGGTAGGGAACGAAACTTGATTGCTCGAAAGAACTACTCTCGGAAACTTCTTTTCATAAAATTGCTCGTGGATAAAACAGTGAAACAAGAATTTCTAATGCATAAAACTTTCTAAACAGACTAAATCGAGGCGCTAGATATGAGTTCTAGGGGGCGTGGTCGCAATGCTCGTGGACGTGGTAGAGGCAGGATGTCAGTATGTGGAACTTTGAGTATGTTAGAATCTGTGCCTAGAAGTATGTTAGCTCTTTAAGATCAGAGTGCACAGCCATAGCGTAATGTGGGGAATCAGGATGTGGACCGTTAGTCTAGCCAAGTAATTTCGGGGACGAAATTATTTTAAGGAGGGTAGAATTGTAACACCCTGGTTTAGGGGCTATGCATGTTGGGTATAAATCATGTTCTAGTAGGTTTTGGGTATGCTTGGTTGTGTTTGGAGGTGTCGAGATTGCTCGGATTAAAGGGGAAGACTTTGGGAAATTTTGGATTTTTAAGTAATAAAGGGGAGCTTGGCTTTGGAGGTCTTAAAAGAATTATTTGGGAGAATTAGACACAAGAATTGGGCTGGTGGAGTGGCAAGGGAGGCGCCACTAAGAGCTTGGAAAAGTGACGCCTCAGGTACAAGGGAAGGGGGCCAGTGTTCGAGCTGCGAAGACAGCACTTTGGCCTTTGTTTTTGACGTCAGTGAGGTAAGGAGTTGGGCAGCTTTTGGATGCTGAAAAGGTGGAGGAAGACTTGGTCTCTTTTTTTTTAAATTCGGCTAGGTAGGTTTGACTCATTCAAATTATTTTGAATGGATGAAAGGGAGGTGTTTTAGGAGAGATTTGAGGTTTTTTTTTTGTGGGAGGTTGGAGCTTGGCCGAATAGTATAAATAGGGGGGAGGTGCTCATTTTCATTCACCACTTTGTTTTCTTCCTTGCCGAAAGTTCTTCCCTTTGTCTTCATTTATTCATTCCTTAGTCCATTGCCGAAAGTGAGTCTGAGCAAATCCCTTTTTCCATCTTATTTCTTTGAAGCCGAAATTGGAAGAGGGCATAACCTTTTATGAACCCATATCCCTCTCCCTTCACACCTTTTCTTAAACCTTGTTTCAAACCGAAATCACCCTTTAAAGCCTGCCATTGCCGAATATCTCAGCACCATCTAAGGAGCCTTGCCGAATCTTTTGTTCTCCTATTTTCTCTACGTTGGTTATAAGTCCCTGAAGCCGAACCATACTTTCTTGTGGTGACCGATTCTAGGTTGAGCAATAGGGAGTGGTTAGCAAGGCCGATTGTAGGGGAGAAGAGCTTAACGCAGGAGACCTTTCTCGGGAGTCGTTTAGTCAGCAGTTGCAGTGGCATAAAGTAGCGTTCGAGATTCAAGTTGAGTTGGTAAGAAATATTTATTAAGATTAAATACTTAGGTTGTGTTTTGGAAGGTTAACCCGTTTATCTGATTAAGTGTGTTGATGGAGGCAACGACCAGTCAGAATGGGCAAGGGAAGGTCTCTATCCCGAAGTTCAAGAAGAGGGCTGTCTCGGCAGTTCGGGATTGGCCACCGGGGTGTGGGCCAGCAGCAGGAGATAGCTATAGGCAGATAGCTATCGTTTCTTTGAGCGATAGCTTAGGGATCGAAAGCGTAGAACTGCAAGTGTTAAGCTGCGTAATCACCGCACTGTTTCTCCGGTTAGTTATTTTAATGTGTATTCAGATGTGTTGTGTGTGGTAGCCGGTTATATTGGCTTGAGAGGTGGATACCATAATTTTGGGTAATCAGACATCAGGTGAGTAACCCTTGGATATTATGTTAATGTGATGTATGTGTAAATATATGGTAATGTTGTGATATATATACACTCATGTTATATGATGACTTCACATGTAGCATCTACATATTTGCATGAGGTTGGGCTTGATTCGATGAAGGAGGAAGTGTACACAAATTGTACGTGGTCTAATGATAGCTCCGGCTACATTAGCGCTTGAGGGTTAGCTAAGTGCTACCTCAAGGGAGATGTTGGCTAGGTGCCCATCTCGGCGGTTGATGGCTATGTGCATCATCGTAGACAGATTACAATATTGGGATCACTTTGGTTGATCGGTGGCTCAGCCACGGCCTTGAGCAGTGAGTTGCCAAGGTAAGGATTTTGGATCACGATGTGATCAGTGGTGGTTTATCCACGGCCTTAGGCAGGGAGTCTGCTAAGGTAGGTGTTACGGTTGGATAGTGGGTTGGGCTGAAAAGCATTATTGCATGATTTGTTTCGATGGCTGTGTGGGTATGGGCCAAGCCCATACGTGTGGGAAATTTGTGTCGTGGTTATGCACTGAGTCTGTGGACTCACCCCATTATTTTCCTAACATTTCAGGTGAGTCATGAGATGGACCGGGATCGGAGAGGACACATGGTGGCCCATGCCGAAGGAGATGTTTTTAGTTATATTAAATATTAAGTATTTCTTTTAAATAATGGTTGTAATGAGGATTTATTTTATTATTTTCGGTATCATCATATTATTAACTCTATTATGGTTTGTTTAAATTGAAACACTATGTGAAGATGGTTATATTTTTATAACTTACTTATTCAAATATGGAATTATTAAACATGTGGCTATATTTTCAAAAGAACATGGTTTCCAAGAGCAAATAAATTTTTACTATTTTATTCTAAGTCAAAATAATATTTTCACTAACATAACCAGATTCGGTCGTAGTGAATGGGCCGGGTTTGGGGATGTTACAGTTTGGTATCAGAGCCCGGTTCAAAACTCGGCTTTGAGGGTTTTGGGCCCGAAACAGTTTTCAAAAATGGGCTTTTCAAAATGTGGGCTTTTATAAAAAGTTTTCAGGTTATTCTGGCATGGCACCTGTACCTCCGACCCGAAGTCCACCAGGTAAGTACTTCTAGCTTTTAAAGTGTTTTGTTTGTGTGATTTATTATGGGCTTAGATTGGGCTCGTAGATTAGAATATTAAGGCTATTGGACCCTAGGATTAGTTTACTCAAACATATGCATAAAACTTAAGGATTTTTAAACAAACCTGTGAAGTTAGTCGCCGAGTTAAGGTGTGGCAACCACGGTACGCATGTCTAGGAGTGGCATTCAGTAAGAGCTTGGTATTTAAGCAGTCCTAGTGACTCA
The DNA here is from genome assembly GCA_005393395.2 of Gossypium australe. Taxonomy (NCBI): domain Eukaryota; kingdom Viridiplantae; phylum Streptophyta; class Magnoliopsida; order Malvales; family Malvaceae; genus Gossypium; species Gossypium australe. The sequence goes on along the minus strand of CM016619.1, from coordinate 107,779,478 downwards.
CCTCCTCTTTACTCGAATCCTACCTGGTGCGTAGCTACGGTTCACCTCAACCAAGAGGACTTGTTCATGGGCTAAACCGATTATTAAAACTCGAAAGGGATTTGGCCTGATTGTTTTAAAATTCCCTGTTTTAAAATTTTCAACTTTACCCCTTTGGTTTGTAAAACTCTAAATCAGATTTTGAAAGATGTTTTCTCGATTTACAAAATTACCAAAATGCCCTAGTGGCAAAATTACAAAAATGCCCTTGTGTTATAAAATTACCGTATCACCCTCAACTTTTGATAAAATGATTTTTCCTTTACAAAATACCAAAATTTTGCGGTTTCAAAATATTCAGATACCCTGGTTTGTGAAAATTCACGAAAATACCCTGGTTGATAAAATTACCAAAACGCCCTTGGTTTCTAAATTTTCAAATTTCTTTCGACTCTTATGGAAATATTCCTATTTTATCAAGTATCAGAAAATCTTATTTTGTAAAATATTGCGATATTCCAATTTGGGAGAATTTACGAAAATGCCCATGAATTCCAAAATTTCAAAAAAATAACCCTGCTTTCTGAAATTTTTGCAACACATCTGGTTTGAAAAACAAAATTTTCAAGATGACCCCTGAGATTTTGTAAATTTTGAAATATCTTTAAGTTGGAAAACTATTTTCAAAATTGACCCTGAGTTACTACCGAAATACCCCTATAGGAAAATGACGAAACTACCCCTAGGTAGGGAACGAAACTTGATTGCTCGAAAGAACTACTCTCGGAAACTTCTTTTCATAAAATTGCTCGTGGATAAAACAGTGAAACAAGAATTTCTAATGCATAAAACTTTCTAAACAGACTAAATCGAGGCGCTAGATATGAGTTCTAGGGGGCGTGGTCGCAATGCTCGTGGACGTGGTAGAGGCAGGATGTCAGTATGTGGAACTTTGAGTATGTTAGAATCTGTGCCTAGAAGTATGTTAGCTCTTTAAGATCAGAGTGCACAGCCATAGCGTAATGTGGGGAATCAGGATGTGGACCGTTAGTCTAGCCAAGTAATTTCGGGGACGAAATTATTTTAAGGAGGGTAGAATTGTAACACCCTGGTTTAGGGGCTATGCATGTTGGGTATAAATCATGTTCTAGTAGGTTTTGGGTATGCTTGGTTGTGTTTGGAGGTGTCGAGATTGCTCGGATTAAAGGGGAAGACTTTGGGAAATTTTGGATTTTTAAGTAATAAAGGGGAGCTTGGCTTTGGAGGTCTTAAAAGAATTATTTGGGAGAATTAGACACAAGAATTGGGCTGGTGGAGTGGCAAGGGAGGCGCCACTAAGAGCTTGGAAAAGTGACGCCTCAGGTACAAGGGAAGGGGGCCAGTGTTCGAGCTGCGAAGACAGCACTTTGGCCTTTGTTTTTGACGTCAGTGAGGTAAGGAGTTGGGCAGCTTTTGGATGCTGAAAAGGTGGAGGAAGACTTGGTCTCTTTTTTTTTAAATTCGGCTAGGTAGGTTTGACTCATTCAAATTATTTTGAATGGATGAAAGGGAGGTGTTTTAGGAGAGATTTGAGGTTTTTTTTTTGTGGGAGGTTGGAGCTTGGCCGAATAGTATAAATAGGGGGGAGGTGCTCATTTTCATTCACCACTTTGTTTTCTTCCTTGCCGAAAGTTCTTCCCTTTGTCTTCATTTATTCATTCCTTAGTCCATTGCCGAAAGTGAGTCTGAGCAAATCCCTTTTTCCATCTTATTTCTTTGAAGCCGAAATTGGAAGAGGGCATAACCTTTTATGAACCCATATCCCTCTCCCTTCACACCTTTTCTTAAACCTTGTTTCAAACCGAAATCACCCTTTAAAGCCTGCCATTGCCGAATATCTCAGCACCATCTAAGGAGCCTTGTCGAATCTTTTGTTCTCCTATTTTCTCTACGTTGGTTATAAGTCCCTGAAGCCGAACCATACTTTCTTGTGGTGACCGATTCTAGGTTGAGCAATAGGGAGTGGTTAGCAAGGCCGATTGTAGGGGAGAAGAGCTTAACGCAGGAGACCTTTCTCGGGAGTCGTTTAGTCAGCAGTTGGAGTGGCATAAAGTAGCGTTCGGGATTCAAGTTGAGTTGGTAAGAAATATTTATTAAGATTAAATACTTAGGTTGTGTTTTGGAAGGTTAACCCGTTTATCTGATTAAGTGTGTTGATGGAGGCAACGACCAGTCAGAATGGGCAAGGGAAGGTCTCTATCCCGAAGTTCAAGAAGAGGGCTGTCTCGGCAGTTCGGGATTGGCCACCGGGGTGTGGGCCAGCAGCAGGAGATAGCTATAGGCAGATAGCTATCGTTTCTTTGAGCGATAGCTTAGGGATCGAAAGCGTAGAACTGCAAGTGTTAAGCTGCGTAATCACCGCACTGTTTCTCCGGTTAGTTATTTTAATGTGTATTCAGATGTGTTGTGTGTGGTAGCCGGTTATATTGGCTTGAGAGGTGGATACCATAATTTTGGGTAATCAGACATCAGGTGAGTAACCCTTGGATATTATGTTAATGTGATGTATGTGTAAATATATGGTAATGTTGTGATATATATACACTCATGTTATATGATGACTTCACATGTAGCATCTACATATTTGCATGAGGTTGGGCTTGATTCGATGAAGGAGGAAGTGTACACAAATTGTACGTGGTCTAATGATAGCTCCGGCTACATTAGCGCTTGAGGGTTAGCTACGTGCTACCTCAAGGGAGATGTTGCCTAGGTGCCCATCTCGGCGGTTGATGGCTATGTGCATCACCGTAGACAGATTACAATATTGGGATCACTTTGGTTGATCGGTGGCTCAGCCACGGCCTTGAGCAGTGAGTTGCCAAGGTAAGGATTTTGGATCACGATGTGATCAGTGGTGGTTTATCCACGGCCTTAGGCAGGGAGTCTGCTAAGGTAGGTGTTACGGTTGGATAGTGGGTTGGGCTGAAAAGCATTATTGCATGATTTGTTTCGATGGCTGTGTGGGTATGGGCCAAGCCCATACGTGTGGGAAATTTGTGTCGTGGTTATGCACTGAGTCTGTGGACTCACCCCATTATTTTCCTAACATTTCAGGTGAGTCATGAGATGGACCGGGATCGGAGAGGACACATGGTGGCCCATGCCGAAGGAGATGTTTTTAGTTATATTAAATATTAAGTATTTCTTTTAAATAATGGTTGTAATGAGGATTTATTTTATTATTTTCGGTATCATCATATTATTAACTCTATTATGGTTTGTTTAAATTGAAACACTATGTGAAGATGGTTATATTTTTATAACTTACTTATTCAAATATGGAATTATTAAACATGTGGCTATATTTTCAAAAGAACATGGTTTCCAAGAGCAAATAAATTTTTACTATTTTATTCTAAGTTAAAAAAATATTTTCACTAACATAACCAGATTCGGTCGTAGTGAATAGGCCGGGTTTGGTGATGTTACAGCGAGCAACATGTCTTTATTAAGAAACATTTAGTCTAATTTTGCTTGTATAATAATTGTTGGAGGTAATTTGAACGATGTGAATGCTTAAGTAGCATAACTATCAAATTTCTTATCTTTGAGCCTAAGTATATTCAATTCATAATTTTGAGAAAAAAGTTGTTCTGACGGAGTTTTTCAGAGGTGTTTCCGAGAAAATTCTTTTCAAATTTGTGCATTACTAGAGATGAGCAATGAATTAAGTTTCGGGGTGTGGAAACACAAAAATTTACATACTTTTTCATGCCCTTTTTTACCCAAATTCATGTGGTTTCAAGTAAATTCTTGTCGAAAAATAATTAAATATTATAAAATAATTAAATTGTGCTAAGAATATGAACATGATGAATTTTAATTAATTTTATAGTAAATTCGGCTTAATTTTGACTATTTTCGATAGATTCGCACATAGGGCGAAAATCGGCTCGGCAGACACTGCTCGAAGAACAAAACGGAGAAGTAATTTGAAATTCAAGGCAAATTTATTTCCAGTCGAAGACGGTCCAATTATGAAGATTTAATCATAATATATTTAATTTTAATTTATCCCCAATTTAATTTGGGCTAAATAAATTATTATTAATTAATTATGGGGAAAAAAAGGCTAGTTGAACCGCACTGGTTGAACCGAACCGATTGAACCAAACCAGCCACCAATTGGGCAGCCCAAACCGTCCACAATGATGGCCCAAATCAGCTTATTATCTGATTAATTCAGCTTGCAAAGGAGTCCTTAAAGATCTTTCAAAACCTCATTCAAAGCCCTCCAAAATTCATGGCTTTAAAGATTTGCCCAAGCTATATTTAGCAAAGATGAATCTTTCAACTTTGCCACATGGGATGGTCGGCCAAGGGAGCCTCTTTTGCTGCTGGTATTTGCTATTTTTTGCAGCCTTGATCACCTATAAATACAGCCCCTAGCTGCTCATTCAAAACACACCTCAAGCATCCAACATTCTCCTCTCTCACTTTCTCTCAATTCCCATTTTTCCCATTTCCCTTTGTGTGTTCTTGTGCCGATTTCCCCTCTTGGAAAAGAGGTGTTTTCCCAGCCATTCAGAGCAGCAATTGGAGTGTTCATAAGTCACCTTGATAGCCGAGGCCAACGAAGAACAAAGAACGGAGCAATCAGACAAGCCACGGAGAAACATCGGATTTGCTTCTTATTCCCTATCTCTTTTATTTTCGTTGTTGTTTTGACGAACATGTTTATGAATATTTATGCTTTTGGAATGATTAATTTAATCAATTTAGCTTGAATTTAATTAGTGTTGGGTTGATTGCATTTTGATTTCTTAAGTTATTAAAATTGTGTTTATGCTGTTAAAGGCCTCAGTAAAATGTTTGGTTAAGTAAAATCATGCTAAGTTATCTGGCATTATAATTGTTTAAATAGCTAATGAATTAATTATTTAAACGCATTGAAATTGTAATTAATGGACACAATACTTAATCTATGCATGTTTAATTCTTCTAAGGTAGCTGAAGATTAAATTAGCATTGTATTTGACGATACATATGCCTTGCATAACTTGCAGGATTTTGTGATTAAATTGTTTCAAGGTAAAAATTACTTTGTTACTTCACATGATCTTTTATATGCTTATTAGGTTGAATTAATTGTTTGAATCGACATAGGAATATGCGAGAGATTGTTTAATTTAATCAGTATGTATGTGCAATAACATGCTTACTTGTAGAAGTCTGTTTAATCGTTGGAATTTGCATAGAAATATGTACAAGAGATGAATGGATTTTTTTTGTAAGTATGTTCATAAGTTAGCAAATTACCGAGTTGCCATGTTTTAACAAGTATAAACGCGAGCTTAATAATTCTAAGGTAAGAAATGTGATTAATCGAACACAATTATATCATCTTGATTAAAATCAGTTTTGAAATCGTGCATTAGAACTTTGTTTTATTTTATTTTTCTTTGTTTTTCTTTTAGTTTTTAAATATTCCTCAAAACCAAATATTTTTCTGTCACCAAAGTGTTTGAACCATTTTCATAAATAATCCTTTTTCAGTCCCTGTGGGTACGATAACTCGACATTTACTTGTCACTTTATTACTTGTTACGATTGTGTACACTTGCACATTTCCACCGTTCCATTGTTGCATGACAAGTGTGATCCTTAGCCCCAAAACTCACTGTTTCATTAAACAGAAAACACGACATTTTTGACCCTCCTCTGAAACGCATCGTTTTACTAACATTTTTAACCTAAACATAACGTTGAACTAACTTAACAACTTATTACTTGCTACTAATTCAAGCCATAACAAAGGAAAGGAAGCTTTTTGATAGCTTTCTTGACCGACGACGGTGCCAGTATGCGATGGTAGTGATGGTGAAAAGCGGTTGCCCTAGGTTAAAGTAAGAAAAAAAAAGGAGGATTTCAGGGATTTTGAAGGAAGGAAAAGAAAAGGCCTTGAACATGTTTCCTGGTCTTAACAAAAGCGAAAAATAATGCAATCGACGATAATGGTTGTGACGGCCATTAGGGTTGAGGAAAAGAAAGTTCTTTTTTCAGAACACGAATGTGTTTTTTTTTTTTGCTAGAAGAAGAATGTTTTTAGGGTTTTGTTTGTACGATAACTTTTTTATAATTTTTAATTATTTTATAAAAATTTTCATGTATTATTTATTTTTAATTTCTTATTTTTTTATATATTTTTTTAAAAAATTAAATTTTTAATATTTTATAGATTTTCCAAAACCACATCAGCGCTAATATGGCATGACATGTCACAGATTAAGTAACTAAGGTGTCAAGCCACATAGGACAAAAGTGTTCACTATCAGTTAACTAACGAATTCCGTCAATTATGGCCTTATTTGAAAACTTTTTACAACGTTGTGAGTGAGGTTGAAACAAACAAAAAAAAAAAGCTAAAGTGAAAACAAAACCCCGAAATATTGAGGGTAAATTTTACAATTATGCCTTTTTATTATTTTTTATACCTACAGTACCCATAATTGCTAAAAAGTTATTTTATACAATAATAATATTACTTTAATTTTAAGATATATATTTCATTTCCATAATCGCTAAAAAGTTATTTTTATACAATAATCATAATATTTTATTTTTATTTTTTAAAATACAATTATATGTTGTTTTATTAATCTTATTTAATTAATTTGTGTTATAAAATAAAGAGAGATAGAGAGAGTAAAGAACAAATAAAATATGGGAAGCAATATAGAATGTATTTTATTGATCAATGGGATTATTACAATGCTTCTTCAAAGTCTCTATTTATAGGAATAAGAAGTATAAATGAAGTAGAGATCTAATTCTAATGACTATTAGAATTTAAAGTACATCAAAACTTATCTTGATATTTATGGACATCCACTTAATAAGATAATCATAACACTCCCCCTTGGATGTCTATTGGTAGATAATGTGCCTCATTAAAACCTTATTAGAAAAAATCATATGGGATAAAAACCTAACGAAAGAAAAATAGTACACAATCTTCTATTACAAGTTGACTCGTTAAAAACCTTTACTAGGAAAACCAAATGGGACAAAACCTTGGTTAAACGAAAAGAGTACAACTTCTTTTTAGACTCCCCCTAATGGCAATATTACATTACATCTTTGAGTCGAGGCATTCCGATCATGTGTAGTAGTCTTTCAAATATTGAAGTTGGCAATGCCTTAGTAAAAAGATCTGCTAAATTATCACTAGAACGAATTTGTTGAACATTCACCTCTTTTCTCAAGTCATGGGTGAAGAATAATTTTGCTGAAATATGTTTCGTTCTGTCACCATTGATGTAACTACCCTTCAATTGAGCTATACATGTTGCATTATATTCATATAAGATAGTTGACATCTTTTCCCGTAAAGAAAAATTACATATCTTCTAGATATGTTGGGTCAATAACCTTAGCCAAACACACTCTCAACTTGCCTCATGCGTTGCAATTATTCCTGCATGATTTGAAGATGTGGCAGCTAATGTTTGCTTTGTTGAACGCCATGATATGGCAGTACCCCCACATGTAAATAAATATCCCGTTTGAAATCAACATTTATGTGAATCCTATAAATAACCAACACCAGCAGAGCCAACTAAAAGAGATTTTGAATCATTTGAATAAAATAATCTCATATCAATGGTCCTTTTGAGATATCCGAATACATGTTTAATTCCACTCCAATGTCTACGTGTTGGAGAAGAACTAAATCTTGCTAACAAGTTTACAACGAAAGTTATATAAGGTCTTGTGTTATTTGCAAGATACATCAATGCCATTTAGATATGGTACTTTAGGACCAAGAAAATCTTCATCATTCTCACAAGGACAAAATTCTATCTAATAGTCAGACAACCATCGGGGTACTTAATGGATGCGCTTTATCCATGTAAAATTTCTTTAAGATCTTTTTCGTATAAATTGACTGATGGATTTGAATTCCATGTTTTATATTCTCAATTTTTAGGCCAAGACAAAAATTATTTTTCCAAGATCTTTCATCTCAAATTCTTTCTTTAAATAATTTACTGCATTTTGAAGCTCTTCGGGAGTTCCAATAATATTTATATCATCAAAATAAATAATAATTATCACAAAATCCGATCCAGACCATTTTATACAAACACATGGACAAATTGGATCATTTTTATAACATTCTTTCAACAAATATTCGCTAAGACGATTGTACCGCATACGTCCAAATTGTTTTAATCCATATAAACGTTTCTTTAGTCTGATTAAGCAATTTTCTTGATAAACTCTATATCCTTCTGAGATTTTAAATCCTTCAAAGGTTTTCATATAAATTTCACTATCAAGTGTACCATACAAATAGTATGTAACAACATCCATTAAACACATGTCAAGTTTTTCACATACTACCAGACTAATAAGGCCTCTAAACGTGATTGCACCCACCACAAAAGAATATGTCTCTTTGTAATCAATGTCGAGCCTTTGCGAAAATCCTTGTGTTACAAGTTCAGCTTTATATCTTACGACTTCATCAATTTCATTTCGTTTTCGCACAAATACCCATTTATATCCTACCGACTTTACATCTTTAGGTGTTTGGGCTACATGTCAAAAAACCCAAAAACCTCACGTTTAGAAAGTGAATTCAATTTTGCTCGAATTGTGTCTTTCCATTTTGGCCATTCTTTTCTATTTTCACATTCCTCTAAACATTTAGGCTCAAGATTCTCATTTTCTTTTGTTATATAAATGGCAGCATTATAAGCAAAATTGATGTCGAAAACTACATTTTTTTTCGGTTCCATCTTTTTTCTCGTATTGACATAACTTATAGAGATCTCTTTATTTTCATCATTTTCATTTTCACTTTTAGGTACCTAAATCTCTTCTTGAGTTTTTGTAACACCCCAAACCAGGTCTATGCGTTAAGACGAGATTTGGTTTGTCACACAGATCGACATCCATTTAATTCTCTAATGATTTAGGTAAAACAGTTCTATAAAACCTTTTGAAAGTGAAGTAAATAAAAATAAAAAAAATGATTTAAAATCGATGAATTGAGAAATACTAGTTTGAAATCTTATCATTTAGTATTTAATTATCAAAAACCTTTAAGTAGTTTTTAAAGAGTTCAGAAGAATTTGAAATCAAGAATAGTTAAAGTATCTCAACTGTTTTAAAACAAATTTTTAAGAAAACCTTATAGAATTAACATAAGCCCATATTAAGTGTCTTAAAAACAAAATTAAATCCATCCACACATAAAAATCCATAAAAATATTAATAAAGGCCTTATTACATCATACCCAAAATAGTAATTAAAAGAAATCATTTAATAAAAGTTCATAGTTTATAAAACCCATGTCCGCAGTATGGCCTCCACGAAGTCATCCTCGGCCAAAGCCTCCGTCAATTGCCATTACCTGAGATGGAAAATTAAACAGAGTGAGTTACTCAGAACTCAGTCTGTAACTCACTTACCACATTCATTGGGCCAGATCATCAAGACATTATTTCGGGCTTGAGCCCATTTACGGATTTAGCAATATAATAAATGAAATGCATGTAAAATGAAATTTCCCAGCCAAACCTAATTTCCATCCGCTACACACCTCTCGTACCAACCAACACACCAGTGGGGATCAAGTCAACCCACCCCGCCAACACACCAATCGTAGGCATAAAGCCATTTTAAATAATATTGTGGTGCACCACCGAACTAGATTGTGACAAAGTCACCGAACTAGAGGCATTAAGCCATTAAAAATTTGTGGCAGAGCCACCGAACTAGATTTTTGGCAACAGGCCTTTCTTCTCTTCATCACATATCCCAACCCATGCTAACATGTATGCATAACAATAAATATATATCCATATGATAATTTAACAGAAAGCCCATAATACATGTAAGTCTATATTTCAAGTTTTTATTTTGGCCCACAAGACAAAATAGCAATTAGCCCATTTAGCAATCTAGCAGCTTTTCGGCCCAATTTAACGATCTAGCAGTTTTTCGGCCCAATTTAACAATCTAGCAGTTTTTTTCGACCCAATTTAACAATCTAGCAGTTTTTCGGCCCAATTTAACAATCTAGTAGTTTTTCGGCCCAATTTAACGATCTAGCAGTTTTTCGGCCCAATTTAACGATCTAGCAGTTTTTCGGCCCAATTTAACAAAAGTGTTAATTTCTACGTATTTTTTTTTCTGATTTTGCCCTCTTTACAATTTTATTCCAATACTTACGGTTTAGTATCTAACCCGAGAGATAAGTGTGAAGTTACACACCTGGTTACTGTAAGAACTAGACTTTCCCGCTCGTCGATACCTAAACGTATCACAATAAATTAGAACACTAATATTTAATAAAAACTACACTATTGATAAACGATCTAAATCTTTACCCTCAAAATTTCGAACCACTTCTATATGCGGTATCTCCCCAATTGATGGTTCGTTAACCGATGAAAAACCACGAACAAACAAAGGTTCGGAAGTACGAACGACTTCGAATAATCGATTCTCCTCGGATGTGGGTCCACAACCCGGTGGAAAATCTCGGATTCCCGAAACAGCCCTTCTCTTGAATTTAGGGGGATTAATAGAACCGCCCCTCTTCCGAACACTATTAACAACTCTTTTCGTCCCTATCTTGCTCGCCTCCTTTAACAAAAGAGTATTAGTCTTAATATAAATCGGAGTTTAATACTAATGTCTTAAAAGAACAAACTTGGTTTACCTTAAAATCCCAAGTGATTTCCAAAGGATTCCTATACGTAAAACTTTCGATTATAACAAATCCCAGTGATAGTCCATGATAAAAAAAAACGAAAGTGATCAATAATCCTTGAAGAGTTTCATTCTTACCTTGCTAAAATGATCCCAACTTGATTAACTATCAAGATGACTTGACAAGATGATAGTTCGACCCTCCTCTATCTTACGATTAACCAAGGTTTAATGAAAAATGATTGAAATCAAGATTAAAGAAGAATAGGAGATTTGGCTATGGTATAATAGAAAAAAAATAAACTTCGGCTATGTGAATGGTTACCAATATTCGGCCATGAAAGGAAAAGAGAATAGGGAGGAGAGAAAATAAATAAAGATGAAACAAAAGAGCTTTGAGATCAAAAGTGTAATCGGCAATGATGAAGAAAAAGAGAAGAAAAGAAATGGTCTAAATGGCTCTATGGTTTCGGTCACAAAGAAGAGAGAAAAGACTTGATGATAGTAATCAAACTAAGACCAAAATGGTCAAAAAGGGAGAAATGGTAAAAAGATGCAATTGTTTCCTCAAGGCTTTAGGTATATTCGGCTAGGAAGAGAGCAAATTTTGAGAGAAAGTTTGATAAGAAAACACCAATTGACCAAAAAGAAAAATGCTCATCCAACACCCAACCTTACCAAGCCAACAACAAAATTCGGCCATCCCCCTAGCCCCCCATGCCGTCCACATACATGGTCAATAAGCCATTAAAAAGTTTCCAAAACCTCATCCCTTAATCTAAGCCTTATGTCCCCTTATGATACCAAAATTTCTTGATTCCATACCTTAAGTTAGTACTTACCTTATTCCCTTAGTCTACTTTCCATAAATGAAAAAGTCCATCCTTACCATAAGTATTGCTTGACCGACACTTGCCATACAAGTGCAAAAAAAAAAGTCATCTAATTGCTATCGAAGGGATTCAAACATCTGCCCTCATGCATTTACTCATGCGCCAACACCACCTTGCCAATTACTCATCTTATGCTAATTTTAGACACTTAAATTAACTTAAGTATCAGGGTCACTTGATCCACTTCAATAAATTCTCAATACTAAAAATTATTCTATACCCGAATAATTCTATGCCCTTTTCAAGGCTATAATAAACACGAAAAAGAAGAAAAGAAAAAATTCATTCATAAGCTAAACACCAAAACATACAATATATCGATACTCGGATTTTTAGGGTGTTACAACTCTACCCTCCTTAAAGAAAATTTCGTCCTCGAAATTTACCTGGTTAAAAGAGGTGAGGATATTGTTGCCGAATCGCATCCTCAGGCTCCCACGTAGCTTCCTCCGCTCCATGATTATGCCATAAAACCTTGACCAACGGCACAGTCTTCTTTCTTAGTACTTTAACATCTCGGTCTAAAATTTCCACTGGTTCCTCCTCAAAAGACAAGTCTGGCCTTAATTCCACTTCTTCTACCGGTACTATGTAAGACGGATCCGATCTATAGCGCCTCAGCATGGAAACATGGAAAACATTATGAATTTGACTCAACTCCGGAGGTAATTCAATCTGATAGGCCACTGGACCAACACGCTTCATCACACGATATGGTCCAATGAACCTAGGGCTCAACTTGCCCTTCTTTCCAAATCTAAAAATTTTCTTCCAACTACCTCTGAAGTCAATTACACAACCTCTTAACATGTCTTCCAAAATCTGAATTGCTCTTTCCGACTGACCATCTGACTGAGGATGAAAAGCCGTACTGAAGTTTAACTTTGTTCCCAAAGCTTCATGCAGAGCTTTCCAAAATCGTGATGTAAATCTAGAATCCCTGTCTGATATAATAGACACTGGTACCCCATGCAACCTCACGATTTCAGATACATACAGCTTAGCCAATTTCTGTAATGAGTAATCCGTACGAACTGGAAGAAAATGAGTAGTCTTCGTCAATCGATCAACTACTACCCATACGGAATTTTTCTTAGTAGGTGTTAAAGGCAACCCACTAACAAAATTCATTGTTATCCGCTCCCATTTCCAAAGGGGAATCTTTACCGGTTGTAATAAACCTAACGGCAATTGATGCTCAGCCTTCACTTGTTGACAAGTCAAACATTTTCCCACAAACTCAGAAATCTCACGCTTCAACCCTGGCCACCAAAACCGTTCACGGAGAGCTCGATACATCTTATTTCCTCCGGGGTGCATAGCATAAGGGCTACTATGCGCCTCCCGTAGAATCATTTGTCTCAAATCTGAGTCCTTAGGCATACAAACTCTTCCACGAAAACACAACACTTCATTCGTGTTTATACCAAAATCCCTTATTTCACCACTCTCAACTTGCTGAATTAAGGGTCCCAACTTTTTATCTGATATCTGCTTTTCCTTGATTTGTGCTAGCCATAGAGGCTTCACCTAAAGTTCTGCTAACAGACTACCATCCTCATACAAACTCAAATGAGCAAACATTGCTCTCAAATCAGATACCACCTTACGACTTAACGCGTCAGCTACAACATTAGCCTTTCCAGGATGATACTCGATTGAGAAATCATAATCCTTTAACAGTTCTACCCATCTTCTTTGTCTCAAGTTTAACTCCTTCTGAGTAAGAAGATACTTAAGACTCTTGTGATCCGTATAGATGATAGACTTCTCACCGTAGAGATAGTGCCTCCAAATCTTTAAAGCAAATACTACTGCAGCTAACTCCAAGTCATGTGTAGGGTAGTTTACTTCGTGCGGTCTCAGCTGACGAGAAGCATAAGCCACCACCTTTCCATTTTGCATCAGCACACAACCCAAACCCGTGTGAGACGCATCACAATAAACGATAAATTCTTTTCCAGCCTCAGGCTGAATCAAAACTGGTGCTTCCGTCAGAATCTTCTTCAATTTCTTAAAACTCTCTTGATGTTTTTCAGTCCATACATACGGTACTCCCTTCCGCAACAGTTTAGTTAGGGGTGCAGCAATCAACGAAAACCCCTCAACAAAGCGTCTATAATAACCAACCAAACCTAAGAAACTCCGAATCTCAGCTACCGACTTTGGTGGTTTCCAATCCAGTACAGCCTCAATTTTTCGAGGATCCACCCTTATTCCTTCGGCTGATACCACATGACCCAAAAAAGTTACTTCCCTTAACCAGAATTCACATTTACTGAATTTGGCATAAAGTTGCTTATCCCGAAGTAACTGCAATACTATACGCAAATGCGTGTCATGCTCCCCTTCATTCCTTGAATATACCAAAATGTCATCTATGAACACTACCACAAACTGGTCTAAATATGGTTGAAAGACCCGATTCATCATGTCCATAAATGCGGCTGGTGCATTGGTCAACCCAAACGGCATCACCAAAAATTCATAATGTCCATAATGAGTTCGGAATGCCGTCTTATGAATATCTGCTTCTTTCACCTTAAGTTGGTGATAACCCGATCTCAAATCAATTTTGGAGAAAACTGAAGCTCCTTTCAATTGGTCAAACATGTCATCAATTCTCGGTAAAAGATACCTATTCTTGATCGTCAATTTATTCAATTGCCTGTAGTCAATGCGCATACGCATCGACCCATCCTTCTTCTTAACGAACAAAACTGGTGCTCCCCACGAAGACACACTCGGTCGAATAAAACCCCGATCCAGCAATTCTTGAATTTGAGCTTTAAGCTCTGCCAACTCCTTCGGTGCCATTCTATAAGGAGCAATGGACATTGGAGCCGTTTCGGGCAAAAGCTCTATACCAAATTCTACTTCCCGGTCTGGAGGTATACTAGGAAGTTCTTCGGGAAATACATCTGGAAATTCCTTCACCGTTCTCACATCTTCCACTGATAACTCTTTGGCATCCAAAGCACTAATAAAAGCTAGGAATGCTCCATACCCTTTCCGCACCAACTTTACTGCCTTAAACGCAGATACCACATTTGCCAAGTAATTCCTTCGTTCGCCTATCATTACTACTTCCTTATCATCCGAAGTTCTTATTGACATCTGCTTTTCAGCACAATCCAAATGCGTTTGGTGCTTAACAAACCAATCCATGCCCAGAATGAGATCGAACTCACCGAAAGGCAATTCCATCAAATTCGCCAAAAATATTTCTCCTTGAACTTCTAAGGGCACGTCTCTAAACAGTTTATTTACAATTACCGACTGTCCTAAAGGACTAATTACCATCATCTCACTATCGGAAATTTCAGATTCTAAATTCAAGTTTCCAGATATGGCGCTAGCAACATACGAGTGGGTAGAACCAATATCTAAAAGCAGTAACAGGTACATCAAAGATGAAGAACGTACCAGTTATTACATCAGGTGCATTGCCATCCTCGCGGCGTCTAACGCATAGACCAATCCTGGCTGTCTTGCATCTGTGTTACCTCTAGAACCATTGCCTCGACCCGGTGCACCTTGACCACGTCCAGCCCCATTACCACCACGACCTGGTCCACGGCCTCTCGGTGGCTGCTGAGTTCCTCTTGCCGGCTGTGCATCAGTAATACGAACTTCCTGAGTCATATCCATTCGTCGAGGGCAATTCCTATATTGATGATCCATTGAACCACATTTATAACAAGCACCCGTTTTCCTCCAGCACTCTCCGGAATGCCGTTTCCCACATTCAGTACAATCTCGACTCCGATTAATAGCTACAGGTGCTCTACCTTGAGCTGGCTCATCATTCCGAGGCCTCTTCTGAAACCTTTTTGAAGAACCTGAATACTTTATATCCCTCTTGCCTCTAACTCTTTCCCGATTCTGACGTTCTGAGCTCTTAGCCTCTTCGACTATCTTGGCTTTCTCCACAAGCGTGGCAAAAGTTCTAACTTATTGTGGGGCTATCAGAACCCGCAACTCATCATTCAACCCATCTTCAAAGCGTACACAACGCTCATGATCTGTTGGCACTATTGTCCGAGCATAGCGACTCAAGCATAAAAATTTAGCCTCATACGCTGCCACCGTCTTATTTCCTTGAATCAGATTCAAAAATTCCTTCCTTCGGGCATCCACATAACTTGTTCCTACATATTTCCCCTGAAAGGCAGCTTTAAAGAATTCCCAAGTAATCAATGCAGCCTCGGTGCCTTCTCGAACAGTAAGCCACCATTGATACGCCTCGTCTCTTAGCAAGGACACGGCTCCTCTCAATTTCTGCTCGACGGTGCATTCCAGATCATCCATAATCCACTCCACAGCTTCGAGCCAATATTCTGCCACATTCGGAGCTACAGCGAAGACACCTCTAAAAACTTCTACACCACTTGACTTGAGTCGTTCCGATATCGACCCACGAGTTGTTGGCCCAGCTCTAGTTCCAGCGACCCTTTCAATGACTCACAACATTGCTCGTGTCAAAGCATTATTTCTTCCATATGATCATATGATCCCGTCTCACTCTCGAGTGACGCAGGTGCATCCATTTCCGGCATATGACCCGGCGCTTTAGTTGCACCTCTAACACCTCGTCCTCTACCACGACCACGTCTACCGTGTCCACGACCACGTCCTCTAGTGCTCATAATGACTAATTCTATTTAATCTGATTACAAGTTTTATGAATCAGAATACTATTTCAGTGTTTATTAATGATATTTTATGAGATTCAAGAGATAAAGTTGTTTTTCGCAACACATCCTATAGTCTCAATCTCTACGATTTTTAACATCTAAAACTAGAAGTTCTAGAGTGTTCCTATGATCATATCATCATAATAATCATTCAGTAATGAATACTTACTTGACTTGGTGCCGGATGCTTGTGGTGCCATACTAACTTTAAAACATAATTAAAATAATTTCATACGGAAGTTATTTGTTGAACCCAACCACAGCCGAGTTTTGAAACTGGCTCTGATACCATTAAATGTAACACCCCAAACTAGGTCTACGCGTTAAGACGAGATTTGGTTTGTCACACAGATCGACATCCATTTAATTCTCTAATGATTTAGGTAAAACAGTTCTATAAAACCTTTTGAAAGTGAAGTAAATAAAAATAAAAAAATGATTTAAAATCGATGAATTGAGAAATACTAGTTTGGAATCTTATCATTTAGTATTTAATTATCAAAAACCTTTAAGTAGTTTTTAAAGAGTTCAGAAGAATTTGAAATCAAGAATAGTTAAAGTATCTCAACTGTTTAAAACAAATTTTTAAGAAAACCTTATAGAATTAACATAAGCCCATATTAAGTGTCTTAAAAACAAAATTAAATCCATCCACACATAAAAATCCATAAAAATATTAATAAAGGCCTTATTACATCATACCCAAAATAGTAATTAAAAGAAATCACTTAATAAAAGTTCATAGTTTATAAAACCCATGTCCGCAGTATGGCCTCCACGAAGTCATCCTCGGCCCAAGCCTCCGTCAATTGCCATTACCTGAGATGGATAATTAAACAGAGTGAGTTACTCAGAACTCAGTGTGTAACTCACTTACCGCATTCATTGGGCCAGATCATCAAAACATTATTTTGGGCTTGAGCCCATTTACGGATTTAGCAATATAATAAATGAAATGCATGTAAAATGAAATTTCCCAACCAAACCTAATTTCCATCCGCTACACAACTCCCGTACCAACCAACACACCTGTTGGGATCAAGTCGACCCACCCCGCCAACACACCAATCGTAGGCATAAAGCCATTTTAAATAATATTGTGGTGTACCACCGAACTAGATTGTGACAAAGTCACCGAACTAGAGGCATTAAGCCATTAACAATTTGTGGCAGAGTCACCGAACTAGATTTTTGGCAACTGGCCTTTCTTCTCTTCATCACATATCCCAACCCATGCTAACATGTATGCATAACAATAAACATATATATCCATATGATAATTTAACAGAAAGCCCATAATACATGTAAGTCTATATTTCAAGTTTTTATTTTGGCCCACAAGACAAAATAGCAATTAGCCCATTTAGCAATCTAGCAATTTTTCGGCCCAATTTAACGATCTAGCAGTTTTTCGGCCCAATTTAACAATCTAGCAGTTTTTCGGCCCAATTTAACAAAAGTGTTAATTACTACGTATTTTTTTTCTGATTTTGCCCTCTTTACGATTTTATCCCAATACTTATTTAGTATCTAACCCGAGAGATAAGTGCGAAGTTACACACCTGGTTACTGTGAGAACTAGACTTTCCCGCTCGTCGATACCTAAACATATCACAATAAATTAGAACATTAATATTTAATAAAAACTACACTATTGATAAACAATCTAAATCTTTACCCTCAGAATTTCGAACCACTTCTATATGCGGTTTCTCCCCGATTGATGGTTCGTTAACCGATGAAAAACCACGAACAAACAAAGGTTCGGAAGTACGAAGGACTTTGAATAATCGATTCTCCTCGGATGTGGGTCCACAACCCGGTGGAAAATCTCAGATTCCCGAAACAGCCCTTCTCTTGAATTTAGGGGGATTAACAGAACCGCCCCTCTTCCGAACACTATTAACAACTCTTTTCGTCCCTATCTTGCTCGCCTCCTTTAACAAAAGAGTATTAGTCCTAACATAAATCGGAATTTAATACTAATGTCTTAAAAGAACAAACTCGGTTTACCTTAAGATCCCATGTGATTTCCAAAGGATTCCTATACGTAAAACTTTCGATTATAACAAATCCCAGTGATAGTCCATGATAAAAAAAAATGAAAGTGATCAATAATCCTTGAAGAGTTTCATTCTTACCTTGCTAAAATGATCCCAACTTGATTAACTATCAAGATGACTTGACAAGATGATAGTTCGACCCTCCTCTATCTTACGATTAACCAAGGTTTAATGAAAAATGATTGAAATCAAGATTAAAGAAGAATAGGAGATTTGGCTATGGTATAATAGAAAAAAAATAAACTTCGGCTATGTGAATGGTTACCAATATTCGACCATGAAAGGAAAAGAGAATAGGGAGGAGAGAAAGTAAATAAAGATGAAACAAAAGAGATTTGAGATCAAAAGTGTAATCGGCAATGATGAAGAAAAAGAGAAGAAAAAAAATGGTCTAAATGGCTATATGGTTTCGGTCACAAAGAAGAGAGAAAAGACTTGATGATAGTAATCAAACTAAGACCAAAATGGTCAAAAAGGGAGAAATGGTAAAAAGATGCAATTGTTTCCTCAAGGCTTTAGGTATATTCGGCTAGGAAGAGAGCAAATTTCGGCTTTGTTGCAAATGAGAGGATGCGTTTCGGTTTTTAGGAAGTGAATGGAAGGAAAATAAGTTGCAAAAGGAAAAAGAAAAAGATGCACAAAATGACTTCCAACTTTCGGCTTTTGGTCAAGAAATAGGGTGCAAATTTTGGCAATGGCAAGGGTGAAAAGAAAGTTTCGAAAGAGAATACTAAAGAAAGAAAAGAGAACCGAAAAAGAACTTCTAGACCTCTTATAGGAAATTCGGCTATTCCCCCCCCACTCATGACCAAAAATTATCACCCAAAAGAGACCCACATTCGGCCACCACACTCAAAATTCTTCTTGCCATCAATTCAAACTAATTTTGAATTAACCTCACTCCTAAATTTCTCCTTATTTCCTTCTAATCACATTCAAAATTAAGCCAACCCCCCTAGTCCACTATACCGTCTACATTCATGGTCAAATGGCCATAGAAAAGTTTCCAAAACAACACTCCATATTTCAAGCCTTTTGTCTCCTTATCATGCCATAACTCCTTGATACCATACCATAACTAAGCACTTGCCTTATTCCTTAGTCTACTAACCATAAAAGACAAAGTCCAACCTTATCTTAATTAGAGTTTGACCAACACATGCCATATAAATGTAAAAATAAAAGTCACCTTAAGTCCATCCATGGGATTCAAACCTAAGACCATTAGTACACTCCACACTCCACTTGCCACTTTACCAATTGACTCCTTGTGATTAAAACCTCAAACTAATTTTCTTAAGGCCAATTTTGCTTAGCTCCCCTTCTAAGACTAAAAATCTAATATTTTTCTAAGGCATTCCCTTACATTCTAAAATTCTAAAAACCCTTAAAACATATCCAAACACACACTAAGCCCACTATCACTTGAATTATGCATAAACGCATAACCCCTAAATCTAGGATATTATAATTCTACCCTCCTTAAAAATAATTTCGTCCTCGAAATTACTTACTAACGAACAATTGTACATCCTAACTCACCACACTACGCTACTGCTGCGCACTCTGATCTTAATAAAACTAACATACTTTCTACTAAATCTTGGAATCCCTGACCAGACCCAACTGGTTCAGTCATAGCCATTCTGCCTCTACCACGTCCTCGCACATTACGACTACGTCCCCTAGAGCTCATGTCTACGATTGTGCTTTAGTCTGATTTAAGAAATTTTATGCATTAGTCTTTGTTCCACTGTTTATCCGCGAACAATTTTATGAAAAGAGCTTAATAGTAGTTCTTTCGATCAATCAAAGTTTCAAGTCTTCTACCTTAATTCACAGAAACACATCCATTCAGTAGTATCTACCATACACATTCACTCTTCAAACATTTTTGTCTGTTCCTATCCCAGGGTATTTTCGTCATTTGTCCTACAGGGGTATTTTAGTAATAAATCGGAGTCAATTTGAAAATCTTTACAAATCAAAGGCATTCCAAAATATACAAATCTCGAGGTTATTTTGAAAATTCTACCAAATCAATGATATTGTAGAAATTTCAGAAATTGGGGTTATTTTGGTAATTTTGGAAGTCAGGGGCATTTTAGTAAATTTTCCCAAATTAGGGTATCTTACTATTTTGTAAAATAGGAGTTTTTGGTATTTTTGTAAAGTAAGAATGTTTTTACAAAAGTCGTGGGTAGTATGGTAATTTTACACACAGGGGTATTTGGGTAATTTTGTAAATCGGAAATATTTCGAAAAATTTTCCAAGTATAAAATGGTTTTACAAATCAAAGGAGTAATTTTGAAAACTTAAGGTTTTTATAAAACAGTATGGCTAGTCCCTTTCGGGTTTTAATTATCGAGTTTAGCCCGTGAATAAGTCCTCTTGGTTAGGGTGAACCGTTACTACGCACCAGGTAGGATTCGAGTGGAGAGGAGGTGAATCACTAAGACTGCTTAAATACCAAGCTCCCATCGAAACCAATCCTAGACATGCGCACAATGGTTGCCACACCCTAACTCGACGACTTACTCACAGGTTTGTTTAATTAGGCTTTAAAATTTTATGCAATTCTGTGTTGGAGTAAGCTAATCCTAAAGTTCAATAACTTAATATACTAATCTACGTTCCCATCATACCCACATCCCAATCATATAATAATTTACACAACAATTAGAGGTACTTACCTGGTGGACTTCGGGTCGGAGATACAGGTGCCATGCCAGAATAAACCTGAAAAATTTATGAAAGCCCAAATCTTTGAAAAGCCTATCTTAAAAAAAATGTTTTTGGGCCCAAAACCCTCAAAGCTGAGTTTTGAACCAGGCTCTGATACCAAATTGTAACACCCCAAACCCGGCCCACGAGCCACGGCCGAATTTAGGATGCCACTGCGGAAAACGTTTGAAAAATATTTTGACTTAGAGTGAAAACATAAAAATTTATTATCTTTAATAAAACATTGGATATTTAAAATTTCGACATAAATCACAATGTTTCAAATTCTTCAGTTAAAAACTTTATCATATATTTTAAAAGGAAAGTTACTAAAGATAAAACATTTTCAGATAGTAATATAATCGATAGTCCAACTTATAACATAATAAAAATCCTTAAATACTTTAGGAGGCCCTTATTACAATAAATAAATACTTAAAATACTGAAACATAAATTGTATAAAGAAAATCCTCTTCTGCATGGGCCACCTCGTATCCACTCCAACCCGGTCCAAGCTTTATGCATCACCTGTAAGGTTTGAGAAAAATTGGGTGAGTCACACAGACTCAGTGTATAGTTATTTCACATGTCTCCACATATAGGCTTGGCCCATATCCACACAGTCCACATACATAAATATGCAACATGAAGCCCAACCCAACCTAGTGTCCATCCATTACACCTACCTTGGCAGACCTGCTGCCCAAGGCCATGGCTAATCCACCGATCAACTAAGTGATCCCACATATCTTACCTTGGCAGACCTGCTGCCCAAGGCCGTGGCTAAGCCACCGATCACCTAAGTGACCCCACATGTCAATATCCACGAGGTGACTCGAGATCATCCTCAATCCACGGTGATGCACACAGCTATCATTCGCCAGGAGGTGGCACATAGCCAACACCCCACCTTGATGAAGCATATAGCTAACATCAAGCGCCAATGTAGCACGAGGCTAACATCAGACCACGTACATAATGTACACCCTATCCTTCAATATTCATGTCCCAAATTACCATGCATATATATAACATGACAAAAATATCATTTAATAGAGTATATAACACACGCTCATCACCATTTCACATATTCATCAGTGACCATTTAATATCATAAAGTACTGACCTGATTATTCGATCACCCACCATGGGTATCCACCATCTTAGCCCTTATTTCGGCTACCATTCACATCATATCACACATATATAACAATATACACACATAAACAATCAAGAGAACAGTGCAATAACTACACACCTTTTTGGTACAATCTACTCAATCCCGAAACTCTCTTATTCCTGTCGATTTGCTCCTAAGAACCAAAGTCAGAAATCGGTCATCACTTAAACTCATAAAATGACCTATGGCAGAATACTACAAATCACCAACCTTGTTTAACTAAATCCCGAATCACCACATAACACTTACCTTGATGAATCGAATCCTTACAATCCTCCTTAAGGCTCCTTACCGTTGGCTACACAAAAGAAACACAATATTATGACTCTACATACATTCGGCCATCCCTTAGAAACCAAGGCCAACCATTGGTTTCGGCATACTAAATGAAGAAGAAGAGAATTCGATTGCTAAGAAAATACTTACTATACTCGAAACAGATTGGAAGATTGATGAAAAGGAATGTCGACACCCCCTCCTCTAAAGGCTC
This sequence comes from Gossypium australe, assembly GCA_005393395.2. NCBI lineage: Eukaryota > Viridiplantae > Streptophyta > Magnoliopsida > Malvales > Malvaceae > Gossypium > Gossypium australe. The sequence goes on along the minus strand of CM016619.1, from coordinate 107,756,742 downwards.
CAATAGATTCGGCAAAAACTCCCAAATGGAGAAGGGGTATTCGAATAACACAAAATAGGTATAGCCCCGAGGTTGAGAAGAAGAAAAGAAGTGTAGATGAAAGTTAGGAGAATTCGGCAATGAAGAAAAAAGGTGGAGAGGTTTCGGCTTTGTTGCAAATGAGAGGATGGGTTTCGGTTTTTAGGAAGTGAATGGAAGGAAAATAAGTTGCAAAAGGAAAAAGAAAAAGATGCACAAAATGACTTCCAACTTTCGGCTTTTGGTCAAGAAATAGGGTGCAAATTTTGGCAATGGCAAGGGTGAAAAGAAAGTTTCGAAAGAGAATACTAAAGAAAGAAAAGAGAATCGAAAAAGAACTTCTAGACCTCTTATAGGAAATTCGGCTATTCCCCCCCCACTCATGACCGAAAATTATCACCCAAAGGAGACCCACATTCGGCCACCACACTCAAAATTCTTCTTGCCATCAATTCAAACTAATTTTGAATTAAACTCACTCCTAAATTTCTCCTTATTTCCTCCTAATCACATTCAAAATTAAGCCAACCCCCTAGTCCACTATACCGTCTACATTCATGGTCAAATGGCCATAGAAAAGTTTCCAAAACAACACTCCATATTTCAAGCCTTTTGTCTCCTTATCATACCATAACTCCTTCATACCATACCATAACTAAGCACTTGCCTTATTCCTTAGTCTACTAACCATAAAAGATAAAGTCCAACCTTATCTTAATTAGAGTTTGACCAATACATGCCATATAAATGTAAAAATAAAAGTCACCTTAAGTCCATCCATGGGATTCGAACCTAAGACCATTAGTACACTCCACACTCCACTTGCCACTTTACCAATTGACTCCTTGTGATTAAAACCTCAAACTAATTTTCTTAAGGCCAATTTTGCTTAGCTCCCCTTCTAAGACTAAAAATCTAATATTTTTCTAAGGCATTCCCTTACATTCTAAAATTCTAAAAACCCTTAAAACATATCCAAACACACACTAAGCCCACTATCACTTGAATTATGCATAAACGCATAACCCCTAAATCTGGGATATTACAACTCTAATGAGCTTGGATCTGAATTACCAGTCCAGACTAAATTTAGACCCTAATTCGGATTACCCGTCCGGGCTAAATCCATTTTCCACATATTCTTCGGGAGGGCTATATCAAGATAGGATCACCCGTCCGAGCTAGATCCTTGTTACCGTCAATTCCTTTTCAGAGATCCATCGAATTTTCCTTTCATTCAACCGAGATTTCTTCCCCTTTTTATCAAATATATCAATCTTTCATCAATCTTCATACAATGAACATTCAAATTATATTCACATCAATAACATACATTTCAACATTTAAGAATATTATTCAAGTTACATGAACTTACCTCGATACTAGTTCGTATATAAAATCTACTAATCCGGGACTTTTTCCTTTCCTCGATCTAGCTTCGTATTTGAGTTTTCCGGATTTGCAGTAAAAATATGAAAAACCAGCTTAAGGAAACCCTTCTATGGTGTTTTTGCTGATGAGAATGCAGAAAAATAAAGAGAAATCTAGATTCCACTTTAGTCCTAGCTTTATTAAGTAAATTTTGCAATATTCCAATTTTGCCCTTAATTCTCCTTATTTTCTTGCTGATTTCATGCCCTTGCCGTCCAGCCCAAATAGACCTTGGGTCTATTTTCCTTTTAAGCCCTCTTTATTTTATCATTTAAACTATTTAATCATTTTTCATAATTTTGTATTTGTTGCAATTTAGTCCTTTTCATTTAATTACATACTCAAACGTTAAAATTTTCTAACGAAATTTTAATACCACATTACTAACATTTTATAAATATTTATAAAAATATTTCCTACTCAATTTTATGAGATCAAGGTCTCGATACCTTGTTTTTATCTAATTCCTTCAATAATTCCTTTTTCTAACTAACCACTAAATCGGTAAAATTCTTCTATCGATATTTTAATACGATTTTCCTATCATATAAATATTCATGCAAAAATATTAAAATAAATTTCTCTTTAAATCGGATTTATGGTTACGAAACCATTGTTCCGATAACCTTGAATTTAGGCCATTACATACATTCCCAATCTCTTATGATGACTCATCTTTGTGCATTGTGGTGGAGTACTTGGAACATATACTGCACATCCAAAAATTGTAAGATGAGAAATATTTGGCTCTTGACCAAAAATCAATTGTAATGGGGAGTATTTATAATATATTGGCTTGATGCGTACAACATGTAAATCAATATAGTCTCATGATGAAATAGGAAACTTTGTACTCATAAGTAATGGTTTAGCTATTAGTTGGAGGCATATGATAAACGATTCAGCTAAATCATTTTATGCGTGAATATGAGGTACAAGATGTTCAATTTTTATCCCGATTGACATACAATAATTATTGAAAGCTTGGAATATAAACTCACCAACATTAGCAAGATGAATTGTTTTAATTGCATAATCTGAAATTAATAATTTAAACAAGCAATCTTGCAAACAACAAGTTGCGAGTTGATAACGTATATGATTATTTTGTAGATGCATATACCAAAATCATATAATATCAAAATCATCCACATGGTGGATGAATGTGCCCATATTCATTTCAAAAATGCAAGAATTAGTGAGTTTGTAATAATCAATTATCATTGAGAGCAAGCAACACATGAGATTTCTTTAAATTAAAGAATCTTCTGGTTTTTTAATAAATGTCTATATGAATTCTCAATTAATTTTCGCATCATATATAATCCAAGATAGTCTAACTGGTTACTCAAAATGGTAAATGTATTTGTATCAATAAACTTCTGGTTTACTTTAACATGTTTTTCAATTGTACTAATAATGTCAATATAAACTTTGACAATTGATAATTTTAACGTTATTCATTTTATTTTGTATCCACATATAAGCAATATTGTGACATTTACTTCTGGAAATGTCTACATCAATATGAAGTCCATAATGTTATTAACTCAATAAAAGAAATATAATTTGCAAATGATTATTTGCAATATTCACTTTAGGGAATGTCAAAATCTTCAAATGTTAAAATTGACATTAATAAACGAAAGTGGTTATACAATATGTTATATTTATTGCAAACATTAACTTCAACGAATGTCCAAAAAAAAAAATCGAACAATAATGTAAGCATATATCATATTCCTTACCAATAAGATTATATATATATATATATATATATCATTCGCTTCAAGGAATGATTAATTAGTAAGAATCATTGGTCATTCTGTTCTAAGAATGAACAATTAGCAACATTTCGAATCATCCATCTTCTTTTCATCTATTTGTCAATAATGACAAGAGGTTCCATTTTATAATTGTTATGTATTGCTACATTCACTTCGAGGAATGGAGTAGAATCAGTGGAACAAATAATTTGTTATTTTGTTTGGCCTTAAGAATGCATTAGATCAATCCAAAATACTTTTAAAACCCTTTTTCACAAGAGTTTTTCATCATCATTTAACTAGAAAGAAATAAGGAAGTCATGTATGGAGTTTATTGCAAATCAAATGTTCGAATAAAACTAACATTAAAAATATCGAACCTAATATAATGCAGTGCCAACAAAAAAAATTCACAAACCATTGAAGACATGTATGAAATTTACTTCAAAATCATACTTCTCATGTTCACTAAAACTTTTCCATTTATAATTGCTCATATAATTTCTCTAAATAATTAAAAAATATAAAGTGTATGAACTACCTTTAACAAAAAGTAACAAGTTTCCCAGGGTTGTATAGTAAGAAAATATAAGGCATTTATAAAATCAAACCACATGAGTTGTTTTAATGCTTTTTATCAAACAACAATTGGTTAATACAAATGAGATTCATAGAAAAGCAATACGATCAAATCAATATAGTAACCCTCATTTTTAAGTTTATGAAAATGTTTTCAACCAAAATAATTCAAGAATTAAAAATGACAACATTTAAAGTTGAAATTCAATAATATAACCAACCCAAAAAATCAATTTAGACATTCCTCAAAAAATTGTCTTTAGAACTACGCATGTATGAGTATTGAAAAATTTCAAATTGTATAACAAAAATAATAAGAGACATTAAAGGGACATAATTTATATTCAAACTAAATCAAATCTAAACAATCCTAAATTTCATAGGTTTATCAACACAAATGTACATGCTAATATGTTTTTAGCCAAATACATTATTTAATTATTAAACCTACTATAGAAATATAAAGAAGTCAATCAATATTCATTTTCATGAACAAATAAGATGTTTGAGGAACCAAAGCTTAAAATAAAATCATCTCAAATATTTAAACCATATATCAAATTAATTTAATATCTAAATATGCTATTATTAAGAAAAAGTGTAAAGATAGAGATCTAATTAAGTTGACGTACCTTTCTTGTTCAACGAAGTCTTAATGATTTTATCAACAAGTAAGCAAATTTAGACTCTAGTAGTAGACTTTGAATCCAACCAAAATTTATCAATAGCAATGTAACACCCCTTACCCGTAATCAACTTTGGAACTGGGTACGAGGCATTACAGGACTTAACGCACTTTAACATACAAATTTGAGCTATCAAATTTCATTCCAATATAAAATCTTTCATTCACATTCATAACATTTTTATTATGGGCCTACGAGGCCTTACACCTGCAAATAGAGGGCCTCAGAATCAAACCGGGATATTTTGTATACTTAGAAAAATTTTGCCTTAACAGGGCCACACGCCCGTGTGGGTAGGCCGTCTGGTCACACACGTCCATGTCCCTACCGCTACTTACCAACCGATTAACAGAGAAAAGAGGCTACGCTTGGTTGCTTCCAAATCCCGGAGATCCTATAACACATTGGTTCCAACAAACGATTACCATACTTCCAAACAAATGCCAAGATCGGCTCTTACCTTTGTAAAAGTCAACAGAGAACAAAGAGGGAAAGAAATAGGCATTCGGCTATGCCTACTTACCTTCTCCCACGATTGAAAAAGAGGAACCCCAAGGAGATCAACACCACTCTAATATTCGGCCCAGATGAAAACTAATAGGAGAGTGGAGATTCGGCTATGGTTACTTAACACCTCTTATGGTTCGGCTTGAGTGAAAAGAGAGGAAGAGAAAAAGTGAAATGAAGAAAAGGTTTCGGCAAAAGAGTTTGAGAAGAAGAAAGAAAATGGACAGGAGGAAGGTGCTTTCGGTTTTGAAAGAAAAAAGAAAGGGAGAAGGAGAGTAGAAGGTTCGGCCACCAACCAAAATGAGAAGCAAGAAGAAGATGGGATGTTTTAGGAGAAGAGAGTTTCGGCTACCAAAAATAAAAGCAACAACTGACTAAATGGTCAAAGAAGAAATCGGCAAGGGTATATGCTGCTTGGGGGTTTTTGGTTTCAAGAAAGAAAGGAGGTAAACTTACTTAAAAGTTCGGCTAGGAGCAAAACACAAAAAGAAATTCGGCTTTGGCACAAAAACAAGGCTGACCGAAAACACCAAAGATGCCTAAAAGAATCAGCACTTCCCACTTAATCACCTACCAAAACCGGCCACTCCCCCATGAAGACTCCAAGATTCGGCCACTTCCTAGAATCTCTCCTAGCCACTAATTCAAACACATTTGAATTAGTCAAATCCCTTATTTCACTCTTTGCCCACCATTTGAAATATTTGACTTAGTCTATGGCAGAGTTTGAACTGCTCACAACTTCTCCCCCTCCTTGGCGTCAAAATGGAAAGCAAAAGGTGAGACTTCCACAACTCGAACATGGGACCTCCTTCCCCTGCAAGTGGCGTCACACACAAGCTCTATGTGGCGCCTACCTTGCCACTCCACTAGCTCAATTCTTGTGCTAACATCCACCAAAAAAAAAACCTATGATCCCCAGCTCCTTCAGCTCCTCTCACTTAAGCTTAAAAACTAAAATTTTTCCTACCACTCAGGCTTACACTAGACTTACAACTAAGCCCCAACACATCAAAAATACTGACACCACAGTCCAAACACAAGCACTCAATGCCATTACAACTAGCCCCTATTTCAGGATGTTACAATTCTACCCCCTTAAAATAATTTCGTCCTCGAAATTAATTGGCTAGACTAAACAGGAATTACTGCTGCGCACTCTGATCTTAAAGAGCTAACATACTTTCTAAGCACAGTTCTAAGTCCATACTCAAGGTTCTAGATACTTTACTAGCAATAAATCAAACTGCCACTATAGCGAACAAGCAATAAAGGATATTTCAGACATAAGAAACTTAGCCGCTGACACATCTGGCACATCATTATCCTCCCTCCGACGAACTGCACAAACCAGACCTGGATGTCTTGCCTCAGCGCTACCATTACCGCGACCTACTGCTCCACGACCTCGGCTGGAACCGTTCCCTCCATGGTTCGGACCACGACCCCTTGTCGCCTGCTGACCACCTCTGCCTGGCTGCACATAACCTTGGCCTAATGTCCGAGTCCTACTCGGACTCTGGGGACAGTCCTTAATCAGGTGAGACTTAGACTTACACCTGAAGCATTCTCGATCCCGATTCCAGCACTCGCCAACATGGTATCTTCCACACCGATCACATGGATGATCTGGATTCCCAATAGTTGACTCAGAAATACGAGCAGGAGTTTCGACCCTCGGTCTTTTCTGAAGACTTCCAGACGAAACTAATGATCCAAAACTCCTCTTATCCCGATTCCTTCCCAAGTTCTGCCTCACAGACTCTTTCACTCCTTCGGCTACCCTTTCCAGAACTCGCAGCATCGCTTGTGCCACTGCGTCATCCCCAATCTGATCCTGAAACTCACCACCTCCAGCTGGTGGCGGTACTGGTATCCCATACTCTGACCCCTGACCAGACCCTACTGGTTCTAACACGGTCATCCTGCCCCTACCGCGTCCACGACGGCCACGTCCTCTATAACTCATTTCTAACTACGGTGCTTTAATCAGATTAAGAAATTTTTATGGATTAGTAACTGTTTCACTTGGTTACTCGCGAAGAAATTTTATGAAAAGAGTTTAATAGAGATTCTTTCGAGCAATCAAGTTTTAAGTCCTCTATCCTAATTCACACAGAAAAGCACATCCATTCCCTAATACCTTTCATACACATTCACTCTTCAAGCATTTCTGTCCGTTTCTACCCCAGGGGTATTTCCGTCATTTTCCTACAGGGGTATTTTTGTGATAATCCAAAAAATATTTTGCAAACTTTAGTAAATCAAGACATTTTGAAATTTCTAAAACTGAGGAGTATTTTCGAAAAATTCTCAATTTGAAGGTATGGCAGAATTTTGAAAACCAGGGGTATTTTGGTAATTTTGTCAATCGGGGGTTATTTTGTAAATTTCCAAAGTCATGGTATTATTTCGAAATACAGATTGTTGGATACTTTCGTAAAGTAAGAAAATTTTATTGAAATCGGGGTAATATGGTAGTTTTAGAAACCAAGGGCATTTTCGTAATTTTGCCACTAGGGCATTTTGGTAATTTTGGTAAGTTGAAAAAAAAAATATTTTGAAAATTTTCCAAAAATAAATTTTTGCTGCTATTAAAAGGAGTATCGTAATGATTTTTAAAACTTAGAGCTTTCATAAAACAGGGTTAATCCCTTTCGGGTTTTATTTAGTGTGTTTAGCCTATGACCGAGTCCTCTTGGTTAGGGTAAACCGAATCTACGCACCAGGTAGGATTCCTGCGAAGAGGAGGTGAGTCACGAGGACTGCTTAAGTACCAAGCTCTTCCGGATCCAATCCTAGACATGCGCACTAAGGTTACCACACCCTAACTCGGCGACTTGGTCACAGGTTGGTTTAATTAGGCACTTAGAATCTTATGTCTTTTGTTGGGGTAAACTAGTCCTAGTGTTCATCCACTTATCATACTAACTACGTTCCAAACCTACCCTTCTACAAATAATAATCCACACAGGAGTTAGAGGTACTTACCTGGGCGGATCGGTGCCGGAGACTCGGTGCCATGCTTGTTCAAAACCAAAATATTTCAAAAAGGCCTACCAAAAACATTTTGGGCCTTGGGCCCCCACAGCCGAGCTTTGAACTGGGCTCTGATACCAATTTTGTAACACCCCAAACCCGGCCCAAACATTACGACCGAATTCGGTATGTCACAGAGGAAAAGTTTTGAAAACCATTTATTTTGCCGGTTTAGTTTTTGAGAAACACATTTATTTTTGGCAAAGTATTGTCTCGTTTAAGTTTGATTGAGGTGCTTGAAGAAAACATCATTTAGCTTTGTTGTTAAAATTTCATTAGGGTACCCGATGGCACAAGAAAACATTTACGTTAAGTTCAAGAAAATTTGTGTAATCATTTTAAAATCATTGAGTAGTTAAAACTATTCATCCAAAACATGTAAAATAATCAAACGAAATATAGGAGGCCTTTTTACATTTTGAACAATAAAAACCGAAAATAAAATGAAAATAACTCAACTTCATTTAAACCACATGCATGGCCACCTCGAGTCCATCCGGCTCATTATCCGCAAGCTACGAGTCACCTGAAAATGTTAAAGGAAAAAGGTGAGTCATCAAGACCCAATGTGTAACCCTTTTTCCCGGTTTAATGTAACATCATACACAAATCATAATTAATTTAATATGCACAAGTTTAATATGCACCCCACCTAGCCATCCAAACGCCTTTCTCTACCCCGTGTGGTACCAAACCACTGGTGGTGCCAAATCACTAGTGACTTAAAGTCACAAAATCCATCAATACTGTGGTGCCAAACCACTGGTGACTCGAAGTCACAAATCGAATGATGGGGCCAACCCATCGTGTGATACCAAATCACTGGCGTCAATCCCATAATGTCATCTGTGGGGCCAACCTACTGTGGTGCTAAGCCACGGGGACGAGACGCTATGAGGTGCCAAACCTCTGGAGGTGCCAAACCTCTTGTGACCGTAGTCACGAAATGTGGTACCAAACCACTGGTGTCCGTCGACACGAATATCACTTCCCCCTCCTCTCATCAACCCACATCAATCAATGATACGCATATAATAGAAATCATGCCAACATGTTTATTATCTAACAACATGCACTGAATTTATCATCAGCCACATATTATAAGCCACATATACCAAATATGTCATACTTCCCAAAAGCATCCTAACAACAAGGACTTACCTGAATCCTTGCTTATACCATGATGGTATTAAATCCAAATCTACACAAATCAGATTTAGCATACACGAACACTTAGCACATTAAACAGTTATAAAGTGTATATGTACACACCTGTCACCAACGATCGTTCTAAATCCTGAAGAAACCAAATCGACCACACCAGATTCCCTTGCCCTATATTCGGCCATACATGAAAGTTAGTGCCCTTGACCATTCGGCCAAACCAAACTAATTCCCAAAGGGTTTCACCTGAACCCGAAACCTTACCTACACGTCTTTGGGTACTAGCCACAGTACACGTTTTACAACTCTGCTTCACCACCCTACAATCGGCCATCATCATATCAATAGCCTTCGGCTTTCGATTAATTAAAAGAATAGACTGTTAAAACCAATCCTTACCGCTACTTACCAATCGATTAACAGAGAAAAGAGGCTACGCTTGGTTGCTTCCAAATCCCGGAGATCCTACAACACATTGGTTCCAACAAACGATTACCATACTTCCAAACAAATGCCAAGATCGGCTCTTACCTTTGTAAAAGTCAACAGAGAACAGAGAGGGAAAGAAATAGGCATTCGGCTATGCCTACTTACCTTCTCCCACGATTGAAAAAGAGGAACCCCAAGGAGATCAACACCACTCTAGTATTCGGCCCAGATGAAAACTAATAGGAGAGAGGAGATTCGGCTATGGTTACTTAACACCTCTTATGGTTCGGCTTGAGTGAAAAGAGAGGAAGAGAAAAAGTGAAATGAAGAAAAGGTTTCGGCAAAAGGGTTTGAGAAGAAGAAAGAAAATGGACAGGAGGAAGGTGCTTTCGGTTTTGAAAGAAAAAAGAAAGGGAGAAGAAGAGTAGAAGGTTCGGCCACCAACCAAAATGAGAAGCAAGAAGAAGATGGGATGTTTTAGGAGAAGAGAGTTTCGGCTACCAAAAATAAAAGCAACAACTGACTAAATGGTCAAAGAAGAAATCGACAAGGGTATATGCTGCTTGGGGGTTTTTGGTTTCAAGAAAGAAAAGAGGTAAACTTACTTAAAAGTTCGGCTAGGAGCAAAACACAAAAAGAAATTCGGCTTTGGCACAAAAACAAGGCTGGCCGAAAACACCAAAGATGCCTAAAAGAATCGGCACTTCCCACTTAATCATCTACCAAAACCGGCCACTCCCCCATGAAGACTCTAAGATTCGGCCACTTCCTAGAATCTCTCCTAGCCACTAATTCAAACACATTTGAATTAGTCAAATCCCTTATTTCACTCTTTGCCCACCATTTGAAATATTTGACTTAGTCTATGGCAGAGTTTGAACTGCTCACAACTTCTCCCCCTCCTTGGCGTCAAAATGGAAAGCAAAAGGTGAAACTTCCGCAACTCGAACATGGACCTCCTTCCCCTGCAAGTGGCGTCACACACAAGCTCTAAGTGGCGCCTACCTTGCCACTCCACTAGCTCAATTCTTGTGCTAACATCCACCAAAAAAAAATACCTATAATCCCCAGTTCCTTCAGCTCCTCTCACTTAAGCTTAAAAACTAAAATTTTTCCTACCACTCAGGCTTACACTAGACTTACAACTAAGCCCCAACACATCAAAAATACTGACACCACAGTCCAAACACAAGCACTCAATGCCATTACAACTAGCCCCTATTTCAGGATGTTACATAAACAGTAAGCATAATAGCATGTGCTAATCAGTCAATAACATTTCATACTAGACAAGAATAATTCACATTTTCATAACCATGCTTACTCATCTCATCTCTTACCACCTTCCAACCGTATAACATTTATATTGCTCACATATCCTGTACTCATCACCACAAAGCCACATGAAACATTTACGTAGACAATTTTTATATGAACCATTTGGAATAATACTAAGTACCTGGTAGTTTCGCACACAGCCCACTATTAATCAATAATAGGATGGTATCGCACACAGCCCATCGTGAATAAATAATAAGGTGGTATTGCACATAGCCCACCAAAAAGAATAATTACGGTGGTATCACACATAGCCCACCAATAAGAATATTTACGGATATTTTTCCGCACTTACATATCTATTCCGAGGTTCATATGAGAATTATTCACTATATCAGTTTCAGTCAATCTCAAAAATAATTAATCTCATTCATACAATGCACCAATGAGTAACAACATATGTATTAAAGATGCATCGTTTACACATAAACTTACCTCAGTGCAAAATGTATTAATCGACGTTTTAGTCCGTAACCTTGCCTTTTCCTCGGGCAAGGTTGTTTCTGCACTCTTCTTGATCTATAATAATAAAATTCACTCATTCAATCACTTTATAATTCATGATATATCAAAATTTCTACTTAGGGAAAAAAGACCATTTTGCCCTTTTACTTTGGCAAAATTACGATTTTGCCCTTAAGCTCGTAAATCGTTTTTCATAACATTTTCTCTTAAAAAAAGCCTATTTGAATATTTATTTCTCTTACAACAACTCATAAAACCAATTATTTCATACATTTATTACACAAATTAACCTTTACTAATAGGTCCCATTTAGGTGTTTTCATGGTAACACCTTTCACAAAAGTTGTTCCTTAACTCACTAACATTCATTTTCTTCCACAAAAACTCAGAAAACAACATGAACACTCTCATGGAAAGCCCCTAAACTTTCAACCATTTTGTAAAATAGTCCCCTCATTAGCTAGCTTAAGCTTTAGGGGTTCCAAAAGTACAAAAATTATCAAGAAATACCTCTAAAATCACTTACTTGCAAGAGAATAGCTTGGCTGAAAGTTTGAACTCCAAAAACCTCTAATTTCTCTTCATTTTTCGGTGGAAGAAGAAGGGTGAATAGTGAAAGATGATATCTTCTTTCTTTGTCTTATTTTATTCATTTTTGGTCACCTAATTTCACCAAATTTTTGACCAAATTAATGTCTTTGTCCCCCCTTGGTCGGTCATCACTCGTAAGGTGGTCTATTTGCACTTTAAAGACCTCCAATTTAATATTCCATAACTATTAGACACTCTTAGGTTGAAAAATAGAACTTTCACATTTTATGTGATTTAGTCCTTTTTCACAATTAAGCATACAATCATTAAAATTGGAGCACCAAAATTTCCATTCAACCTTATAATCATGTTATAACACATAAAATAATATCAAAATAAGTTTCTTCAATCTCAAATTAGTGGTCCCAAAACCACTGTTCCGACTAGCCTCGAAATCGGGCTGTTACAAGCAAACTTTGAGAATGAATCTTATTTCACAATTTCATATAGATAGCTATATCAATTCCTTCACCATCCTTAATAACATAAAAGTAAAATAAGTTAATCAAAATAATTATAATTGATCATGAATTAGCTAAAAATAATCAAATATGAAACATTAAATGAAACTTCTTGCAAAAATTTTGCATATTGCCATCTAAGATCTTGGAAATCATGGAGAATAAATATAATCATCGATAAAAGGTTTTATCACTTTGAGCAAGATCGTACTGATAACATGTTCTAAAATAAAAAGAGATGGAGAGTAAAGAACAAATAAAATATGGGAAGCAATATAAAATGTATTTTATTGATTAATGGGATGATTACAATGCTTCTTCAAAGTCTTTATTTATAGGCATAAGAAATATAAATGAAGTAGAGAGCTAATTCTAATGACTATTAGAATTTAAAGTACATCAAAATGTATCTTGATCTTGATAGACATCCACTTAATAAGATAATCATAACAATTTGGTAATTTTATTGACGAATGATAACTTTTCATACACTTTTTGATACATTATTGCCTACGCTATACATAATCTCTTCTCCCAATCCTTAAAGTAGAGAATATTACACGTTTAAACTTGTTTGAGCTTACGTCCTCTAGGTTGTTGCAAAAAAAAAAAAACAATGCTAATTGAGTTAAGACTCAATCAAAAAACTTTCATACACTTTGACCTGCTAAAAATTTAATTTAATTACATATTATTTATTATAAATTATTTATACTAATTTTAACTAAATTAAAAAATATTCCATATTAATATTTATACTTAATGAGTAATAGATATGACAAAAAATACATGTTTAATGCTAGAGAGGAAATAACGCATCAAATATGGAATGCCAGAGTAATTAGATAAAAATTGCAATGTTGTTTTTTTTTTTTTTGTTAATTTTATTGGTAATCATATTGTTGAATATTTTCTTATACTAACATATTACATATGATGATTCAATTTTAAGTTTTGTTACTTTGTTTAGAGAATTTTTTTTCAAAAATATTATTGATAGTTTTATAATAAGAAATATTCTTTTTATCTTAGAATTTAAACTTATATAATTGTGTAATTACAATTTATACTGCCAAACATTATATAAAATATTACGATGTAATTACACCTAATCAAATAACAAAACACATAATTAGAATGCCTAATAATTCTAAGAGGGTGTATACTATCCTACTAATTACTGTTGAACACTATAGATTAATTAGATGAATGTGTGATTAGTAGATTGAACCCTAAATGAAGAAAAAAGAAGTTCTCTAAGGCTTATTTTCCTCATTTATAAGACCAAAAATCAAAATTTTACTTAAAAGTGATAACAAACTTCTTATCCAACAACCCGTAGGGTGTAATCTACAAGGAAGTCCCAATAACAATTTCTTTTTATAATCTTTGCAATTGCAACTTGAGATTGGGTGAAGACTAGTTTTTTTTTTTTTTTGACATTGTCTGTTAAGGAAAGAGCTAAGATAGCAGAAGCAGGGATTGAGGACGTAACCACAGGAGGAGTTGGCAATCAAGAAATAGTCACTAAGGACAATCGAGAATTACGCAGAAACTTGAGAGAGAGAAAGGCACCCCAGGCCTTAATCGATTTTGTCCGCTTCTAAGGATCTTAAAGATTAAGAATATAAATGATAGAGCATGTAGAACATGAAATCTATCTGTATTCCTTGGATATTTTTCAAACTTCTTAACCTACTGTCTATTCCCCTTTATATTCCTATTTTCTATTTTTTGGTTACTGACACATAACATTTTGGTGCTTTCATCGAGATTAGACAATATGGTGAATAACACCGAATCCATAAAAACTTTGCAGGAGACGAGTGCTCGTCACGATCAAATTTTGGTCTCTTTCCAATCTCAAGTGGAGGATCAAAAGCAATGGAATGCGACCACTCAGCGAACCCTTCAGGATGTAGTTCGCCAGTTAACGGTGATTTCTACACATTTGGGAGCACGGTAACCACTTCTTTTGATGGTGAAGGTATAGGGGAAATCGTGGTTAACCGGGGCAAGGTAAAGATGAGAGTTGAATTCGATGTCATATTTCCCTTCTCACCAAAACCAATTCAAGTAGAGTTACCCCTGTTTAAAGGGATAGACCCAGAAGAGTGGCTAGCATCCACGAACGACTTCTTTGAGTTTTACGGCACTGAGGACCACCATCGGGTAATCATGGCATCCTTCAGAATGGAAGGAACTGCCAAGAAATGGTCCTGTTGGATACAACAACAATGTCAACTGGCAGGTTGGCACTATTTGGTCAGAACGATTCAACAGCGGTTCGCAGTGATGGAAATTGAATCGCCAAAAGGGCAGCTTTCTAAGCTTATCTAAACAACAACGATGGAAGATTATCAAACACGTTTTGAATACCTTGCCTTGCGCACAACCAACCTGTATGATGAATTTCTTATACAATGTTTTGTGTCGGGCTCCGTTCAGATATAAAAAAATGAGGTCTTGGGCTATCGATCCAATTCTATGAACGAAGTACTTGCTCTGGCCCACTTTCATGAAGCCAAATTGAACGAGACACGGAAATCATTGGGCTGGGTACCGACTCTAAAACTACCACTTTTATTATTAACACCCACCACGTTTCCAGTTAGGCCTAAAGCACAACCCAGACGCCCACCTCTATCAGACCATCACACTATCTCCCCTAACCCTATGCAACCCCGCAGGATTTTGCTGCTGATGCTCAAGCACAACGAGAGAGGTTTGTGTTATTACTATGATGCTAAATTCATTCTGGGTCATAAATGTAAAGATCCTTAGTTATTTCTGTTGGATGATGAACTTGAGGATGAGCACCTAGTTCCGATGACAAGGACGATGGCGAATGAGGGCAATGAACTAGAGGTTTCCAATGACACCATGTGAGAATAATCTTTGGTCTCCTTCAATGCCCTTGCGGGCTGCTTAACTCCTAATACCCTTCGTGTTACGGAGGAGACTCAAGGCCATCAGGTACATATTTTGATTCATGGTGGTAGTACACATAACTTTATACAGTCTCGAGTAGCAAAATATTTAAGTTTGACGGTGATGGCAGTGCCGAATTTCAGGGTTTTGGTGGGTAACGAAGATAAGTTACAAAATAAGGGTTGTGTGCATGATCTTAAACTACGACTTCAGGGTACTGAATTGATGATATACTTCTACGTGCTACCATTAGATAGTACTAAAATGGTTTTAGGGGTTGCTTGGATAGCCACTCTAGGGCTGGTAACTATGGGTTTTTCTACGCTCCAGTTTCAATTCCGTCAAGGGGAAAAGAAGCATCCCTGGAAATGGGAAACAGGGTTGGCACATCAACCAATACAATTGCAATCCTTACGGCGTTTGAAAGACACTAAGGTAGTGGTTGCGTATTATTATTTGCAAGTCGATACGAGACCAGCGATGGAAGGCACAATTGAACCAAAGGATATGAGAAATCTATTAGCTAAGTTCGAAATGGTTTTTGTTGCTCCACACGATTTACCCCTGCTAGAGAAACTGACCATGCTATCCATCTACAACCTATGGGCAAACTGGTTAATATAAGGCTATATAGATATCTCTATTTTCAAAAAGGGGAAGTCGAACGTCAAGTTCAACACATTTTAGACCAACAATTGATTCGCAAGAGTAATAGTCAATTTTCTTCTCCGGTGCTACTGGTAAAGAAGAAGAATGGAACATGGCAGTTTTGCATTGACTACCATGCCTTAAACGCAATCAACATTAAGGATAAATTTTTTATTCCCACTACCGAGAAGCTTTTTGATGAATTGGGTAATCTCACTTCTTCTCCAAATTGGATTTACTTGCCAGATATCATCAGATTCGGGTCAAGGTTGACGATGTCCCAAAAACAACATTCTGAACACATGAAGAACATTACGAGTTCCTCGTCATGCCGTTTGGGTTAACCAATGCGCCATCCACTTTCCAGACAACAATGAATGATCTCTTCTGGCCATTTCTACATAAGTTTCTTTTAATTTTTCTGGATGACATTCTTGTTTATAGTTGGAATTGGCAAGAACACTTGGAACATGTACGACAGGTGCTACAAAAGTTACAAGAGAATGGTTTTGTCGCAAAGCACATCAAGTGTACATTCAGACGGACCACGATTTAATATATGGTTCATATAGTCTCAAGATAGGGATTGGCAGTGGATCTCGCAAAAGTTGAGGCAATCCGAGCTTGGTCGGTACCTACTACGATCAAAGACATGCGGCGGTTTTTAGGTATTGCATCATACTATTGCAAATTTATTAAGGGATTTTTCATCATTGCCGCTCTCATATCTGATTTGCTTCATAAAGGCCAATCATTTGAATGGACTGAAGCAGCTCAATGTGCCATGGAACACTTGAAATCACGTCTTTGCTCTGCTCCAGTGCTTGGACTGCTGCATTTGATAAAGAACTTTAGGTTAAAACTGATGCTTCTAGAACAGGGATAGAAACGGTTTTAACTTAGAAGGGTAAACCATTAGCCTATTTTAGCTAGAAGCTTAATCCACGAATGCAAGGTGCTTCCACTTACAACCGAGAAATGTTTGCCATTACCCATGCAGTAGGAAAGTAGCGTCAGTGTAACGTCCAAAAATATTTATTTCTTTATCTATAAATATTTGACACAAATGTGTATCTGCTTCAGTGGTTATGAGTTCTGGGTGTGTGTGGGAGGTCCCAAGTTCAAGCCTTGCATTTGGCAAATTTTGGTATTTTTCTAACTTAAGCCTTATACTTGTTCAGCGGGCTTATATTAAATTATTTGTAAACCATATATGAATGAGCCTACTGGTTCAAGTGGTAAGGGAGTCTATGTGTTGTGTGGAGGTCCTGTATTTGAATCCTTGCGCAGGCATGTATATTTATTTTGCTCGGTTTAGCGCAAGTGTTTCAGTGCAGTTAGAATTCTGAGTTGAGGGATTAGTGGGAGAGAGATTTATGGGATGAAGAAGTTATCGGAATATTTTTAATTTATTTTGATTTTATTTTTATTTCTTTTTAAAATTTTCTCTCTTCTTCCAAATTCCCATTTGACATTTTGCTTCTCCTCCATTGCCGATTTTTCCTTGTATCTCCATCTTTTCTCAGTTTTTCCAAATTGTTTCCTTTTTGTTCAATGTTTGTGTGTGCTAGTTCGGTAAGTAATGAATTTTTATCTATCTTCTTGATTCATGCATAGTTTCTAAAATGGGGTTTTGTGTTTGGTTCTCTTGGATTAGGCGAAGATCAAGAAGTTGTGGGTGTTTCTGCTGCGATTTGAGCATTAAAGATTTCTTTTCGCTACTTGTAAGTTCACGATTACATTCTTGGTGCTGTGAGTTTCCATTCATGGAATTTTTTCCGTTAAAGGATTCGTAGATGTTGCTAAAGTTAAGTGTGGTTATGACAATATTTAGGTTTTTGAGGCTCGAAAGTGGTTTGGTATCAAATCGGTACCAGGTGTGTACTCGAAAACGTAGAAAATAGGGTTTTGGCAAAAGCAAGAAACCCCACTGCCGATGCCACACGGGCATGTGGTCGCCCGTGTGGTAGGCCGTGTGCCATAACACGGGTGTGTGATCGACGAAGCCAGGCCGTACGCAAGACACGGCCATGTGATGGCCAGGTAGGTCATGTGCGACACACGAGCTAGACTGATTTGGGTCGTGTGGACCACATGGACATGTGGGATTCTGGGCCAGGCCGTGTGATCCACGCGGCCAAGGCCAAACTGAGCCATGTTGGCCCACACGGGCAGGCCACATAGGCGTGTGAGTCATTTTAACTAAATTGTGTTCTAAGGTTGTACGGGTCGACCAAGTCGACTGTGAACCTACTGTAGGGTCAGTAAGCACTACTTAGACCCTTAAATGCGTGAACTGTATGTATGATGTATGTACTGAGAATGATGAATATATGAATGAATACTGAACTATATGTATAACTGATATTCATGTATTACATGTCATATACCGTATGTTGCATTACATTTGGTTGGGATGTTGATATTTGGAGGCAGTGAACTGAAAGACTCTTATGCCTATTATCTGGTAGCTCAGCTGCAATTTACTGATTATGTGCCGCATTCGGTACTACTTGGAGTGTAGGGATGGGTGGGTGTTTTAAACCCCACATGGAGTGTATGGATGGATGGAGATGGTGTGTAGAAGCTGGTTGGGTAAGACTCTGTTTACTGATTAATGTATATCTGATACTGTTACTGTGATGGGCTTAGGCCCTGATGCATATCTGATACTGAAATTGAAATGGGTTAAGGCTCGAATGGCTACTGAAACTGAAATGGGCTTAGGCCCATACTGCATTTGACTGTTTGTTGTTGTTTGACTGTATGCATGTCTTCTGTGGGGATTACACACTGAGTTTACATAAACTCACCCCTTTCTATTTTATGTGTACAGGTAATCCCCAGACTTAGACGAACCGATGCGACAGAGGACTCAACAGTGACCACATGACTGTTGAACTAATTTAATTCCATTTAAGGTTTTTAATTCCTGTTTATTTTGGAGTATTTTTTTATGTAATTTGGACTTTTGGACTGTTTGCTTTTATTTTGGGGTTTTTACTGTTTTTATGGAGTTTTAAACTGCAAAGCTCAACGAAAACTCAGTTTAATTAAAAATAACGTTTTCCTAAATGTGAACGGTTTTCTTTAAATATCATGGTTTTAAAAGATTCCACTATAGAATATGTTTTTAAACGAGTCAGAGTAACGACGAAATAATTTTGACATTGACGAGAGATAAAATAGGAGTTAATGAATGGAAACGATTTTCACTTGATAAATTCGATTTCAAATTCCATTCCATGTGACATCGCCAGATTTGGCCATAACCTCTAGGCCGAGTTTGGGGTGTTACATTTAATGGTATTAAAGCCAGGTTGCAAAACACGACTGTGGATTTTGGGTTTTAAAACTTGGTTTTAAGAACTAATTTTCAAATGATTTGAAATGATTTGACTGGGAATGTGGTATACCGAGTCTTCGGTGTCGATCCTGTTAGTATTCTGATAAATTGTTAGTGTATACTAAAACTGATAGAGATTTTACTTACAAAAAACAAACTCTAAATCTATGATACTACTTACATAAAACATTTGTTAATAAATACTGAAACTGTAACTGATTCATAAAATTCGTAATACAAATATATCCGAATAGACATGAGCGCACGAGGTATCCGTGGATATGGTACTCAAGGCCGAGGTAGAGGCCGTAGAGGGGCTCGAGCTGAGTCCTCTTCTCTAGGCAACACGTTGAATCTGGACACGAGTGAGAAACTTGTGTCACCTACTACTGAGACTGGGTCTCAGAGTCGATCGGCTAGGGACGACGCACTGTCCCAAGCCATGCTGAGGATACTAAAGAGGGTTGTTGGGCCCAACACTAGATCTGGAGGCCAAAGGTCGGTTACGGAACGACTCCGGTCCAATGGAGCTGAACTTTTTAGGGGTTTCACTGGAGTCGCCCCTAACGTGCCTGAGTACTGGTTGGAGGCCACAAAGAGCATTATGGGCGATCTGGACTTTACCCTTAAGTAGAAATTGAAGGGTGCAGTCTCCTTGCTTCGCGATGAAGCTTACCAGTGGTGGTTGACTGTTAAGGAAGGCACTCAGCCTGACCGTCTGACTTGGGAATTCTTTAAGACTACGTTCCAGAGTAAATATGTGGGAGCCAGTTATGTTGATGCTAGGAGACGTGAGTTCGTGAACCTCACGCAAGGTGACTGATCTGTAATCGAGTATGATGCCGAATTCCTGAGGCTGAGCCGTTGTGCTCGAGGCATGGTGGCAGATGAGTATGAGAGATGTGTCCGATTCGAGGATGGCCTTAGGGATAATCTGAGTGTACTGATAACTCCGCAGAGGGAGTGATAGTTCTCCGTTCTGGTAGAGAAGGTGAAGATCGCCGAAGAGGTTAAGCACGCTGAGCGCCAAAATAGAGATAATGAGAGGGGTAAGAACAAGAGGGATTCAGAGCCCTCCAGTTCGGTACAGAGGCCTAGGAAAAAGGTCAAGACTGATGGGCTGGTTAGAGCTGGGCCCCTTGTTGCTCCTACCAAATTGCGGCTGTGTGGAGATTGTGATAGACGCCATTAGGGCGAGTGTTGAAAGAGGATTGGGGCGTGTTTAAGGTGTGGGTCATTAGAGAACCGCATTCGGGAGTGTCCGCTGAGGGCCGATCAGGTGCAAACTCCAAGTTCTGGTACTGCACAGCCACAGAGGGTAGTTCAGCACCCACCGAGGGGCCATGGACAAACTAGAGGTGGTAACGGTATGGGCCGTGGACAGAGAGCACCAAGCAGTGGTGTTGGACAGACTGAGGCGAGGCAGCCTACTCTTGTTTATACTGCTCGTCGTCGAGAGGACAGAGATGCTCCAAACATCATTACCGGTACGTTCTTCATTTATGATATAACTTACTTTGCTTTGATAGACATAAGTTCCACACATTCCTATGTAGCTAGCACTGTGTCTGGAAACTTGGGGATTTTGGTTGAAAGTACTTCTAGTGAGGTGACTGTATTGAGTCCACTGAGGCAATCGGTTTAGGTTAGCAAACTGTATAGAGATGTTCCGCTAGAGGTTCAATGGCCGGTATTTCTGGCTAATCTGATGGAGTTTCCGTTTGGGGAGTTTGACCTAATTCTGGGTATGGACTAGTTGGTCAAGCACCGTGTCAATCTGGATTGTACGACTAAGATGGTCATCTTGAGAACTGAGGAGGATAATGAGGTAGTTATGATTGGAAAACATCAAAATTATTTGGCTAATGTGATCTATGTACTGGTGATTGAGAAACTGGTTCGTAAGGGATGTGAGGCGTTCTTGGCCTATGTTAGTGCTTCCGTTTCAAGGGACTCTACTATAAAGGATATCAGAACTGTAAGGGATTTTTCGGACGTCTTTCCTGAGGAGCTACCGAGTTTACCTCCAAATCAAGAAGTGGAATTTGGGATTGAGATTCTTTCTGGTACAGCTCCTGTGTCTATTGCTTCCTATCGAATGGCACTAAAGGAGCTTACAGAGTTTAAGGCTCAACTACAAGAGTTGTTGGACCGTGGCTTCATTCGTCCCATTGTGTCTCTGTGGGGAGCACCAGTATTGTTTGTTAAGAAGAAGGATGGGACCATGAGGATGTGTATAGATTATCGACAGTTGAACAACATGACTATCAAGAACAAGTATCTGCTTCCGAGGATCGACGACTTATTTGATCAATTCCGATGAGCTTTGATACTTTCTAAGATAGATCTTCGTTCTGGGTACCATTAGCTTAGAGTTAAGGATGTGGATATTCACAAGACTGATTTTAAGACTCGTTATGGGCATTACGAGTTCCTAGTTATGCCTTTTGAGTTGACAAATACACCGGCCGCATTTATGGATCTGATGAATCGAGTTTTCCAGCCCTATCTGGATCAGTTCGTTGTAGTTTTTATCGATGACATTCTGGTTTACTCTAAGACCGAAGATGAGCATGATGAACATCTTAGAGTAGTGTTTCAGATTCTGTGTAAGAAGCAACTCTACGCTAAATTCAGTAAGTGTGAGTTCTGGCTTCGTGAAGTCACTTTTCTAAGGCACGTAGTGTCTTCTGAAGGGATCCGAGTCGATCCTAGGAAGATTGAGGCTATATTGGATTGGAAATAGCCAAAGAATGTGTTTGAAATCCGTAGTTTTCTGGGTCTGACAGGTTATTATCGGCGGTTTGTGGAAGGTTTCTCACTGATTGCAGCGCCCCTAACTAAGCTACTACGTAAGGGTGTTCCATTTGTCTGGACTGATGTACAGTAGGATAGCTTTGAGAAGCTCAAGACTATTCTGATTGAGGCTCCTGTTTTGATATAACCTGAACTTGGAAAGAAGTTTGTGGTTTATAGTGAAGCATCACATGTGGGTTTGGATTGTGTTCTGATGTAGGATGGTAAAGTTGCGGCATATGCATCTCGTCAGCTCAAAACGCATGAGGAAAACTATTCGACCCATGATTTGGAACTGGCTAATGTAGTCTTTGCTTTAAAAATCTAGAGGCACTATCTGTACGGTGGGAGGTGTATTATCTATACTGGTCACAAAAGCCTCAAGTACTCCCTGACTCAGAAGGAGTTGAATCTTAGGCAACATAGATGGATTGATCTACTTAAGGACTATGACTGTACTATTGAGTACCATCATGGCAAGGCCAATGTGGTGGCCGATGCGTTAAGCCGTAGGGCGATGACTGATCTGAGAGTGATGTTCGCTTGACTTAGTTGTTCGATGACAGAATTTTGTTGGCTGAGTTGCATGTTAAACCAACTTGGATAGAACAGATTCGAGTTAGGCAGTTAGGGGATGAATCGTTGGGTCTTCAGTTCCATCAGGTTGAGAATGGCAGCACTACGGACTTTGGGCTAAATAATGATGGGGTACTCTGTTTCCGGGGTCAGATTTGTATACCAAATGATACTGATTTGAAACAGTCTATTCTGAGAGAGACACACAGTAGCCCTTACGCTATGCATTCCGATGGGAATAAGATATATCGAGATCTTCGGGAACTGTATTGGTGGCCGAGATTAATATGAGAGGTTACTAATTTTGTGGCACGATGTCTGACATGCCAGCAGGTTAAGGCTGAGCATCAGTTACCTTCAGGTTTGCTACAGTCGGTTAAGATTCTGTTATGGAAATGGGAGCGAGTAATGATGGACTTCATTAGTGGGTTGCCTCTAACACCCAGTAAGAAAGATTCTGTTTGGGCTGTCGTAGATCGATTGACCAAGTTTGCACACTTCATTTCGGTTAGGCCCAACTATTCTCTTCAGAAATGGGCGAAGCTCTACATCTCTGAGATAGTGAGACTACATGGGGTACCAGTCTCAATCATTTCTAATAGGGATCCTCACTTCACATCTCGATTCTGAAAAAAGTTACATGAGGCTCTGGATTCAAGATTGAACTTCAGTACTGCGTTCCATCCTCAGACCGATGGTCAATTTAAGAGGGTGATTTAGATACTGGAGGATATGTTGAGGAGTTGTGTTATTGATTTTTGAGGAAGTTGGGAGGACTATCTGCCGCTAGCCGAGTTCGCCTACAATAATAGTTTCCAGTCGAGTATTTAGATGGCACCTTACGAGGCTCTGTATGGTCGTAAGTGCCGTACTCCTTTGTGTTGGACTGAGTTGGGTGAACGTCGAGTCTTGGGTCCTGAGTTAATTTCTGAGACTGCGGATAAAGTAGGACTGATTCGGGATCACTTGAAAGCAGCTTCTGATAGACAGAAATCTATGCAAATCTGAATAGGTGTGAGATTGAGTATTCGGTGGGAGACTTTGTGGTTTTTAAGGTCTCTCCATGGAAAAAGGTTCTGAGGTTTGGTCGTAAGGGCAAGTTGAGCCCTAGGTTTATTGGGCCTTACCGAATTCTTAAGCGAGTGGGACCGGTCGCTCATCAGTTGGAGTTACCTCCAAAGTTGGACCGCATTCACGATGTTTTTCATGTCTCAATGTTGAGGCATTACAGCTCTGATCCTACCCAATATTATCCCTATGCAGGAGATTGAGGTTAGGTTAGATTTGACCTTCGAGGAGGAGCCGGTTCAAATTCTGGATCGCGATATAAAGGTTCTTCGGAAGATGTCTATCCCATTAGTGAATGTGATGTGGCGGAATCATAGCACTGAGAAGGCCACGTGGGAGCCTGAGGATGCGATGCATCAGCAGTACCCTCATTTGTTCTGATCAGGTAAATTTCGAGGCCAAAATTTTCTTTTAGGGGTTAGAGTTGTAACGTCCCAAAATATTTGTTTCTTTATCTGTAACTATTTGACACAAATGTGTATCTGCTTTATTGGTTATGTGTTTTGGGTGTGTATAGGAGGTCCCAAGCTCAAGCCTTGCATTTGGCAAATTTTGTTATTTTTTCTGACTTAAGCCTTAAACTTGTTCAGCGGGCTTATATTAAATTATTTGTAAAACCATATCAGAATGAGCCTACTGGTTCGAGTGGTAAGGGAGTCTGTGTGTTGTGTAAAGGTCCTGTGTTCGAATCCTTGCGCAAGCATGGGTATTTATTTTGCTCGATTTAGCGCAAGTGTTTCAGTGTAGTTGGAATTCTGAGTTAAAGGATTAGTGGGATGAAGAAGTTATCAGAATATTTTTAATTTATTTTTATTTCTTTTTGAAATTTTCTCTCTCTTCTTCCAAAATTCCCATCTGACGTTTTGCTTATCATTCATTGCCAACTTTTCCTTGTCTCTCCCTCTTTTCTCGGTTTTTCCAAATAGTTTCCTTTTTGTTCAACGTTTGTGTGCACTAGTTTAATAAGTAACATATATTCATCTATCTTCTTGATTCATGGATAGTTTCTAAAAGAGGGTTCTGTGTTTGGTTCTCTTGGATTATGTAACACCCCTTACCCGTATTCTATGTCGAAACCGGGTACGAGGCATTACCGTACTTGACTCACAAGGTTATACAACTTTGGGTTATCAAAATCCATTCCCAATTAAAACTTTTCCATTCTCATATCTAACCTCCTTATAATGGGCCTACGAGGCCCTAAAAATACTTCTTGAAGGTTTCGGAAATGAATCAGAAACTTTTATGCACTTAGAAAAAATTTTACCTAAACAGGGGCCACACGTCCGTGTGAAATGGGACACGCCCATGTGGGCAAGCCGTGTGGTCACACACGCCCATGTCCCTCACTCGTGGTTGACACTAACTTATTTCACAATCCAAGATCATGCTTACTCATTCATCTCTTACCACAATCCAACCATATCACAACCAAATGCTCTTATTATTTAACATACATCCCTGCACTTGATCACCACATGATCACATGAATCAACATATCACAATTACACAATAAACCATTCTTAGTAATACCAAACACTAGGGGGTATCGCACTTAGCCCACCATTTATTATTCACAGGGTAGTATTGCACATAGCCCACCAACAAGAATATTTACTGTGGTATCGCACTTAGCCCACCAACAAGAATAATTAATGTGGTATTGCACATAGCCCACCATTATTTACTACGGATAATATTCCACACCTACATATTTATTTCAACGTTCATACGAAGTTTATTCACATTCTACCAACTTTCCATCCATTTAAATCGTAAGCGTTCCCAATCATACAATGACCAATAAGCAATTACATGTGTATTTAAGATGCATCCTTTACACATAAACTTACCTCGGTGCAAAACGCGCTAATCAACGGGCTATTCCGTAACCTTGCCTTTTCCTCGGTCAAGGTTGATTCCACTCTCTTCTTGGTCTATAACAACAAAATTCACTCATTCAATCATTTTATAATCATAATACATCATAATCTCTACTTAGGCAAAAATGACCGTTTTGCCCTTGTACTATAGCAAAATTACGATTTTGCCCCTAGGCTCAAAAATCATTTTTCATCACATTTTTCTCATTAAACAAGCCTAGCTGAACATTTATTACTCTTACAACTACTCATAATTCCAATTATTTCATGCATTTATTACACATTTTCAATCTTTGCATTCAAGTCCTATTTAGGTGTTTTCATGCTAACACCTTTCACAAAAGTTGTTCCCAATCACCCTAACATTAATTTTCCTCCATAAAAACTCAGCAACCAACATGAAAACTCTCATGGAAAGTCCCTAAAATTTTAACCATTTAGCAAATTAGTCCCCTCATTAGCTAGCTTAAGCTTTGGGGACTCCAAAAGTACAAAAATTATCAAATAAAACCACCAAAATCACTTACTTGTAGAGAAGATAATTTGCTAAAAATTTCAAGCTTTCAAAACCCTTACTCTTGTTAGAAATTTCAATGGGAGAGGAAAGATGAATAGTGAAAGATGATAGCTTCTTTTATTCATCTTATTTTATTCATTTTTGTCACCTAATTTCACCAAATGTTGACATAAAGCTCTTGTCTCCCTTGTTTACATGGTCGGCCAACACACTTATAATAGCCTTACTGCACTTTAAGGACCTCCAACTTCAGATTCTATGGCTATTAGACACTTCTACTTTGTATAATAGAACTTTCACACTTTATGCGATTTAGTCCTTTTTTCGCAATTAAGCATTCAATCGTTAAAATTAAAGCACCAAAATTCTCATGCATTATTATAAACATGTTTGTAACACCCCAAACCCGGCCCAAACCATATGACCGAATTCGGTTTGCTACAGAGAAAACATTTTGAAAACCATTTTTAAAACCTAGTCGAATTGCCTTTCAATTGAAATTTTATTTGTTAAAAACCATACTTAATTTATTTAAAATATTTGTTGAGTTGAGTTGTTTACAAATTTCAAATGTACCCGATGGTACTTTAAAAACATTTTGCGTTTAATTTGAGAAAACATGTGCAACCGTTTTAACATCATCAAATAGTTTAAACCAAACATTCAAACATGCAGCAATAATAAAATCATCCTAGGAGGCCTTATTACAATTTAAGCAACATAAACCCAAAGGAAAGATAAATAAAATCCAAAATTTATTTATTAAAAGTCTCCACTACATGGCCACCTCGAGTCCATCCGGCTCCTCACCCGCGATCTACGAGTCACCTGAAAAATTAAAGGAGAAGGTGAGTCACCAAGACTCAATGTGTAACCCTTCCCCGGTTAGTGCAATAACATACACAAATCATAACCAATTAACATACATAAGTTTAAAATGCACCCAACCTAACCATCCAAACGCCTTTTTCTACCCCGTGTGGTACCAAACCACTGGTGTCCAAAGACACAATTGTGTTACCAAAACACTGGTGACATATAGTCACAATTGTGATGCCAAATCACTGGAGATACCAAATCTCTGGTGTCCGAAGACACAAATCGAATGATGGGGCCAACCCATCGTGTGATACCAAATCACTGGCAGACAATCCCATATCTCAAAGTGGGGCCAACCCACGGTGGAATTAACCACAGGGACAAGTCGCTATGAGGTGCCAAACCTCTGGAGGTACCAAACCTCTGGTGACCGTAGTCACAATGTGTTACCAAAACACTGGTGTCCGTCGACACGAATATCACTGCCCCCTCCACTCATCAACCCACATCAATCAAATACATGCTTTTTCAGAAATCATGCTAAAAGGTTTATTTAATAACATTCGTATATTTATCATTGCCATATATCAAATATTGCACATACCAAATGTGACATGTTTCCCAAAAGCATCAAATAATAATCTCAAAGCAATAAAGACTTACCTGAGTCCTTGTTAATACCATGATGGTATTACATCCATGTCTACATAAATCGATTAGGCATAATATAACACTTAGCATATTAAAAAGTTATAAGATGTGTATGTACACACCTGGCACCAACAAGAGTTCTATATCCCGAATAAACAAATCGGCCACACAAGTATTCTTGCCCCTATATTCGGCCAAAAATGAACATTAGTGCCATGGCCTATTCGGCCAAACCAAAATAATTGAGAAGGGTTCCTTGTGAAACCAAAATCTTACCCAAAAGTCTTCGAACACTAGCCAACACACTCCTAAATGAATCGGCCTCACTTCCCTACAACCAACCATCATCATTAAGGTTATTAGCCTTCGGTTTAAACAAAAACTTAAAAGAATAATCCTTTGAAATAAACCCTTACCACCTTACCAAAACCGATTGCTAGAGAAGTCCCGAGGAAAACTATGTTACCTTCAATATTCGGCCAAAGTTGATCAAGATAGGAGAAGAAAATTTTCGGCACAACAAAGAGGTATATTCGGCTATAGGACAAAAAGAAAAGAATAGGAAAAGAAATAGAGTTTCGGCAAAGAAGAGTGTATAGGAGGTTTTTGATGTTTAAGCAAAACAAATAGGAGAACAAGATGTTGATGAAGGTTTTGGTTTTGAGAGAATGAAAAGGAGAAAATAGATATTGAACAAAAATGACCAAATGGTCAAAAAGTATTAGGCTTATCAAAAGTTAAAATTCGGCCAAAAAGAAAAGAGTTTGAGAGAGAATGTTTTGCAAACTTTTGCACCAAATGCAAGGAATGACCAAAAAGAAAAGACTTCAATCCTTGCCAAACTAACACAAAATTTCGGCTCCCCCTTTAGTCCAAATTGCCGTCCCTATGCATGGTCAAAAGGCCATGATTATGTTTCCAAAACATAATCCTTGATACTAGCCCCATGTCTCCATATTTTCCTTAATTACTTGATTCCCTTCCATATGTTAACACTTGCCTTAAACCTATAGTCTACTAACCAAAAATAACAAGGTCAACCCTTACCTTAATTATCCTTGGCCGACACCTACCATACAAAAGCAAAAATAAAAGTTGTCCAAATGCTATTTAAGGGATTCGAACCTCTCCCCTCATGCACTAACTCATGCGCCAACACCACTTTGCCATTTACTCAACTTGTGTCACTTATTGACACTTAATTTAACTTAAGTGCTAAGCTCACATAATCCACTTCATTAAATAAACCAAACTAAAAATTATTCTACTAAACCGAGCCTACTCAAGACCCCTAATTAAGTCTTATAACACCACCAATAATATCACAGAAATTTAAACACAAACAAAATAATTCAATCACGAATAACCCCTATTTTGGGATGTTACAGTTCTACCCCCTTAAAATAATTTCGTCCTCGAAATTGCCTGATCAGAAAAGATGGGGGTATTGCTGCCTCAACACATCCTCGGGTTCCCACGTTGCTTCCTCCGAACCATGGTTTCGCCATAGCACTTTCACTAAAGGTACAGCTTTCTTACGCAAAACCTTGACATCACGATCTAAAATCTGAACTGGTTCCTCCTCGAAAGATAAGTCTGAGTTAACCTCAATCTCTGCCACTGGCACCACGTGCGATGGATTCGACCGATACCGTCTAAGCATCGACACATGAAAGACGTCATGAATCTGACTCAACTCTACAGGCAGCTCGAGCTGATAAGCTACCGGTCCTACTCGCTTCAACACAGTATACGGGCCGATGAACCTTGGGCTTAACTTCCCTTTTCGCCCAAAACGCAACACCTTTTTCCAAGGCGATACCTTCAAAAAGACTTTATCTCCTACCTCGTATTCCATTTCCTTGCGCTTGAGATCAGCAAAAGACTTCTGCCTATCCGACGCTTCCTTGAGACGAGCCCGAATTACCTTAACT
Source organism: Gossypium australe (assembly GCA_005393395.2). NCBI lineage: Eukaryota > Viridiplantae > Streptophyta > Magnoliopsida > Malvales > Malvaceae > Gossypium > Gossypium australe. The sequence continues at coordinate 107,727,099 of CM016619.1, read as the reverse complement.
TTGTCCTCAGTTTCAGTCACCAACTCTGGACCCAAAACCTGACGTTCACCCAATTCCGTCCAACACGTAGGAGTACGACATTTTCGTCCATACAGTGCTTCATATGGAGCCATTTGGATACTCGCTTGATAACTATTGTTATAAGCGAATTCCGCTAACGGTAAATACTCCTCCCAACTGCCACTGAAATCCAGAACGCAACCTCTGAGCATATCTTCTAAGATCTGAATCACTCTCTCCGATTGTCCGTCGGATTGCGGATGAAAAGCTGTGCTGAAGTCCAATCTCGTTCCCAAAGCTTGATGCAAAGCTCTCCAAAACCTTGATGTAAACCTCGGATCCCTATCCGAGATAATCGATACTGGCACACCATGCAATCTCACTATCTCGGCCACATATAACTTAGCTAACCTCTGAAGCGAATAATCTACCCTTACAGGTATGAAATGCGCTGACTTAGTTAGTCGATCCACAATCACCCAAACTGAATCCTTCTTGCTAGGCGTAAGAGGTAATCCACTAACAAAATCCATGGTGATCCTCTCCCACTTCTACTGAGGAATCTTCACCGGCTGAAGTAAACCAGATGGCAACTGATGTTCAGCCTTGACTTGTTGACACGTCAGACACTTACCCACGAACTCAGTTACTTCCCGCTTCAGACCTGGCCACCAAAACTGCTCTCTCAAATCCCGATACATCTTGCTACCTCCGGGATGCATAACGTATGGGCTACTATGTGCGTCCCGAAGAATCCTTTGTCTCAACTCCACATCCTTCGGCATACAAGCTCTCCCTTTAAAGCACAAAACTCCATCACTGGACAAACTAAAATCCTCTAATCCACCATTCTGAACTTGCAACCTCCGATCATTCAAACCATCATCCTCTAACTGCTTCTCCTTAATCTGATCTAACCAAGTCGACTTGACTTGCAATTCTGCCAAAAGACTCCCATCGTCGAACAGAATAAGTCGAGCAAACATCGATCTTAAATCCGATACAACCTTACGACTCAACGCGTCTGCCACCACGTTAGCCTTACCAGGATGATACTCGATCGAACAGTCGTAGTCCTTCAACAGTTCAATCCACCGACGCTGCCTCAAATTCAAATCCTTCTGAGTCAAAAGATACTTAAGACTCTTGTGATCCGTGTAGACTATCGACTTCTCTCCGTACAAGTAATGCCTCCATATCTTCAAAGCGAAGACTACTGCTGCTAACTCCAAGTCATGAGTCAGATAGTTAGCCTCATGTGGTCTCAACTGCCGAGATGCATAAGCCACAACCTTCCCTTCTTGCATCAGCACGCATCCCAAACCAATATGTGATGCATCGCAATAAACCGTGAATTCCTTGCCTGCCTCAGGTTGAATCAAAACCGGAGCTTCCGTCAAAATCTTCCTTAGCTTGTCAAAACTTTCTTGTTGCATCTCCGACCATACAAATGGGACTCCCTTCCTTAATAACTTAGTCAACGGCGCTGCAATTAAAGAGAATCCTTCCACAAATCTTCGATAGTAACCTGCCAGACCCAGAAAACTTCGAATTTCTGCTACTGACCTAGGCGGCTTCCAATCCAACACTGCCTCAATCTTCCGAGGATCCACTCTAATCCCTTCGGCTGAAACAACGTGACCCAAGAAAGTCACCTCCCTAAGCCAGAATTTACACTTACTGAATTTGGCATACAATTGCTTTTCCCTCAGAATCTGCAACACCACTCGCAAATGCGCATCATGCTCCTCCTCTGACTTCGAGTATACCAAAATATCGTCTATAAAGACCACAACAAACTGATCCAAAAACTGCTGAAATACCCTATTCATCATGTCCATGAAAGCTGCTGGTGCGTTAGTCAATCCAAACGGCATCACCAGAAACTCGTAGTGTCCATACCGAGTACGAAATGCCGTCTTCTGGATATCAGTCTCTTTCACCTTCAGCTGATGATATCCAGACCTTAAATCAATCTTAGAGAAAACCGCAGCCCCTTTAAGCTGATCAAACAAGTCATCTATCCTTGGCAAAGGATACTTGTTCTTGATCGTCAGCTTGTTCAACTGGCGGTAGTCTATACACATCCGCATCGCACCATCCTTCTTCTTGACAAAAAGTACCGGCGCTCCCCAAGGTGAAACACTTGGTCGAATGAAACCTCGATCCAACAACTCTTGAATCTGAGCCTTCAATTCCATCAATTCCTTCGGTGCCATCCTATACGGAGCTATAGACACTGGCGCCGTTCCGGGTAACAAATCTATATCGAATTCGACCTCACGATCCGGAGGTAATCCCAGAAGTTCTTCAGGAAATACGTCAGCAAATTCCTTTACAGTTTGAACATTCCCCACAGAAGACTCCTTAGCTTCCAAAGCACACACATGAACTACGAACGCCTCACAGCCCTTCCTGACCATCTTCACCGCTTTCAACGCAGATACCACGTTGGATAGATAATCTCTCCTATTACCTATCATGACCACTTCTTCACCTTCAATCTTCTTCAAAACCATGCGCTTAGCAGCGCAATCCAAACTTGCTTGGTACTTGACCAACCAATCCATCCCAAGAATCAGATCAAACTCCTCAAACGGCAGTTCCATCAGATCGGCTACAAACACTAGCCCTTGGAGTTCTAGGGGTACATCTCTATACAGCTTATCTACTTCTACAAAGTAACCTAAAGGACTAAGTACGGTCATCCTCCTAGAAGCAGTCTCAGGAACTAAACTCATGGTCTTAACTATGCTACTAGCAACGTAAGAATGCGTCGAACCCACATCTATCAAAGCAGTATATGGAACACCAAATATTAAAAACGTACCGGTTATGACGTCCGGTGCGTCTCCTTCCTCACGATGCCTCGCAGCATACACCAAACCAGGCTGTCTAGCCTCCGTGTTGCCAATACCTCTGCCAGCTGCTCCGCGACCTCCACTAGAGCCATAACCACCTCTACCATTACCTCGACCTCTCTGCGGTGCTGGTCCTTCCTTTCTGAACTGAGCACGACCTTGACCTTCAGACTGATTCCTAGCTTGCTTACGTGGACAGTCTCTCACACGATGATCCAACGAACCACACTCGAAACATCCTTTCCCTCCGGTCCAACATTCTCCCCAATGGAACTTCCCACAACGATTACACTGGGCCGGTCTCTGATTAGCAGCTGTGGACCTTCCTGCCTGATTTGGCCCACTCTGCCTAAGCCTTTTCTGAACATTACCACCTGACCCAGACGATCCAAAGCCTCTCTTCTGCTTGCTCCTATCATAACTCTGCCTCACGGACTCCTTGACTCCTTCGGCTACCTTGGCCTTCTCCACCAAGACAGCAAACTCACGCTCTTGCTGCGGGGCAATCAGCAACCTTAACTCGTCTCTAAGTCCATCTTCAAAGCAGACACAACGATCATGCTCCGATGCCACTATTCCCTGAGCATAGCGGCTCAGCCTCAAGAATTCCGCTTCATACTCCGACACAGACTTATTTCCTTGTACTAGCCCCAGAAAAGCTTTCCTCTGAGCATCAACGTAGCTTGAGCCAACATACTTCTTCTGATAAGAAATTTTGAAATACTCCCAAGTAAGATCATCTGCCGTAGCACCATCTCGAACCGTGAGCCACCATCGATAGGACTCATCCTTGAGAAGCGACACCGCTCCTTTCAGTCTCTCCTCATTTGTCAAATCTATCTCATCCATGATTCTTTCGGTCGATTCCAGCCAATACTCAGCTGTATTGGGCACTACTCCAGACACACCTCGGAAAAATTCAGCTCCGTTAGCTCGAAGTCTCTCAGGAACCGACTTCCGAGCTCCTCCACCTCCACCAATTCCAGCTACCCTTTCCAGAACCCGTAGCATCGCTTGTGACACAGCATCATCACCCGTCTGATCCTGCTCCTCAGCTCCAAAGGTTGGGGGTGGTGGTGGCCGTATCTCGTTCTCAGATCCTTGACCCGACCCTACAGGTTCCGATACGGCCATCCTACCCCTTCCGCGTCCACGACGGCCATGTCCTCTAAAGCTCATTCTAACTATCGCGCTTTAATCTGATTAGGAAATTTTTATGAATTAGTACATGTTTCACTTGATTATCCGCGAAGAAATTTTATGAAAAGAGTTTAATAGGAGTTCTTTCGATCAAACAAGGTTTTAAGTCTTCTATCCTAGTTTACACAGAAAAGTACATCCATTCCCTATACCTTTCATACCTATGTACTCTTCGGTATTTCTGTCCGTTTCTATCCCAGGGGTAATTTCGTCATTTTCCTACAGGGTATTTTTTGTAATAAACCGAAGAAATTTGAAAACTTTAATAAATCGAGATATTTTGAAATTTCTAAAATTGAGGAGTATTTTTGAGAAATTCTCAATTTGAAGATATAACAAAATTTTGAAAACCAAGGGTATTTTGGTAATTTTGTCAATCGGGGGTAATTTTGTAAATTTCCAAAGTCAAGGTATTATTTTGAAATACAACATTTTTGAGTACTTTTGTAAAATAAAAATTTGATCAAAATTGAGGTAATATGGAAATTTTAAAAACCAAGGGTATTTTCGTAATTTTGCCACTAGAGGCATTTTGGTAATTTTGGTAAATAAAATATTTTGAAAATTTTGTAGATAAATTTGTCCTTCTATCTAAAAGAGATAATTTAATGATTTTAAAACTGAAGTTTTTCTTAAAACATGGCTAGTCCCTTTCGGGTTTTATTTAGGGTTTTGCCTATGACTGAGTCCTCTTGGTTAGGGTGAACCGAAGCTACGCACCAGGTAGGAATCCCGCGAAGAGGAGGTGAGTCACGAGGACTGCTTAAGTACCAAGCTCTTCCGGATCCAATCCTAGACATGCGCACCAAGATTTCCACACCCTAACTCGGCGACTTGGTCACAGGTTGGTTCTAATTAGGCCATTAAAGTCTTATGTCTTTGTTTGGGATAAACTAGTCCTAAAGTTTAAAATACTTATCACTATATACGTCCCATGCTTCCTACCCTTCTACAGAATATAATTTATACAAAAAGTCAGAGATACTTACTTGGGCGGATCGGTGCCGGAGACTCGGTGCCATGCTTATTCAAAACCAAAATATTTCAAAAAGGCCTACCAAAAACATCATTGGGCCTTGGGCCCCCACAGCCGAGCTTTGAACTGGGCTCTGATACCAATTTTGTAACACCCCAAACCCGGCCCAAACCATATGACCGAATTCGGTTTGCTACAGAGAAAACATTTTGAAAACCATTTTAAAACCTAGTCGAATTGCCTTTCAATTGAAATTTTATTTGTTAAAAACCATACTTAATTTATTTAAAAATATTTGTTGAGTCGAGTTGTTTACAAATTTCAAATGTACCCGATGGTACTTTAAAAACATTTTGCGTTTAATTTGAGAAAACATGTGCAACCGTTTTAACATCATCAAATAGTTTAAACCAAACATTCAAACATGCAGCAATAATAAAATCATCCTAGGAGGCCTTATTACAATTTAAGCAACATAAACCCAAAGGAAAGATAAATAAAATCCAAAATTTATTTATTAAAAGTCTCCACTGCATGGCCACCTCGAGTCCATCCGGCTCCTCACCCGCGATCTACGAGTCACCTGAAAAATTAAAGGAGAAGGTGAGTCACCAAGACTCAATGTGTAACCCTTCCCCGGTTAGTGCAATAACATACACAAATCATAACCAATTAACATACATAAGTTTAAAATGCACCCAACCTAACCATCCAAACGCCTTTTTCTACCCCGTGTGGTACCAAACCACTGGTGTCCAAAGACACAATTGTGTTACCAAAACACTGGTGATATATAGTCACAATTGTGATGCCAAATCACTGGAGATACCAAATCTCTGGTGTCCGAAGACACAAATTGAATGATGGGGCCAACCCATCGTGTGATACCAAATCACTGGTAGACAATCCCATATCTCAAAGTGGGGCCAACCCACGGCGGAATTAACCACAGGGACAAGTCGCTATAAGGTGCCAAACCTCTGGAGGTACCAAACCTCTGGTGACCGTAGTTACAATGTGTTACCAAAACACTAGTGTCCGTCGACACGAATATCACTGCCCCCTCCACTCATCAACCCACATCAATCAAATACATGATTTTTCAGAAATCATGCTAAAAGGTTTATTTAATAACATTCGTATATTTATCATTGCCATATATCAAATATTGCACATACCAAATGTGACATGCTTCCCAAAAGCATCAAATAATAATCTCAAAGCAATAAAGACTTACCTGAGTCCTTGTTAATACCATGATGGTATTACATCCATGTCTACATAAATCGATTAGGCATCATATAACACTTAGCATATTAAAAAGTTATAAGATGTGTATGTACACACCTGGCACCAACAAGAGTTCTATATCCCGAATAAACAAATCGGCCACACAAGTATTCTTGCCCCTATATTCGGCCAAAAATGAACATTAGTGCCATGGCCTATTCGGCCAAACCAAAATAATTGAGAAGGGTTCCTTGTGAACCCAAAATCTTACCCAAAAGCCTTCGAACACTAGCCAACACACTCCTAAATGAATCGGCCTCACTTCCCTACAACCAACCATCATCATTAAGGTTATTAGCCTTCGGTTTAAACGAAAACTTAAAAGAATAATCCTTTGAAATAAACCCTTACCACCTTACCAAAACCGATTGCTAGAGAAGTCCCGAGGAAAACTATGTTACCTTCAATATTCGGCCAAAGTTGATCAAGATAGGAGAAGAAAATTTTCGGCACAACAAAGAGGTATATTCGGCTATAGGACAAAAAGAAAAGAATAGGAAAAGAAATAGAGTTTCGGCAAAGAAGAGTGTATAGGAGGTTTTTGATGTTTAAGCAAAACAAATAGGAGAACAAGATGTTGATGAAGGTTTTGGTTTTGAGAGAATGAAAAGGAGAAAATAGATATTGCACAAAAATGACCAAATGGTCAAAAAGTATTAGGCTTATCAAAAGGTAAAATTTGGCCAAAAAGAAAAGAGTTTGAGAGAGAATGTTTTGCAAACTTTTGCACCAAATGCAAGGAATGACCAAAAAGAAAAGACTTCAATCCTTGCCAAACTAACACAAAATTTCGGCTCCCCCTTTAGTCCAAATTGCCGTCCCTATGCATGGTCAAAAGGCCATGATTATGTTTCCAAAACATAATCCTTGATACTAGCCCCATGTCTCCATATTTTCCTTAATTACTTGATTCCCTTCCATATGTTAACACTTGCCTTAAACCTATAGTCTACTAACCAAAAATAACAAGGTCAACCCTTACCTTAATTATCCTTGGCCGACACCTACCATACAAAAGCAAAAATAAAAGTTGTCCAAATGCTATTTAAGGGATTCGAACCTCTCCCCTCATGCACTAACTCATGCGCCAACACCACTTTGCCATTTACTCAACTTGTGTCACTTATTGACACTTAATTTAACTTAAGTGCTAAGCTCACATAATCCACTTCATTAAATAAACCAAACTAAAAATTATTCTACTAAACCGAGCCTACTCAAGACCCCTAGTTAAGTCTTATAACACCACAAATAATATCACAGAAATTTAAACACAAACAAAATAATTCAATCACGAATAACCCCTATTTTGGGTTGTTACAATGTTACAACACATAAAATAATATCAAAATAATTTTCATCAACCTCAGATTAGTGGTCCCGAGACCACTGTTCCGACTAGCCCCAAAATCAGGTTGTTACAACTCTCCCCTCCTTTAGAGATTTTTGCCCTCGAAAATCTTACCGGTAAAAAGGTTTGGATATTGTTCTCTCATGGCCTCTTTCGGTTCCCACGTAGCTTCTTCCACACCATGTTTTTGCCATAACACCTTTACTAAAGCTATGCTCTTATTCCTCAATTGTTTAACCTCCTGAGCCAATATCTTAATCGGCTCCTCGTCATAAGTCATGTCCGATCGTATCTCAACTTACGTTGGAGGGATCACATGCGAAGGATCGGAACGATATCGTCGCAACATTGACACATGAAACACGTTGTGTATTTTCTCTAACTCTACCGACAAAGCCAACCGGTATGCCACGAGCCCAATCCTTTTGGTAACCTCATACGGTCCTATGAATTGCAGACTCAATTTGCCTTTACAACCAAATGTCAATATTTTCTTCCATGGGGATACCTTTAGAAATACCTTGTCGCCCACTTGAAACTCAATTTCTTTCCTTTTTAAATCCGCGTACGACTTTTGTCTATCCGAAGCAGCTTTCAGACTATCTCGGATCACTTTCACTTTCTCCTCGGTCTTTTTAACTAGATCGACCCCATGAATTTGTTTCTCACTAAGCTCGGTCCAATACAAGGGAGTTCGACACTTGCGACCATATAAAGCCTCATACGGTGCCATCCATATACTCGACTGATAACTGTTGTTGTAAGCAAACTCAACCAAAGGTAAATATCTTTCCCAATTACCTCCAAACTCTAACACACAGCATTGGAGCATGTCCTCAAGGACTTGAATCACTCTTTCAGATTGGCCGTCAGTTTGTGGATGGAACGCAGTATTAAAATTCAACCTTGTACCTAAGGCTTCCGGTAACTTCTTCCAAAATCTCAAAGTAAATCTAGGTCCCTATCCGAGATAATAGATACACGCACTCCATGTAATCTCACCACTTCAGCAATTTACAACTCGGCCAACTTATTGAGGTTATAATCAACATGCACCGATATAAAGTGAGCCGACTTCGTTAGTCTATCCACAATAACCCACAGATCATCTTTCTTTCTCGGAGTCATAGGCAACCCCGTTACAAAATCCATAGTGATTCGATCCCACTTCCACTCGGGAACCATTACCAACTGAAGTAATCCTGAAGGTACCTGATGCTCGGCTTTCACTTGTTGACAGATCAAACATCTCATCACGAACTTAGAGATGTCTCTTTTCATACCCGGCCACCAATAAAACTTCTTTAGATCATTGTACATTTTCGTGCTACAAGGATGTACTGACAAATGACCACTGTGTGCTTCATGTAAAATTTTTCGAATCAACTCATCATATTTTGGTACACAAATCCTGTCGTGAAACATCAAACAATCATCTGAACCCACCCGAAAGTCGAAATCATTTCCCGATTCACACTTAGCCCTCTTAGCTTGCATCTCATTATCATTCTTTTGAGCTTCATAGATTTGTTGAATAAATAGTGGTCTAACCCTCAACTCGGCCAATATAGCATCATCCTCAGACAAAGCTAAGCTCATACTCAAGGCCCTCAAAGCATACAGGGATTTTCTACTCAAAGCATCTGCCACTACATTTGCTTTCCCCGGATATAATCAATTGCTAGCTCATAGTCCTTCAATAATTCGAGCCACCGCCGTTGTCGCAAATTCAAATCCTTTTGATCTATCAAATACTTCAAACTCTTATGATCAGTGAAGATTCGGCACTTCTCACCATATAAATAATGGGGCTAGATCTTCAAAGAAAAAATGATCGCAACCAACTCCAAGTCGTGAGTTGGATAATTCTTCTCATACTGTTTTTACTGTCTCGAGGCGTAAGCGACTACCTTACCCTCTTGCATCAACACACAACCAAGACCGTTAAATGAAGCATAACTGTAAACCACAAATTCTTTCTCTGACTCAGGTTGTACCAAAATCGGTGTCTCAGTCAACAAGGTTTTCAATCTCTCGAAGCTCTGTTGGCATTTCTCAGTCCATTCAAACTTGACATCTTTATGAAACAGTTTCATCATCGAGGTAGCAGTCATGGAAAATCCCTTTACAAACCGTCTGTAATACCCCACTAAACCCAAAAAGCGTCTGACTTCTGACACATTTCTTGGCGGTTTCCACTCCACAGTAGCCGAGATCTTTCGTATCAACTTTAATACCATCACCCGATACAACGTGTCCTAGGAATCTGACCTCTCGGAGCCAAAACTCACTCTTATTAAATTTAGCATACAGCTGCTTGTCTCTTAAAGTCTGCAAAACAATTCTCAGATGCTCTGCATGTTCACTCTCATCCTGAGAATAGACTAATATGTCGTCAATAAAAACGACTACGAACTTGTCCAAGTACGATCGGAAGATGCGATTCATCAAATCCATGAAAATCGCAACGGCATTCGTCAAGCCTAATGGCATAACAAGATACTCATAATGGTCATACCTCATCTGAAATGCAGTTTTTGGTACATCTTGCTCCTTCACCCTCAACTGGTAATAGCCAGACCATAGATCTATCTTGGAGAACATTGTAGCTCCCTTCAGTTGGTCAAATAAATCATCTATTCTTGGAAAAGGGTACTTATTCTTCATCGTCACTTTGTTAAGTTGTCTGTAGTCTACGCACAACCTCATCGACCCATCTTTCTTCTTTACAAAAAGTACAGGAGCACCCCACGATTAATAGCTCGGTCTTGCAAATCCCTTATTCGTTAACTCTTGCAACTGAACTTTCAGTTCTTCCAACTCTATTGGTGCCATCCTATACGGAGCAACCGAAACAGGTGCCGTTCTCGAAATTAACTCAATTCCAAACTCGACCTCTCTAACTGGAGGTAATCCTGGTAATTCTTCTAGGAATACATCCGGATACTCACATATCACCGGTACTAATTCAATATTTATTTCTGATTATTGGGCATTCAACACAAAAGCAATATAGGACTCGTATCCTTTCCTCAAGTATTTCTCGGCTACCATAGAAGAAATTATCACCAACAAACTATCTGACTTACCTGATTCAATCGGAATAACATCTCCATTTTCACATTCCAATTCAATAAATTTACTACCACAGTTCACTAAAACACTATGAGCAGTCAACCAATCCATACCAAGAATCAAATCAAACTCATCAAACGGCAACAACATAAGATTTGCCAGAAAATAATGACCTCTAATTGTCAAAGGACAATTCCTACACCTTGTCAACTAGCACATGTTTGCCTAACGGGTTTGACACCTTTACTACAAATTTCATAGACTCAACAATCATACTCATACTAGATGCCAATCTCATGCAAATGTAAGAATGGGTAGACCCCGAATTTATCAAAGCAATAACAGAGGTATCATGAAGAGAAAAAGTACTCGTTATCACATCTGAAGATGACGCCTCTTCGCGAGCGTGAATGGCATAGGTCTTTGCAGGTGCTCAACCCTCCGGTCTCACAGCAAAATCTCGAGGCTCACCTCTACGACTAGCCCCACCTTCCAGGTTCTTTTGTGATCTACCCCTCGAAGATACATTGCTTGATCTCACTTCTCACTTTCTTTCCTTCTCCTCCCTCTCTGGACAATTTTAGATAAAATGGTCAGGTGAACCGTACTTGTAACAATTTCGGTTGTTTCCCCCAACACTCCCCAGTGTGCTGCCTACCACAATTTGGACACTCTGATTTGGTCTTCGGATTGCCCACACTTGCCATCGAAGTGGCTTGAACTCTCGAGCCCAAGTATGTGTTACCTCAATCTCGATGTGAATGTCCAACTGGCGCTGTCGTCCGGGGGTTCATCTCATTGGACCTCTTCGATTGAGTTTGGTGTGATTTACTCGTTGGCCTTTTTCTCGCATATTGGGCCTCACTCATGGCTTTCCTCTTTTCCTTATTCAGTTCTTCAGCCTTACATGCCTGGTCAACCAACACCACAAACTCTTTTAACTCCAAAATCCCAACTAGAAGCCTAATATCCTCATTCAGCGCATCTTCAAACCTCTTGCATAAGATAGCTTCTATAGACACACACTCTTGTGCATGCTTGCTGAGCCTAACAAACTCATGCTCATATTTTGCCACAATCATTTTTCCTTACTTCAATTCAAGGAATTCTTTCCTTTTCTGGTCCACAAATCGTTGGCTTATATACTTCTTTCGGAACTCCTCCAAAAAGAAGTCCCACGCCACTCTTTCCTTTGGAACCACCAACGTTAACGTCTCCACCAATAATGGGCTGAGTCCTTCAGCAAAGACACGACGCATTTTAAGCTCTCCTCAGGTATGCAGGAGAGTTCATCAAATACCCTTATTAAGTTCTCAAGCCAGAACTCTTCCCTCTCAGGGTCATCATCTATATTGGCTCTAAATTCTTTGGCCCATTGCTTCCGAATCTTATCTACCAGGGGCTTGGTTATTCTCACTAAATCTATACTTTGGGGAACCACAGGAACTGGTTGAGGTATAGGAGGGGGTGGAGGAGGTTGAGAATTAGGGTTTGCTCGTACATACTCCGTGTACCAATTACTCATCATTTGGAGAAAGGCTTCATGGGCCTCTTCTCTTTGACCCCTAGTCTCGGGTCCACTCTCTATAGGTGCTGTCCCTTGCACGGGAGCCGACACGTTACTAGCTGCGTCATCAGCAGCTGCTCGACTGAGATCCATTTACTATATAAAAATAAAGTTTAGAATTGTCAGAAGCCATCACACTATCAATATACGCTTATGGCATGTATAGCTAGACTCTTACACACGCTACGGTAGTCCGATAACCGACTAAACCAAAGCTCTGATACCACAAAATGTAACACCCTTTACCCGTATTCTATGCCAAAACCAGGTACGAGGTGTTACCGTACTTGACTCACAAGGTTATACAACTTTAGGTTATCAAAATTCATTCCAAATTAAGACTTTTCCATTCTCATATCTAACCTCCTTATAATGGGCCTACGAGGCCCTAAACATACTTCTGAAAGGTTTTAGAAATAAATCAAAAACTTTTACGCACTTAGAAAAATTTTACCTAAGCAAGGTCCACACGACCGTGTGGGTAGGCCGTATGGTCACACACTCCCATGTCCTTCACACGTGGTCGACACTGGCTTATTTCACAATCCAAGATCATGCTTACTCATTCATCTCTTACCACAATTCAACAATATCACAACCAAATGCCCTTATTATGTAACATACATCCCTGCACTTGATCACCACATTATCACATGAAACAACACATCACAATTACACAATAAACCATTCTTAGTAATACCAAACACTCGGTGGTATCGCACTTGGCCCACCATTTATTATTAATAGAGTGGTATCGCACATAGCCCACCAACAAGAATATTTACGGTGGTATCGCACTTAGCCCACCAAATAATAATACTAACGATGGTATCGCACACAGCCCATCGTGAATAAGTGATAAGGTGGTATTGCACATAGCCCACCATTATTTACTAGGGATAATATTCCACACCTACATATTTATTTCAACGTTCATACGAAGTTTATTCACATTCTACCAAATTTCCATCCATTTAAATCGTAAGCGTTCCCAATCATACAATGCACCAATAAGCAATTACATGTGTATTTAAGATGCATCCTTTACACATAAACTTACCTCGGTGCAAAACAGGCTAATCAATGGGCTATTCCGTAACCTTGCCTTTTCCTCGGTCAGGGTTGATTCCACGCTCTTCTTGGTCTATAACAACAAAATTCACTCATTCAATCATTTTATAATCATAATACATCAAAATCTCTACTTAGGCAAAAATGACCATTTTGCCGTTGTACTATGGCAAAATTACGATTTTTCCCCGAGGCTAGTAAACTATTTTTATCACATTTTTCTCATTAAACAAGCCTAGCTGAACATTTATTACTTTTACAACTACTCATAATTCCAATTATTTCATGTATTTATTACACATTTTCAATCTTTGCATTCAAGTCATATTTAGGTGTTTCCATGCTAACACCTTTCACAAAAGTTGTTTCATCACCCTTATATTCATTTTCCTCCATAAAACCTCAGCAACCAACATGAACACTCTCATGGAAAGTCCCTAAACTTTTAACCATTTAGCAAATTAGTCCCCTCATTAGCTAGCGTAAGCTTTGGGGACTCCAAGAGTACAAAAATTATCAAATAAAACCACCAAAATCACTTACTTGTAGAGAAGATAAGTTGTTGAAAATTTCAAGCTTTCAAAACCCTTACTCTTGTTAGAAATTTCGGTGAGAGATGAAAGATGAATAGTGAAAGATGATAGCTTCTTTTATTCATCTTATTTTATTCATTTTTGTCACCTAATTTCACCAAATGATGACCAAAAATAAATGCTCTTGTCTCCCTTGTTTACATGGCCTGCCAACACACTTATAATGGCCTTATTGCACTTTAAGGACCTCTAATTTCAGATTCTATGGCTATTAGACACCTCTACTTTGTATAATGGAACTTTCACACTTTATACGATTTAGTCCTTTTTTCGCAATTAAGCTTTCAATCATTAAAATTAAAGCACCAAAATTCTCATGCATTATTATAAACATGTGACAACACATAAAATTCTATCAAAATAATTTTCTTGAACCTCGGATTAGTGGTCCCGAGACCACTGTTCGGACTAGCCTCAAAATCGGGCTGTTAGAGATTAGGCGAAGATCAAGAAGTCGTGGGTAAAGGATTCGTAGATGTTGCTGATGTTAAGTGTGGTTATGACAATTGTTGCTGTTGTGAATTTTCGTTCATGGAATTTTTTCCGTTAAAAGATTCATAGATGTTGCAGAAGTTAAGTGTGGTTATGACAATTTTTAGGTTTCCGGAGGATCGAGAGTGGTGTCGCATCAAATCGATACAAGGTGTACCCAAAAATACATAAAATGAGGTTTCAATGAAAGCCAAAAACCCCACTGTTGACGCCACACGGGCATGTGGTTGCCCATGCGGTAGGCCGTATGCCGTAACACGGGTGTGTGATCGATGAAGCCAGGCTATGCACGCAAGACACGGCCGTGTGATGGCCAGGTAGGCCGTGTGCGACACACGCACTAAACTGATTTGGGCTGTGTGAGCCACACGGGCTGTGGGTCCACACTGGAGCATGGGATTCTGGGCCAGGCCATGGGATCCACACGGCTAAGGCCAAATTGGGTTGTATGGGCCACACGGGCAAGCCACATAGACGTGTGAGCCCATTTAACTAAAATGTGTTCTAAGGTTGCATGGGTCGCCCAAGTCGATTGTGAACCTACTATAGAGTCGGTAAGCACTACTTAGACCGTTAAATGCATGAATTGTATGTATAACTGATATTCATGTATTAACATGCTAGATACTGTATGTTGCATTGCATTGGGTTGGGATGTTGATATTTGGAGGAAGTATGCTAAAAGGCTCTTAAGCCTATTATCTGGCAGCTCAGCTACAATTTACTGATTATGTGCCGCATTCGGTACTACTTGGAGTGTAGGGATGGGTGGGTGTTTTAAACCCCACATGGAGTGTAAGGATGGACGGAGATGGTGTGTAGAGGCTGGTTGGGTAGGACTCTATTTACTGATTAATGTATATCTGATACTGTTACTGTGATGGGCTTAGGCCCTAATGCATATCTGATACTGAAACTGAAATGGGCTTAGGCCCATACTGCATTTGACTGTTTGTTGTTGTTTGACTGTATGCATGTCTTTTGTGGGGATTACACACTTAGTTTAGTAAACTCACCTCTTTCTGTTTTATCTGTATAGGTAATCCCTGGACTTAGACGGATCGACGCGATGGAGGACTGAACGGTGACCACATGACTATTGAACTGATTTAATTCCATTTAAGGTTTTTAATTCTTGTTTTTTTTGTATTATTTTTTTTATGTAATTTGGAATTTTTGACTGTTTGCTTTTATTTTGGGGTTTTTACTTTTTTATGGAGTTTTAAACTGCAAAGCTCAACGAAAACTCGATTTAATTAAAAATAACATTTTCCTAAACGGGAACGGTTTTCTTTAAATATCATAGTTTAAGCTTCCGCTATAGAATATGTTTTTAAACGAGTCAGAGTAACGAGGAAATAATTTTGATATTGACGAGAGATAAAATATGAGCTAATGAATGGAAACGGTTTTAACTTGATAAATTCGATTTCAAATTCCATTCCATGTGCATCGCGAGATTCAACCATAACGTCTAGGCCAGGTTTGGGGTGTTACAGTCAGTATCTTGTGGGTCATAAATTCATCATCATCACTGATCAGCGGCCGTTGAGGGAATTGAACAAGCAAACTATACAAACTCTGAAACAACAACAATGGTTGTTGAAATTAATAGAGTACAATTTTGAGATCCGTTACCGACCAGGGAAACTCAACAATGTTGCCGACACATTATCCAAGGAAATCGAAGCATCTTTCATGGCTTTTTCTCGACCACTTTTTGGTATCATTGATGATCTATGTGCATCAAGTCAACAGGATGCCGATATTTAGAACATTCGAGCTAGCATTCGAGGGGACAAACTAATTTTTTTGGGTATGAAGAGCAGGATGGTTTGATATTGGTGCGAGGGAGAATTTTGGTACCTTAGGAAGCTGCACTAAAATCACTATTGTTACGAGAATATCATAGTTTGATAATGGGTGGACATGCTAGTATTACACTTACATTTCAGAGATTAGCTGCAAACTTTTATTAGAAAGGTATGCAGAAAGAGGTTTGATAGTTTGTCAGTAAATGGCAAGTTTGCCAATGAATGAAAGTGATAGCTTGGCCCCAGCGGGACTTCTTCAACCCCTCCCCATTCCCAACCAGGTATTTGAAGACATTTCTTTAGACTTCATTGTGGGCTTGTCGAAATCTAAGGGGAAGGAGACTATCTTGGTAGTTGTCGACCGACTCACTAAGTGCGACCTTTTCTTTGCACTTCCGAAGCACTTCGACAGTAAATATATAGCCAAGGTCATGGTGCAAGGGATTGTGAAACTTCATGAGATATCGAGAACAATTGTCAGTGATAGAGATCAGATTTTTTTTAATGAAATGTGGATCAAAATAGCCAAGCTTCAAGGAACCGAGTTATGTTTAAGTTCAGCTTACCACCTACAGACTGATGGGCAAACCGAAACTTTGAATCGGTGCCTAGAGATGTATCTTTGTTGTATGGCAGGCGATTATCCGAACATGTGGGAATAACACTTGGAAGGGGCTGAGTACTAGTACAGTATGGCCTATCAGACATCAGTAGGGATGACCGTTTTTCAAGCTTTTTATGGGCGTGACCCTCCCACCATCCTCAACTACTTACAAGACAGTTCTTGTAATGCTTAGGTAGATCATGATTTGCAAGAATGTGATGTGTAACAGCCCGATTTTGGGGCTAGTCGGAATAGTGGTTTTAGGACGACTAATCCGAGGTTTTAGAAAATTATTTTGATATTATTTTATGTGTTATAGCATGTTTATAAGGATGCATGAAAGTTTGGTGCTTTAATTTTAGCAATTGTATGCTTAATTGTGAGAAAGGACTAAATCGCATAAAGTGCAGAAGTTCTATTATACAAGGTAGAGGTGCCTACTAGCCATAAAATATTAAATTGGAGGTCCTTAAAGTCCAATTAAACCATTAAAGGTGTGTTGGCCGGCCATAGGAAACAAGGGAGACAAGAGCATTAAATTTTGGTCAAATTTTGGTGAAAAAAAATGAATAAAATAAGCTAAATGAAAAAAGATGTCATCTTTCACTATTCATGCTTCTTCTCCACTAAAAATCTAGAGGAAATAATGGTTCTTGGAGTTCAAATTTTCAGCAACACAAATCTCTTGCAAGTAAGTGATTCTAGGAGCTTTTCTTGATAATTTTTGTACTTTCAGAACCCCCAAAGCTTAAGCTAGCTAATGAGGGGACTATTTTGCAAAATGGTTGAAATTTAGGGACTTTCCATGAGAGTGTTAATGGTTTTTTCTGAGTTTTTATGGAAGAAAATGAATGTTAGTGAGTTAAGGAACAACTTTTGTGAAAGGTGTTACTATGAAAACACCTAAATGGGACCTATTAGTAAAGGTTGAATTTATGTAATAAATGCATGAAATAATTGGTTTTGTGAGTTGTTGTAAGAGAAATAAATGTTCAACTAGGCTTATTTAACGAGAAAATGTGATGAAAAATGATTTACGAGCCTAAGGGCAAAATCGTAATTTTGCCAAAGTAGAAGGGCAAAATGGTCATTTTTGCCTAAGTAGAAATTTTGATATATCATGAATTATAAAGTGATTGAATGAATAAATTTTATTATTATAGATCAATAAGAGCACGGAAACAACCTTGACCGAGAAAAAAGTAAGGTTACGGGCTAAACCGTCGACTAATACATTTTGCATAGAGGTAAGTTTATGTATAAATGATACATCTTTAATACATGTTATTACTTATTGGTGCATTGTATGAATGAGATCGATTATGATTGAGATTGATTGAAATTGATAGATAGTGAGTAGATCTCGTATGAACCTCGGAATAGATACCTAAGTGCGGAAAAATATCCGTAATGATTAATTGGTGGGCTATGTGCGATACCACCTTATTACTTATTCACGATACCACCTTATTACTTATTCACGATGGGTTGTGTGCGATACCATCGTTTATATTATCATTTGGTGGGCTATGTGCGAAACCACCGTAAATATTCTTATTGGTGGGCTATGTGCGATACCACCCTATTATCGGTTAACAGTGTTCTATGTGCGAAACCATTGGGTACATAGTATTATTCCGAGGGGTTCATCGAGAAATGGTATAGGTAAATGTTTCATGTTGCCTTGTAGTGATAAGTGCAGGGAATGTTACGAGCAATTGTGAGCAATATAATTGTTATGTGATTGGAATGTGGTAAGAGATGAGATGAGTAAGCATGATTATGGAAATGTGAATTGTTCTTGCTTAATATGTGAGGTTATTGATTGATTAGCATATGTGATGATGCTTATTATTTACATGTAAACTTACTAAGCTTAAAGCTTACTCCCTTTCTTTTTCCCTAGTTTTATAGTGTCAAAGAGCCGGTTCGGGATACGAAGATAATCGGAAGATCACTCACGCTATCAGCTCATCTCGGTATATTAGTTTTAGCGTTTTGAGTATGGCATGTATTGTAACAGCCCGATTTAGGGGCTAGTCGGAATAGTGATCTCGGGATCACTAATCCGAGGTTAGAGAAAATTATTTTCATGTTATTTTATGTGTGATAACATGTTAATAAGGATGCATGGAAATTTTGGTGCTTTAGTTTTAGCGATTTCAGGCTTAATCACTAAAAAGGATTAAATCGCATAAATTGCGAAAGTTCTATTTTATTTGCTAGAGGTGTCAAATAGCTAAGGATTATTAATTGGAGGTCCCAAATGTGTAATTTGACCTTGTTTAAGTGAGTTCGCCGGCCATAGTATGCATAGGGGACAAGAGCATTTATTTTTGGTCAATAGTTGGTAACATTAATTGAGAAAATGAATAAAATAAGATGATGTAAGCAAAAGTTATCATCTTTTCATTTAGTCTTCTTCTCCAACCGAAAATATCAAAAAAGGGAGGGTTTTGAAGCTTGAAAATTTCAGCAACTTATTTTCTCTACAACTAAGTGATTTTGATAGTTTTAGTTGATAATTTTTGTACTTTTTGAGTTCCCAAAGATTAAGCTAGCTAATGAGAGGACCAATTTGCAATATGGTTGAAAGTCTAGGGACTTTCCATGAGAGATTTTATGTTGGTTGCTGAGTTTTTATGGAAGAAAATGAATGTTGGGAAGATGAGAAACAACTTTTGTGAAAGGTGTTGTCATGAAAACACCTAATTAGGACTAAGATGCAAATGTTGTAATTTGTTCATTAATGCATGAAATAGTTGGAATTGTGAATAGTTGTAAGAGAATTAAATGTTCAGCTAGGCTTGTTTAATAAGAAAATGTGATGAAAAGTGATTTACGAGCCTAGGGGCAAAATCATAATTTTGCTAAAGTATAAGGGCAAAATAGTCATTTTTGCCTAAGTGTAGATTATGATGTATTATGATTTATAAGTGATTAAATGAGTAAATTCTATTGTTCTAGATCAAAGAAAATGAGATTCGGACCTAGAACGGGAGAAAAGAGGCATAAGGACAAATAGGTCCCTTTCTACCTTTCGATATTGAGGTAAGTTCGTGTGCAAATGTTGCAATTACGTGCGGGATATTTAATATTCCAATGCTGTATGGAATGTATATTTACCTTATGAATGTATTAAATATGTTCTGATGAGATGTCAAGAGAACTGAATCTAATAATAGAGAGAATGCAAAGGTCATGATACGATGACAATTAAGGTTCCGTATAAGACCATATTTGGAATATGGCCTCTGTGGAAGATATTGGATAAGACCATGTCAGGGATATGGCATCGATATGATATTTTATGTAAGACCCTATCGGGGGCACGATGTCAATGTGAGCTTATATGTATGAGACTCGAGAGTGTTATTTAACAATTTGAGTGATTCAACAGGTATGTTGAAAACGAGATAGTATGTGGTTGTACCATGAGAGGTACAGGTATGTGTTAGAACTAAATTGAGGTGAATTTAGTGTATGATGAACCCAGAGTGGGTTATGTGTAAATGATTATTGTATAAACCTAAGTAGGAATGGTAGCGTGTGAGGACATTCCCGGATGAACATTTGAAATAGAGAAATGCATGTGGATAACTATCCATGAATGTATATTAACGGTGGGCTATGTGCGATACTACCTTATTAATTGTTAGTGATGGGTTGTGTGTGATACCATCAACAATATTACTAACGGTAGGCTATGTGTGTTACCACCTTATTAATTATTAAATGATGGGCTGTGTGCGATACCATCACTTATATTATCATTTGGTGGGCTAAGTGCGATACCACCGTAATTATTCTTGTTGGTGGGCTAAGTGTGATACCACTGTAATTATAAATGATTGGTGGGTTAAGTGTGATACCACCGTGATTATAAATGATTGGTGGGCAATGTGCGATACCACCCTATTAGAGATTGATGGTGGGCTAAGTGCGAAACCACCGAGTGACTGGTAGTATAAATGGTTCATTGAGAAGTTACGATGTGTTGTATCATGTGACTATGTGATTGTAACACCCCAAACCCGGCCTATGCGTTAAGACCAGATTTGGTATGTCACACAAAACGAATATACATCTAGTCATCTAATGATTTTAAGAAAACAGATCCTCAAAACAAATTTGGAATTGAAGTTTATTAAAAAACGAGGTTAATTTAAAATCTATGATTTAAGACATAAGAGTTTGTAAATTAAAAATTTAAAAGTTAATTGGTTAAAATTTTAACAGAAGTTTAGAAGAGTTCAAAAGAAATTTGAAAACAAGTTTCTAAAAAAATTTACAGAAAAATTTACGAGAATAAAATATTAAAAAAAACCCCTTTTTGTACGAGAATTTAAAAAAAACATTTATAAAACTAGAATAGTCCCATTTAAGTATTTAAACCTAATTAAAATCCATCCATAAGTAAAATCCATAAAAAAATACCAGAGGCCTTATTACATCATAACTAAAATAGTAATTTAATAAAAATACTCAAAAGAAGTTCAAAGTTCATATAAACCATCTTTCGTAGTATGGCCTCCACAAAGTCATCCCCGACCCAAGCCTCCATTACTGATCATTACCTGAGAAGAGTAAAGAAAACGGGGTGAGTTACTTAACTCAGTGTGTAACCCACTTACCAAGTCCACTGGGCCAAAACCATTTAAGCAATTAATTGGGCTTGAGCCCATTTACAAATGTAACAATATATCAAGTATAAAATGCATGTGATATGCAATTCCCAACCAAGCCTAAATTTCCATCCGCTACACATCACCCGTACTAACCAGCACACCTGTGGGGAGCTTTAGTCACCCACCTCGCTAACACACCAACTGGGCATTAAGCCATATATTTAACTGGGCATGAAGCCATTAACTGGGCATGAAGCCATTAACTGGGCATAAAGCCATTAACTGGGCACGAAGCCATTAACTGGGCATAAAGCCATTAACTGGGCACGAAGCCATTAACGAGGCATAAAGCCATCTTCTCTTTGTCAAATATGCCAACCCATTCAATCATGTATATAAAATGCATGACAATTCATTCATATGATAATTCCAACATAAGGCCCATAAATAAAATTATTACAAATCTGGCTCATTTCACAATTTGGCCCATTTCATCTCATATCACACTTGGCCAATTTTATCAAATAATTCATATGGCCCATTTATCACATGGGGCCCAAAATATCACATATGGCCCAAAATATCACATATGGCCCAAATTATCACTTTTTATCGTTTTAGCCCATTAAGGGCGATTCCGAAATTTTCTCGATTTTTAATACTAATTTTATGCTCTTATCACTAAAGTGTTAATATACCATATTTTTAGATTTCACCAACTTTGCGATTTTTTTAGACTAATGCTTAATTACGGTATAGTCATCTAACCTATGAGATAAGTGTGAGATTACACACCTGATTATGGTGAGGACTACACTTTCCCGATCGTCGATACCTAAATACGTATCACGCTTGATTAGAACACTAATACTTAAAATAAATCTATGCTAAGGATAAGCGATCTAGATCTTTACCCTCAGAATCTCGAACAACTACTATTTGGCGCTTCTCCCTAGTTGACGGTTCACAACCCAGTGGAAAATCCCGAATAACTAATGGCTCCGAACTACGAACAACTTTGAATAATTGATTCTCCCCGGATGAGGGTCCACAACCCGGTGGAAAGTCTCGGATTGCCGAAACAGCCCTTCGCTTGAAACTAAAGGGAATAGCGAATCCGCCTCTTCCGAACACTATTCACCACCCTTTTCGACCCTATCTTGTTTGCCTCTATTGACAAAAGAATATTAGTCCAACTAATATTACAGAAATTAAGTATATAGGTTTTAAGGGCGAAATCGGCTTACCATGAAATCTTACGTTCACGGGATGAAAATCGAGCGATAACGTCCCTAAGATAAAATCGATTAATAACCCATCTCTGACGAAATAACGAGTAATATGGAAGTCCTTGATAGAAACCCTTACCTTAACACTTTGAACTGAATCCTAGTGATTCACGATGATTATGAATACTCCGAGTTTCGGCCTTCTCTATATCACTATAAAGACGAAAAAGATTGTCTAAGAGAAAGGGATAGAGGATGCTATTTTCAGTCAAAAGACCCTCCCAAACCAATATGTATATTCGGCTAAAGAAAAGAAGAGAATAAAGATTCGAAAAGGGTCCTTACCGATTGATCAAAACGAATGCAAAGAAAATGATTAATAAGAAAATATATGTGAAGAGGAAGATTCGGCTAAGAAGAAAAATGGAAGAAAATGATACTAGCAACATTCGGCCATGGAGGAAAAGAGAAGGGAGAAAATATATTTGTAAGAAAGAGCAAAATGGAGAAAGAAAGAAATAGAGGATGAGAGGTTTGGCAAAATATGACCAAATGGTCAAAAAAAATGACCAAAAGAAGAAAACAAGATGTTCACTAATGCATAAAATGCATTCGGCTAGGGAGAGAAAGATGAAAAGAAAAGTTTTTGTGAAAAGCACAAAATGACCAAAATGAAAGTGACCAAACTTGCTACACATTCTTACCAATACCTCCAACAACATTTGGCCATCTCCCTAGCCCCTAAAACCGTCCAAGTTCATGGACAAAGTTTGACCATTCCAAACTTTCCAAAACACTCCCCTTAAAAAGTGCCTTGTGTTCCCCCTACATACCATAAGCTCATGATTCCTTTCCCTATGTTCAAATCTTGCCTTAAACCCTTAGCCACCTTGCCATAAAAATAAAGTCCAACCTACCAAAAATAGAGCTTGGCTGACACATGCTAGAAGAGTGCAAAAAAATTAAAGTCACAAAATGCATACCAGGGGATTCGAACCTCTTCCCTCAAACAACACTCATGGCGTCAACACCACTTTACTACTAGTTCACTTATGCTAACTTTTGTCACTTAATTTCCTTAACCATCAAGGTTACTTGTTCCACTTCAATAAAGTACTCATTACTAAAATTTTTTCTAATTCCGAATAAATCCCGAGCCTCCTCAAGACTATAATAAACACACAAATTTAATCATTCACTAATTGAGCACCAAAATTATGCAACATATTGATTCTAAATTTTTAGGATGTTACAGTGATGATAAGTGCAGGTATGTAAGTTAATGAATGCGAGCCTTAAGCTCAAGATATGGTTAGAACATGGTAAGAGATGGAATGAGTAAGTATTATGAATGATTGAATAGGTAACCATGAGTTTAAGAGTAAAACTCATTATGGTATGAGTAAGTTTATTAAATTGAAATGTGCTAAATGTGTTGGCCTAAATGAGTTATGAGACGATTGTGTATAGCCATAGATGATGGCTTAATTAGATCGAAAGTGTATGGGATGAATACTTCATTTTCATGAATCAAATGTGTTAGTTCAAATGTCATAAATGATGATTTGAAGAATATTGCGTGATGGTGTATGGTTATAAGCAGCTTAGGATGGCTAAATGGCTTGGAAAATAACCTTGAATTGGTCCACACGGATAGGCACACGGGCGTGTGTCTAGGCCGTGTGAGACACACGGTCAGCCCCATGGGTGTGTGACTTGGTCGTGTGTCCCTTGAATGTTAGTGTTGTAAGTTAGTGTCGACCACGGGCTAGCCACACGGGCGTGTGCCTAGGCCGTTGCTGACGGGCGAGGACACGGGCATGTCTAGGCTGTATATAGTACACGGGCCAAGCACACCGGTGTGTCCGGCCATGTGAAAACCCCTGTAGGTTTGAAATGAAAATAAATCACACACGGGGTAGGGACATGGGCGTGTGAGACCACACGGCCTGCCCACACGAGCGTGTCTCATTTCACACGGGCGTGTAGTCCCTGTTTAGGTGAAAATTTTCTAAATGTTTGAAAAGTTCTGGATTGGTTCCGTGACATCCCGAGTAGGTGTAAAGGGTCTCGTTGACCCATGATAGGGATGTTACGTTGGCGAATGAAAAATTTTTAAATTGGAAAGAATTTTCTTAGCCTAAAGTGGAATGAACAAGCAAGTCAAGTCCGGCAACGTCTCGTGCCCGGTTCCGAGATAGAATCCGGGTAAGGGGTGTTACATGTATAGGGTCTAGACTTTTTGAATGTTTTGTTGTTTTGGTCAAGTGTGTTGGCTCCTTTAAAGATGAACATTTTTATAAATGGTCATATTTAATGGCTCATTATCATTATATATATGAAAAGAAGAGGTTATTCATGAATGTGTTTGATACATAATTGAGTTGTTTGGTAAATGATTGAATGTGATCGATGTTGTATGAGTTAGGGTGATAAAAAGAGCTTGGCAAATAGCCTTGTTCCTGTCAAAACTGGTAGGCACGCGGGCGTATGTCTAGGCCGTGTGTGATACACGGTCAGTCCCATGGGTGTGTGACCAGGCCGTGTGTCCTGCATGTTAATGTTGCAAGTTAGTGTCGACCACGGGCTAGACACAAGGGCATGTGCCCCTTATATAGTTGCTGACTTCACAAACAAAATACCCAGGTTTTCACACACGGGTGAGAACACGGACGTGTCTAGGCCGTGTGAAAGGCACGGGCCAAGGACACGAGCGTGTGCCCGGCCGTGTGAAAAGCCATGTAGGTTAGAATTGAAAAATAAATTCCACACGGGCTAGGGACATAGTCATGTGTGACCACATGGCCTGCCCACACGGGCGTGTCCCATTTCACACGGGCATGTGACCCTATTAAGGCAAAATTTTTTTAAGTTTACAAAAGTTCCTAGTTTGATTCTGAGGCCCTCCGTTTGCACGTTTACGGCCTCGTATGCCTATAATAAGAATGTTATAAATGTAAATGAAAGATTTTATATTGGAATGAAATTTGATAGCACAAAGTTGTATGTTCAAGAGAGATAAGTCCAGTAATGCCTCATACCCGGTTTCAACATTGAATACGGGTAAGGGGTGTTACATTTAGAGGTATCAAAGTTATGGTTTAGTCGATTCTCGAACTACTGTAGCGTGTGTAAAAGTCTAGCTATACATGCCATAAGTACATATTGATAGTGTGTTGACTTCTAACAATTCTAAACTTTGTTTTTATATAGTAAATGGATCCCGACCGAGCGGCTACTGATGACGCTGCTAGTAACACATCGGCTCCCGCGCAAGGGACTGCGCCTGTAGAAAGTAGACCCGAGACTATAGGTCAAGGAGAATAGGCTCGGAAAGCCTTTTTCCAGATGATGAGTAATTGGTACATGGAATATGTACGAGCGAACCCTAATGCTTAAGCCCCTCCAACCCCTCTTATACTCAGCCAGTTCCTGTGGCTCCTCAAAGTATAGATTTGGTGAGAATGACCAAACCCCCGATTGAAAAGATTTGGAAGCAAGGGGCCGAGGAATTCAGAGCTAATATAGACGATGACCCGAGAGGGTGGAGTTCTAGCTTGAGAACTCAATGCGAGTATTTGATGAACTCTCCTGCACACTTGAGGAGAGCTTGAAATGTGTCGTGTCATTACTGAAGGACTCGACATATCGATGGTGGAAAATATTGACGTTGGTAGTTCCAAGAGAGAGAGTAACGTGAGACTTCTTTTTGGAAGAGTTCTGAAAGAAGTACATAAGTCAGAGATTAGTGAATCAGAAACGGAAAGAATTCCTTTAATTGAAGCAAGGAAAGATGACTGTGGCGGAGTATGAGCGCAAGTTTGTTAGACTCAGCAAGTATACACAAGAGTGTGTGTGTCTACAGAAGCTATCTTGTGCAAGAGGTTTGAAGATGGGCTGAATGAGGGAATCAGACTTCTTGTTGGAATCTTGGAATTGAAAGAATTTGTGGTGTTTGTTGATAGGGCATGTAAGGCTGAGGAGCTGAATAAGGAAAAGAGAAAAGCCATGAGTGAGACCTGAGATGCAAGAAAGAGGCCAATGAGTAAATCGTACCAAACTCAATCAAAGAGGTCCAAGGAAATGAACCCTCGGACGACTGTTTCATTTGGGTATTCATACCGAGATAGAGGTAATACATATTCGGGCTCGAGGGTTCAAGCCACCTCGATGGCAAACGTGGGCAATCCAAAGTCAAATAAATCGGAGTATCCAAACTGTGGTAGACAACACACTAGGTAGTGTTGAGGAAATAACCATAATTGTTACAAATGTGGTTCACTCGACCATTTCATCCGGAATTGTCCAAAGAGGGATGAGAAGGAAAGAAAGCAAGGAATAAGATCAAGCACCGTGTCTTCAAGTGGTAGATCACAAAAGAACCCAGGAGGTGGGACTAGTAGTAGAGGTGCGCCTAGAGACTCTGCTGTGAGGTCGGAGGGTCGAGCACCTGCAAGGACTTATGCCATTCGCGCTCGCGAAGAGGCATCATCTCTAAATGTGATAACGGGTGCTTTTTCTCTTCATGATATCTCTGTTATTGCTTTGATTGATCCGGGATCTACCCATTCTTATATTTGTATGAAATTGGCTTCTAGCATGAGTATGATTGTTGAGTCTACAAAATTTGTAGTAAAGGTGTCAAACTCGTTAGGCAAACATGTGCTAGTTAACAAGGTGTGTAGGAATTGTCCTTTGACAATTAGAGGTCATTTTTTTCCAGCAAATCTTATTTTGTTGCCGTTTGATGAATTTGACTTGATTCTTGGTATGGATTGGTTGAATGCTCATAATGTTTTAGTGAATTGTGGTAGTAAGTTTATTAAATTGAAATGTGTAAATGGAGATGTCATTCGAGTTGAATCAGGTAGATCTGATAGTATGCCTGTGATAATTTCATCTATGGTAGCCGAGAGATACTTGAGAAAAGGGTATGAGTCCTATCTCGCCCTTTTGCTAAATACTCAAGAATCAGAGGTAAAGATTGAAACAGTGCCGATGATATGCGAGTATCCAGATGTGTTTCCGGAAGAGTTACCTGGATTGCCTCCAGTTAGAGAAGTCGAGTTTGGGATTGAGTTAGTTCTGGGTACGACACCTATTTTGGTTGCCCCATATCAGATGGCACCATTGGAGTTGAAAGAATTGAAGGTTCAGTTACAATAGTTAACGGACAAGGGTTTTGTAAGACCGAGTTATTCACCGTGGGGTGCTCCGGTACTTTTTGTGAAGAAGAAAGATGGGTCGATGAGATTGTGCATAAACTACAGACAACTCAATAAGGTGACAGTAAAGAATAGGTATCTTTTTCCAAGGATAGATGATCTATTTGACCAATTGAAGGGAGCTACGGTGTTCTCTAAGATAGACCTAAAGGCTGGTTACTACCAGTTGAGGGTTAAGGAGCAAGATGTGCCGAAAACTGCATTTCGGACGAGGTATAGCCATTATGAGTTTCTCATCATGCCATTTGGCTAAACGAATGCTCTTGTGATTTTTATGGATCTAATGAACCGTATCTTCCAACCGTATTTGGATAAGTTTGTAGTTGTCTTTATCGATGACATACTAATTTATTCTTGGGATGAGAGTGAACATGCAGAACATCTGAGAATTATTTTGCAGACTCCAAGAGACAAGTAGTTGTATGCTAAATTCAGCAAGAGTGAGTTTTGGCT
Source organism: Gossypium australe (assembly GCA_005393395.2). NCBI lineage: Eukaryota > Viridiplantae > Streptophyta > Magnoliopsida > Malvales > Malvaceae > Gossypium > Gossypium australe. The sequence continues at coordinate 107,698,670 of CM016619.1, read as the reverse complement.
CCGAGAGGTTAGATTCTTAGGACACACTATGTCAGGTGATGGCATTAGAGTCGATCCGAGTAAGATCTCAGCTATTACGGAGTGGAAATCGCCAAGGAATGTGTCGGAAATTAGAAGCTTTTTGGGTTTGGCGGGTTACTACAGACGGTTTGTCAAAGGGTTTTCTATGATTGCTACCTCGATGACGAAACTGTTGCATAAAGATGTTAAGTTTGAATGGACTGAAAAATGCCAACAGAGTTTCGAGAAATTGAAAGCATTGTTGACTGAGGCACCGGTTTTAGTACAACATGAGTCGAGGAAAGAGTTTGTGATCTATAGTGATGCGTCACTAAATGGTTTCAGCTGTGTGTTGATGCAAGAGGGTAAGGTAGTAGCTTACACCTTGAGATAGCTAAAACTGCATGAGAAGAATTATCCGACTCATGATTTAGAGTTGGCTGCGATAGTCTTCGCTTTGAAGATTTGGCGTCATTATTTATATGGTGAGAAGTACTGAATCTTCACCGATCACAAGAGTTTGAAGTACTTGATGGACCAAAAGGTTTTGAATTTACGACAACGGCGGTGATTATGAGTTAGTAATCGATTACCATCTGGGGAAAATGAATGTGGTTGCGGATGCCCTGAGTAGAAAATCCCTGTACGCTTTGAGAGCTATGAGTATGAGCTTAGCGTTGTCTGATGATGGTGCTATATTGGCCGAGTTGAAGGCTAGACCGTTATTTATTCAGCAGATATGTGAAGCTCAAAAAAATGATAGTAAGATACAAGCTAAGAGAGCTTAGTACGAGTCGAGAAGTGACTTTGATTTTTAGGTGAGTTCAGATGGTTGTCTGATGTTTCATGACATGGTTTGTGTACCTAAAGATGATGAGTTGATTCGAAAAATTTTACATGAAGCGCACAGTGGTTGCTTGTCAGTATATCCGGACAGTACGAAAATGTACAATGATTTGGAGAGATTGTATTGGTGGTCGGGTATGAAAAGAGACATCTCTGAGTTTGTTATAAAATGTTTGATCTGTCAACAAGTGAAAGCCGAGCATCAAGTACCTTCAGGATTGCTTCAACCAGTGATGGTTCCCGAGTGGAAATAGGATTGAATCACCATGGATTTTGTTACGGGGTTACCCATGACTCCGAGAAAGAAAGATGCTGTCTCGGTTATTGTAGACAGATTAACGGAGTCGACTCACTTTATACCGATGCGTGTGGATTATTCACTTGATAAGTTGGTCGAGTTGTATATTGCTGAAGTGGTGAGATTGCATGGGGTGCCTATATCTATTATCTCGGACAGAGATCCGAGATTTACTTCAAGGTTTTGGAAGAAATTGTAGGAAGCATTGGGTACAAGGTTGAATTTTAGTACTGCTTTCCATCCTCAAACCGATAGCCAATCCGAAAGAGTGGTTCAAGTTCTAGAGGATATGCTCCGATGTTGTGTGTTAGAGTTCGAAGGTAGTTGAGAAAAATATCTACCTTTGGTCGAGTTTGCCTATAACAACAATTATCAGTCGAGTATACGAATGGCTCCATACGAAGCTTTATATGGTCGCAAGTGTTGGACTCCCTTGTATTGGACCGAGCTTAGTGAGAAGCAAATACACAGGGTCGACCTAGTTAAAGAGATCGAAGAAAAAGTGAAAGATATTTGTGATAGTCTAAAAGCTGCTTCGGATCGACATAAGTCATACGCGGATTTAAAAAGAAAGGAAATCGAGTTTCAGGTGGGCGAAAAAGTATTTCTGAAAGTATCCCCATGGAAGAAAATATTGAGATTTGGTCGAAAGGGCAAATTGAGTCCACGATTCATAGGGACGTATGAGGTTATTGAAAGGATTGGGCCAGTAGCATACCGGTTGGCTTTGTCGGTAGAGTTAGAGAGAATACATAACGTGTTCCATGTGTCGATGTTACAGCGATATCGTTCTGATCCTTCGCATGTGATCCCTCCAACAGAAATTGAGATACGATCATACATGACTTACAAAGAGGAACCAATTAAGATATTGGCTTGAGAGGTTAAACAGTTGAGGAACAAGAGCATAGCCTTATTAAAAGTGTTATGGAAAAAACACGGTGTGAAAGAGGCTACATGGGAACTGAAAGAAGCCATGAGGGAACAATACCCAAACCTTTTTACCGGTAAGATGACGAAAATCTCTAAAGGGGGGAGAGTTGTAATAACCCAATTTTGGGGCTAGTCGGAATAGTGGTTTTGAGACCATTAATCCGAGGTTGAAGAAAATTATTTTTATATTATTTTATGTGTTATATCATGTTTATAAGGATGCATGAAAAGTTTGGTGCTTTAATTTTAGCAATTGTATGCTTAATTGTGAAAAAGGACTATATAATACAAGGTAGAGTTGCCTAATAGCCATAGAATATTAAATTTGAGGTCCTTAAAGTGCAATTAGGCCATTAAAGGTGTGTTGTCCGGCCATATGAAACAAGGGAGACAAGAGCATTAAATTTTGGTCAAATTTTGGTGAAATTAGGTGAAAAAAATGAATAAAATAAGCTAAATGAGAAAAGATGTCATCTTTCACTATTCATGCCTCTTCTCCACCGAATATTTAGAGGAAATAAGGGTTCTTGGAGTTCAAATTTTCAACAACACAAATCTCTTGCAAGTAAGTGATTCTAGGGGCTTTTCTTGATAATTTTTGTACTTTCGGAACCCCCAAAGCTTAAGCTAGCTAATTAGGGGACTATTTTGCAAAATGGTTGAAAGTTAGGGACTTGCCATGGGAGTGTTCATGTTGTTTGCTGAGTTTTTATGGAAGAAAATGAATGTTAGTGAGTTAAGAAACAACTTTTGTGAAAGGTATTACCATGAAAACACCTAAATGGGACTTATTAGTAAAGGTTGAATTTGTGTAATAAATGCATGAAATAATTGGTTTTGTGAGTTGTTGTAAGAGAAATAAATGTTCAACTAGGCTTGTTTAATGAGAAAATGTGATGAAAACGATTTACGAGCCTAGAAGCAAAATCGTAATGTTGCCAAAATAGAAGGGCAAAATGGTCATTTTTGCCTAAGTAGAAATTTTGATATATCATGAATTATAAAGTGATTGAATGAGTAAATTTTATTATTATAGATCAAGAAGAGCTCGGAAACAACCTTGACTGAGGAAAAGGCAAGGTTACAGACTAAACCGTCGACTAATACATTTTGCACCGAGGTAAATTTATGTGTAAATGATACATCTTTAATACATGTTATTACTTATTGGTGCATTGTATGAATGAGATCGATTATGATTGAGATTGATTGAAATTGATAGATGGTGAGTAAATCTCGTATGAACCTCGGAATAGATACGTAAGTGCGGAAAAATATCCGTAATGATTAATTGGTGGGTTGTGTGCGATACCAGCGTAATCATCCTTTTTGGTGGGCTGTGTGCGATACCACCTTATTACTTATTCACGATGGGCTGTGTGCGATACCATCGTTTATATTATAATTTGGTGGGCTATGTGCGAAACCACCATAAATATTCTTGTTCGTGGGCTATGTGCGATACCACCTTATTATCGATTAACGGTGGGCTGTGTGAGAACCCACCAGTTACATAATATTATTCCGAGGGGTTCATCGAGAAATGGTATAGGTAAATGTTTCATGCTGCCTTGTGGTGATGAGTGCAGGGAATGTGTATGAGCAATTGTGAGCAATATAATTGTTATGTGATTAGAATGTGGTAAGAGATGAGATGAGTAAGCATGATTATGGAAATGTGAATTGTTCTTGCTTAGTATGTGAGGTTATTGATTGATTAGCATATGTGATGATGCTTATTGTTTACATGTAAACTTACTAAGCTTAAAGCTTACTCCCTTTCTTTTTCCCTTGTTTTATAGTGTCAAAGAGCCGGTTCGGGATACGAAGATAATCGGAAGATCACTCACACTATCAGCTCATCTCGGTATATTAGTTTTAGCGTTTTGAGTATGGCATGTATAAAGTCTAAACTTAGTGAATGTTTTGTTGTTTTGGCCAAGTGTGTTGGCTCCTTTAAAGATGAACACTTTTGTAAATGGCCATATTTAATGGCTCATTATCATTATATATATGAAAAGAAGAGGTTATTCATAAATGTGTTTGATACATGATTGAGTTGCTTGGTAAATGATTGAATGTGATTGATGTTGTATGAGTTATGGTGATAAAAAGAGCTTGGCAAATAGCCTTGTCCCTGTCCACACGGGTAGGCACATGGGCATGTGTCTAGGCCGTGTGTGACGCACAGTCAGTCCCATGGGTGTGTGACCAGGCCGTCTGTCCCCTGCATGTTAATGTTGCAAGTCAATATCGACCACGGGCTAGGCACACGGGCGTGTGCCTAGGTCGCGTGCCCCTTATATGGTTGCTGACGTCACAAACAGAATACCCAGATTTTCACACACGGGTGAGAACACGGGCGTGTCTAGGTTGTGTGAAGGACACAGGCCAAGGACACGGGCATGTGTCCGGCAGTGTGAAAACCCCTGTAGGTTCGAATTGAAAAATAAATTCCACACGGGCTAGGGACATGGGCGTGTGTGACCACACGGCCTGCCCACACGGGCGTGTCCCATTTCACACGTGCGTGTGGCCCTGTTAAGGCAAATTTTTTTTAATTTTACAAAAGTTCCCAGTTTGATTCTGAGGCCCTCCGTTTGCATGTTTACGGCCTCGTAGGCCCATAATAAAAATGTTATGAATGTGAATGAAATATTTTATATTAGAATGAAATTTGATAGCCTAAAGTTGTATGTTCAAGCGAGATAAGTCCGGTAATGCCTCATATCCGATTTCGGCGTTGAATACGGGTAAGGGGTGTTACATGATGTGTTACTTCGGGTATTGAAAGACAATTTAGTTCAAGCGCAAGGACGTATGAAAAATCAAGTGGACAAGCATTGACGCGAACTAGAACTCGAGGAAGGTAGCTATGCATTTATGCATTTACAACCCTATCGACAACTGTCGTTATGTCTAAAGAGACATCGGAAGCTTGGACCACGATTCTTTGGCCCTTATCAAATTCTAAAACGCATTGGTCCTGTGGCTTACAAGCTAGAATTACTTGATTCCACCCGCATACATTTCATATTTCATGTGTCCTAGCTCAAACCGTGTAAGGGTCAACCTCTTCAACAAATCACTCATGTGCCTTTGATGATGGAGGATTTTCTTCAGCCTGCACCTACTGAGAACCTTGAGGACAAGGTCCTTCTTTCAGGATGGGGTAATGTCAAGGAAAGAGCTTAGATAGCAGAAGCAAAGAATAAAGACGTAACCACAAGAGGAGCTGGCAATCAAGAAACGGTCACCAAGGACAAATAAGAATTACGTAGAAGCTTGAGAGAGAGAAAGGCACCCCAAACCTTAACCGATTTTGTCTGCTTCTAAGGATCCTAAAGATTAAGAATATAAATAATAGAGCATGTAGACGTGAAATCTATATGTATTCCTTGGATATTTTCCCTTCTTAACCTACTGTCTATTCTCCTTTCCACACCTATATTCTCTTTTTCTAGTTACTGTCACGTAACATTGTCCATGACCAAGATGTTACTTTTATAAGATAGAAGAAGAACAATGAATTTGATTTGGCCAAGCAGGACATTAACATGTTTCACTTTATGTCTTGATATCATCTTTAACATAGTCCAATTTGTTCTTATTTAGTGTTCATTGTCAGAAAATTTGTCTTCAAAAATTAAAAGGGTTCATGTCATTTTTACATGATTGTACCAACTATTGCTGCATACTTGAATCCCTCTTGAATAATTTATAAAATAATTTTTTTACATGTACCCATTTTTTTCCCCTATTTTCTGAAATTTGATGGGATTATTTATGATTAGATTGGATTGAATCCAGTTTAAATTTGATTTAATCAAATAAAACTTTGAATTTGAGTCAGAAATGATGGACTAGACAAAATGATAAATGGTGATTTAATATCCTCAAATTCACCCACCATTACAGTATAGAAAGAACAGTGAAAATCCTTTTCTTTTTGTAACTAGTATGTGCAAATATCATCCCAACTCACCCAAAAAAGAACAATATTATGTTAGACTAAAAGCATTTTTCCTTCATTGCTGTATTTATAAGCATTTCATATGCTATTCCCTTGCAAAGACAAGTCCTTTCCAAAAACCCACTATCCATGAACCTCCCTCGGAAGACTAAAAAACCTTTTCTGGTATGTAAGTACCACTTTCAATCTTGAGGCTGATAGTATACTATGACCCCGGACTGAAATAACTTTCTTTCTCCTAATTTTTTTCACCAAAAGAAGGGAAAAAAGTACTGAAAAGAAGGCTCAAGTATTTCCTTTTATAATGGCTTCAAGCAAATATGATCTCAAAGGAATCCAAAAATATTTGTTGGAAGTTTACCACTAGCTAAAACTTTAAAAAAAAATGTAAAGAATAAGAAGAAATGGTAAGTTTTTAGAATTGAAAGTATCATTTTCTCAACTTAAAAACACCTTTTTTTTCTTTAATGGAAGGAATATATTTGTGAAACAATCAACTCAGAAGTCAGAAATGAGAGGACAATAATGAAACACTATGTCTGAGGAGGAAAACAACACCTGATTCTAAGAGTTGAAAAAAGGTGTAAAATTGAAAGGAGGGTCCCCATAGTCCTTCCATACTCAACAGTGAGGATGAAGGGGACCCTCCATAGTCCTTATATTTGGGTAGAAAATAGTGATGGGATACCTCTGTAATCGCTCATGGTATGTCTAGTAAACAGTTGGTAGCTTTTGTGCAGTTGCAGCGAACCATTTAAGATCGGGCAATGGAGAAAAAATGGCCCCTAGCCCTAGGGCAACCAACACAAGAGGGGACTTTGTATACCAGCCACCATTAGTGAATGTTCAATAAGGAAAAACAATAAACCCATTTATCGAGAATCAAACCAGGCAGCCATGAACCACGCCATGCCATGAAGTGGCATTACTACCAATGGAAAATAGGCTGGCCTGTTTCGTTTCCCTGTTCTTGATATGACAGACAACAGCACATGTACCCCCCAAAAAAGTAGTGTAGTATAGTACTAACAGGAATTAATGGATACATTATTATGAAGATGCATAGCAGGTTTTAGGACCTCCCGACCCCCCCCCCCCCCCCGCCGCTTGAGAAATCCATGTGAGGCAAATTTCCCAAAAATATTTCTGAAGAAAAGCGTGCTCAGTTAAGGAAATCATAGCTTGCTATACCACAAGTAGAGGGGGTAGATAATGGTAGTGGAAGCATGGGGTTTCATCATTACCCAACTTTCAGTTATTTTCTTTTACAACATTCAACCATCCTATCCTAAGGGTTGCAATACGTTTCACTTAGCCATTGGGCAGGAAATGAAAATAATAATGAAAAGAATGATGGGGTTTTTAAGGCATTTTCTTTTTCACTACTTTTGATGGCATCAACTTAGGATTGTTTGCAATGGAATATCATTCAGAGACTTGCAGAATTATCACTGTCAAAGTTATGCAGAAGCAAATGTTCCACTTTTGGCCCCACATAAGGAATGAACCAAAACCAAATATCACCTTAAATTTATTAGAAAGTGGAAATATAAAAGGTGGGAACTGAGATGGAATGATTGCTTCAGCACTAATCTCTAGGAATAACTCTCTTTAGAGATTAGACCTAAAGGTGACCCAAGGGTCAAGGCCATGTGGTCCAATGGCATGTCATTTTCATAGCAAAATATTGTTAAAAGATGTATGAATCAGCTGTCAACAAGCAACTTTACCCTATGCCCCCCCATTCCCATCACTCAGTAAATGTGAAAATGGTTTCCCTCTCCTCGAAGAAATGCCCTTATAAAGCCGGATTTTGCCTTTAAATACCTACAACAATCAACCAAGATACGCTGTCACTTTTTTAACGTTAACCCAATTTTTGTAGCTTGGGATTCTTTAACTTTACTGCTAAATTAATAAGATGTCCCCAGCCTATGGCACCTTATCCACCAAAGATAAGGCAGAGAAGGGCCATCTCACCATACCATAGAAGATTCTGAATGAACTTTTTTGCATTGCAAAGCACTTTTGTCTTCAATATATAGTAAATAGTAGTAGAACCAGCTTAATAGAAGTAGAGAAAACATTTATGGCAACTTAGTTGGCCATAAATCAGTGCATATCTGTAAAACAGCTAAGATGATTTTAATAGGATCAAATCCCTTTTTTATGGTGATAAAAGTACACTGGTAAACGACCAACATGTGGCCCATCCAAAGAGAGTTGTCTATAATTATGAATCACATCAGGAATCAAAGAGGTAGAAACCTACCAACAAAGCTTCATTGCGCATTTAGTTGATTAGGATAATCACCAAGTTGCTTCATCTGCCAGCTTTCTTGAGGAGCCACATGTTCATGGCGAGGTGTGTATTGCTGCAAATTTTAACTTCAAATTTTAGATCTTTGTTATCCAAAGGCCTAGGTTGGTTAATTAATCCAATGCCTCATTTGGTTGGTTAATGTAATGACAATTGACAACGTAAGGCTTCCGGAATGGCTCTTGGAAAGTTTTGAACTGCTGAGATTGGCAGGCTAGCCATTTCTTTGATAAGATATCTTTTAGTTTCTTTGTTTAAGTGAATTTTCTCACCCAAGGTACAAAATCTAACCAACTAGCCGCATGATACCGAAAAGAAAAAGTGTAGATTAAAGTTCATACCTCCATCTTCTCCATGAGTTCTTTGGCTGTTGGAGCAGAGACAATTATATGCCTAGCACTTGGCTTGATGAATCCCTCTTTAACCCCGTTGTCAAATAAAGCAAGCAAATTATTGTAGTAACCATCAACATTTAGCAAACCAACCTGCATCAAGTGTAATTACACATTTTACATATTAATAAATATTAACATGGCAAGCTGAATTCTTCGATCTTGAAGAACGATTCCTTACAGTTTTCTTATGTATTCCAAGCTGGGACCATGTTATCATCTCCAACAACTCTTCCATAGTTCCATATCCACCTACAACACCAAATTTTAATGTTGGAACTAGCTATATTTTTCAAAAACATGACTGTCACCAAAATTTCCCTTTTCTATTCTCTACTATAGCAACAAAGGCCAAGGTACTTTTACCAGGAAGAGCAACAAAGGCGTCGGATTCTCGGGCCATTGCAGCTTTGCGCTCATGCATGTCTATAACGGTTCTTACTTCCCCAACTGTTTCTCCTGATATCTGTCAGTATTTTCCAGAAACTATGCATTAACAGCCAATTTATCTTTGTAGTAATAGCAACATCAAGTATTAGTAATGTACCAATTGCCAAATCCAGTGAGGAAAGAAAACCATATTAGCATTTTCGAAGAAAGACTAATTAAAATGATATTAAACATGACACTTTCACCCAATATTCAATAACCAATGTGTGTGTGTGTATATATATATATGGATGCAGGTACGGATACCTCAAGAGGCATGAGAGCTTTTGGAATTATCCTGCATGTAAACAACAATTATTTACTTATTAATACACCTCATGTGAAACAAGAAGGAAGCTGCCTGCAACTTGGAACAGGTTCTGCAGAGAGAGAGAAAAGAAAAAAACCATTAAACATAGGCCCTTTAATGCAAGTTTCTTACATACCCAAGAACATGACAGCCTCCATCATATACTGTCTTGGATATCAAACCCATCAACCCAACACTTCCCCCTCCATACACCAAGTCTATCTTCCTCTTAACCTGTGATCAAAACAGCCACACATAAGCAAAAGCAGAAGTCCACAAGTTGTTGGAAAAAAACCAATTTAGGCATAGAAGTCAAGCTAAATAGCTAGAAAAGACCCATTTTTTTTGAAATAACTCACTTGCATCAAAAACCTAAATTTCAAGTCATGGATATTCATATTACTCAACACTCACGTATAGTAAAAAAAGAGCAAATACCCTGTCAGCAAGAAAACAACCTTTGATGGTCAACAGTGCCATGACAGCAAACAGAGCAAACCACAATCAGTACATGAAACACCAAATGTACAACTCCACCATCATAGAATTTTAAAAAAATCAGTAAAAAAATCTCATCTTTCTCACTATAAACTAACACCCAATAATCTAAAACAACAAACCCAGTTTCCAGAAAAAGACAAACACCCACCTACCACCACCCTAAGACATATACTAAACCATTAAAAAGTTCATCTTTTGAAAACCAAAAACACAAACGTTATTAGTAGATATATTTTCAAACTAATGAGATAGTGTTGAAGGTAAAAGAAAAAAGCAAACCAGTTCATTGCCCAATTCAAGAGCAGCATCGCTGAAGACTTGCCTATGTCCAGAGTTGCTTCCACAGAAAACACACAACCTTTTGAACTTGCTTCTGGCTTTCTCGTCTTCCATTAAACGATATATGATGAACTCTCTTCGTATATCGGTTTTTGTTTTTATTCAAATTCTCAAATCATTGAGTTTTTACTAAAGCAAACAAAAAGCAATAGCCTTTCCCTTTGAAGGGATATAAATTGTCCTGCTGACACTAAACTTTCTGAGAAGAAAGAACACAATTAATTATTAATTTTATTATATACGAGAAATTATGGAATAGTTTAGACTTTACAAATAGGTTAAAAGAGTAACGACACCTATGAATACGTGAGTTTTTTTCTTTATTTTTAAATTTTATTCGTGAAATTAAAAATTTTAAGATGATTTCATAAAATATTTTCTTTCAATATTTCTTTTTAAAATAGTCAATTTAATTTAAAATATATGATAATATTTTAATTTAAAATTACAAAAAATGAATCATATATAAATCTTCAAATTATGATTTTGGTCATTATATCGTATTCAATTTGAGGATATAGTTTATGCACTTTTAATAATGTAATGTCTTAATACCATTAAAAATATTTGTAATTGACTTATGCAAATTTTAGAAAAGTCCAATTCATGAGGCTAAGCTGATACTTTTAAATTGACAATTTAGTTGAAAACGATTACTTTAATAATAATAATTTCATCATTTAGATGACGTAAAATATTTCTACTTTTATAATTCTTTTTAAAATTCCACTTCAATCTAAAAATTACTATTTTTTTAAGGGGTTTGGATGAGCGATTGAGTGCAATGTAATGCGATGCGTTTAATTTATTTTTTATTTCATGCTAGTATTATTATAATATTTAATCTCAATGCATCCATCCAAACCCACCATAATATTATTAATAATTTTTACTATGACATGATAATAATAAATTGTAAAAGAATATTTATAATAGTAGAAAGATTGAATTATATTAAATTAAAATATATGGATTGAATACTGAGGTTGAGTATATCAAAGGGATCAAAGTATAATTTAACCTATATAAATTATAAAAGAAACGCGAAAGGTAATTTCGAAATGACATAATTACCAAAAGAAGACAGATAACTGATCATAGGTTGGGTTATCCATCCAGAACCGAAGGTTCGTCTAAAAAGTGAGAGAGTTTAGGCAAAAATGTAGATTTAGAAAATGGGCTTAAACAAAAAGTAAGATCTATTTTCTAAACTGGTCGGATCTCGGGCAGGATTTTTTTGGCCCAAGTCTAGCCCACATCACATGCATATATTTTTAATGTATTTTCAATTTATTGAGAATTATTTATTTTAATGTTTTTAATGTATTTGATGTATTATATTTTTTAAATTTGTTTTTATATAAAAAAATAATCTAAAAACTTTATTATAGGTGGGTTGGATCGAACTAAGATTTAGCATTTTTAATCTAGATCAGATTTAGGCAAAATTCTAAGCCAATTTTTCGGGTCAGGCCAAGCCCTGACTTAGAAAGTGGGCCTAAAATTCTACATTGACCTAGCCCATTATCAAATCTAATAATAATTCGTTCAGATAGAATGGTTCAATTTTAAATTATTCAAATTAATATTAATTTAATAATATTTTAAAATAAAAATATTTTGTATAATTGCGGATAAATAAAATTTATTATTTAAAAATTAGAAGGAGAAACCTAAATGTATAGTTTGTTATTTCGTTGTTTTGTAACATTTTTGCTTTTGTTTTATTATTGTTTACGAGAATTGGGAAATTTATTGAATTTATGGTTTAATCAAAATTTTATTTTTTTTATTTTTTTAAATATTTTAATTTTACTATGCACACTTTATTTTTTTAATTTTAAAATTGTACATATTTTATATGTTATTAGTAATAATTAGTTTTAAACCAAACGTTTCATATTAATACTCTTTGTATATTCCTCGATGTTTTTGCATGCAAAGTAAAATGGAAATAAATATTAGATCATTGGTTATCTAACCCTTAACTAATACTAAGCGGTATTACGTAGATGAATCATAATATGGAAAGACAGATTGTATTAATAGATAAATCTAAACATGTTCTTAGTCTAATTGGAAATGAGCAAACTGAGTGAGAGTCAAAATATGTCGTCTATCAAGTCCAATTTAGGAGATACTTTGTCTTGAGCATCAAAACGGATGGCTATTACAAGATAGAGACATAGATGTGACTGATTGGATTGATAGTACATCGAACATGACCCAAGTAGAATAGATCTTAGATACGTTTATGTTTTTATTTACTTTTGACGTTCATGATGTGACATACATTAATCCTGAGTGGATGATGGACTATATATGCGTGAATCATTTACTTTGATGTAAGTAATTAACTTTTCATGAGGAATATGTAATGGTTATTACAAGATAAAATAGAATCACATTGGAAGAACATATTTATCTCAAGGAGATTAAAGATATCTTATGAGGGCAATATACTTATGCTAAGGTCATTGGACAGGCATTGATTGAGTAACATTCGTAATGATATGTAATTAGTGAGAGATCAATCACGATACTATAGTGGAATGACTTCGTGACTAAATAATATTATAATTAATAGGTGAAAAGCTGGAACTTAATTATAAATTATATAAGCCCTAATTATATATGTCCAATTGGTCCCTCCACTAGCTCATTGAAACTAGAAATGAATTGGATGTAAAATGAAATGAACAGAAATGAATGGAAATGATAAAGTTAGAGAAATGGGTCGCATTCACATATGAATATGTTTTCTCATTAAGTGTAGAAATGAATTGAAAATTAATTTAAGGTTCTCAAATTATTATTTAATTAATTGCAATTAAATAATTAAATTTCAAAAATGAAATTAAATTAATTAGTCATTGTGAATCCATTGAAAATAGAAATTAAATGTATTTCCTCTAGGTTCTTTTATAGTAAAGTTGCCATGACATTAACAAAATTAGAATTGGGATGAAAAAATTGTTTAATTGGGAAATTAATTTAGTTAATTTGATTAATTAAATAATATATTTTATAAAATAGAAAACAAGTATTATGTTGGGTTAAATTATAAAGTGTTGGGTCAAAAGTCTAGAAAACATATATATAATTGGACCTAATACATGAGACGCCTAAAACTCCTCATATATAATATGAGAGGGGCGACAACGCTAGTGTATTTATCTAGGGTGTGTTGCCCACTCCTATTCTACTTAAAGTATAATTGTGTTTTCTTTTAAATAAATATTATTTGTCCAGTCTTATTCAACCAGGATTCTCTTATCTCTCTATAAACAGATAACACTGGTAGAGCTATTCACTTAAGTTTTTATACACAAGTTTTCAATTTTATTATTGTAACATCACTAAAACCTCATTTGTCGAAAATAATGAGATAGATTTTTAGTGAAATAAGATATAAAAAAAAGTAAAGGATAAGGGATGTTAGAGAAAAATGAAATAAGAAGTATGTTGTGAAATAGTAATTTGAGTTAAGGACTAAATCGTAAAAATATAAAAAGTTTAGTGGTCCAAGTGTAAATATTTAAAATGTGAGGGGTTAAAGTATAAATTGTAAAAGTTGAATGGCCAATAGTGCAAATATATTAAGGGTGGAAGGATGTAGAAAATAAGGAAAATGGATGAATAAGGACCAAATTGAATAAATAAAGAAAAGAGAATGATTAATTTGTAAATTTTACCCAAAAATATCATGAAAATGATGAAATTGAAGAGAAAGTACAGGGGTAAAATAGTTATTTTCTAAATAACATAATTATAAGAAAATATTTTGGCTATGGAAAAATTTGGGCCATTGGATTAAATTAAAAAGTAAGAAGAAATTATGACCATTAATTAATAATATTTTAATAAAGATATTTTTATAGAAAAGTGGAAAACAATCTCCAATTCTCCATGCTTCAACCATCCAACACCAATATAACTAGGAGAGGAATTTTGCTTTTTATGCAATTTAGTCCATTGTCAAGAAATCTCACTATTTCACCCAAAATTCTTAAAAATTTCCATAAACACCGAAGAGGAAAGATGAAGCAGAGATCCTAAAGAGTATATTCATCAATTTAGAAGCAAGAAAAGAGAAGGATAATGAGGAAGATAAGAAAGAAATGGAAGTGAGGAAAAAGGGAAGAAACTCTTGAAAAAAAAGAAGAAGTAAGTTTTCATACAAACTATATTTGTATACAATAAATTAAATGAAATGTGTTGTGAATAAAATGTATGAAAAGCATATTTTAATCTAAATTCTTGAAATAGAAAGTATGTAATGAAGCATGACATATAGAAACTTGAAATACTAAGCTTTCTGTAGGGGAATACCTCATATTTTGACCAAAATTTATTTTGACTTTTCTTCTCCTAGTTAAACTCTGTTTTTAGTTTCCCATTTAAACTCTAATTAACCTAGAGTTGTTGTAGTCATATATGCTACGAATTTCAGCCTATAAATAGACCTTAGTTACTCTAGGTTTTACATAACAAAAATATTTAGATTGAGAGAATTTTGTTCTAGTTTTTCTTTTAATTCTCTCCATCTTTTATACACTCCTTTATTATAGTGAAATCTCATTTTCTTGTGGTTTTTTATCCACTATTGAGAAGTTTTTCCATGTAAAATTTGCGTGTTTGATCTTTTCGATTCTTATTTTCTTCATTTTGTTCGTTGTTTAATCAGGTTTATCCCCTACAAACTGGTATTCGAGCTAGTTCGATTTTCGTAGTCAACCCATTTAAAGATGGCAACGTCAATGTTCGATATTGAAAAGTTCAACAGAAATGCAAATTTCAGTTTGTGACAAGTTTGAATGACGAAAATATTGTTTCAAAACAGTTTGAAAAAGATCGTTACAGCGAAAAAGCTCGTAGATATGGATCAGCAGAATGGGAAGAACTCGATGAAAAGGCTCTATCCACTATTCAATTATGCCTCATGAATGACGTGTTACAGGAGGTTCTGAAGGAGAAATCAATGCCTGCGTTATGAAAGAAATTGAAGCCTTTTATATGAAGAAATCTCTGGCCAACAGGTTAGTATTAAAACAATATCTCTACACGTTCAGAATGTCCGAATGTGATTCCATTAGAACTCATATTATTGAGTTTGTTACCCTTCTTAATGACTTAAAGAATATCGAAGCAGAGATTAGTAATGAGGATCAAGCTATGTTGTTGTTATGCTCTTTGCCCTCTTCTTATAATACTTTTAGGGAAACTTTGATTTATGAGAGAGATCATCTCTCGTTCGAGGATGTGAAAGGGAATATTTTGAGCAAGGATAAACTTGAAAATGATTTAGGCCTAGACAAAAAATCAAACAGGCAAGCATCAGTTCTAACTGCAAGAGGCAGACAAAAAACTAGAAAAACATATCAAAATAGGTTTAAAGTATGGTCCAAATCCAGAAATCATGACAAATATTGTGGATATTGTAAAAAGCTGGGCCATGTTAAGGCAGAATATTGGAAACTTCAAAATAAAATCAAAAGGGATGTTGAAAACAATGATAAAGATAAATAGAAAGCCGAAGTTGCTGATGCTAGTGTAGCCAAGGACAGAGGTGATGATTTCTTGTTGGTGTCAATGAGCGAAAGACCTTATCTTACATCCGGATGGATCTTAGATTCAGGGGGCTCCTATCACATGTTTCCCAATAGGGACTGGTTCTCCACGTACAGTTCAGTTGAAGGTGGAGTTGTACTAATGGGGAATAACTCTACATGTAAAATATTCTGAATCGGAACTGTACAAATTAGGATGCACGATAGAATTATTTGGACACTATTAGATGTTAGGTATGTTCCTGATTTAAAGAAAATTCTTATCTCATTGGGAATTTTGGATTCTAACGATTGCAGGATAGTCATTGAGTCAAATGGCTTAAAAGTTTCTCGTGACGTTCTTGTTATGATGAGAGAATAGAAAAAGGGTAACCTATATGATCTGCAAGGGTCACGATTACTAGTGTGGCTGCAATTACCAAAGAAAAGCTAAAATCGCCACCATGTCGCGACAAGAATAAACCTGACGTTGCGACGACATAACGTGACTCTTTCTCCACCGATTTCAATTTGATCAAACTTTGGCACATGCGACTAGGTCATATGAGTGAGAAAGGTTTGACAAGTTTGTGTAATAGAGGTCTTCTCAAATATACTAAAGTTGGTAAGTTAGGTTTCTGCAATCATTGCGTTTTCGAGAAATAAACTCAAGTCTATTTCGATTTAGCGGTGGACAAAATAAAAATGACTCAAGATTAAATTCATTCTGACTTATGGGGTCCATCTTCTAACATCTCAAAAGAAGGTAATAAACATTTCTTAAATTTTATTGATGATCACTCCAGAAAAGTTTAGGTTTATTTCTTGAGACAGAAAATCGAAGTCTTTGGAATCTTCAAATAGTGGAAGACATTGTTAGAAAAACAAACCGAAAAATCCATGAAGTGGTTGAGAATAGATAATGGTCTTGAGTTCTATTCATCAGAGTTTAATGATATCTGCAAACGAGAAGGAATTCAAAGACATCGAACAGTTGTTGGAACTCTGCAGCAAAACAGAGTTGCAAAAAGAATGAATAGAACCTTGCTGGAAAGGTTCGATGCATGCTTTTTAATGCAGGCTTAGGGACAGAATTTTACGCTGAAGCTATAAACATGGCAAGTTATTTGGTAAATTGATCCCATCGAGCATTAAACAGTAAAGTTACAGATGAGTTATGGTTAGGTAATCCTTCTAATTATTCTAATCTTAGAAGTCCCGGTTGTCCTGCTTATGCTAAAGTTAGCCACGGAAAGCTCAAACCAAGGGTCTTTTAATGCGTCTTTCTTGGATACTCCCCGGCACAAAAGATTTTAAGTTATGGTGTTCGAAATTTGACAAAATAATTGTTGGCAGAGATGTTACGTTTGATGAATATGCCATGCTTCGATTAGAAAAGGGGGCTTTTACTTGTCACATCCCAAAAATTGGGCTAGTAGAAATTGGGTTAGTGAAACCCAGAGTGGTCATGTCTTGATTTTGAGTTAAGATTGTAAAATTTTTTCAAGAGAGTTAATCTAGTTCAGTGGTTAAGTGTTGTGCTTGTGTGTGAGAAGTTCTGGGTTTGAATCCTCTCCTTAGTATTTTTGCAAAATTTTGGTCTAAAACCCTGACTTTGAGAATCTAGGTTAAAAGCTAATTGTGTGCATTCGTTGATAAGAATGAGTCTGTTGGTTCAGTGGTAAGGATTTAGCTTACCCTTTGGTCTTCTGTTCGAGTCTCTGTGTGTGCAAACAGGAATTTATTTTTGCTAACCTCTCCAGTGAGTCACCCATGTATTGGTAGTGGTTGGGTCAAATTCGATTGTTAGATAATTTGAGAAGCTATCAGAAAATTGGGGTTAGTTAGATATGATTGTGCTTTTTGATTTTTTTTTTTTAAAAAATGAGAGAGAAATGAAATATAATAATATTATTATCATAAGGTTTATTTATTTTCCCAAAAAAAATCCCTTTCTTTCTCATGTTATCCACGTTTTTCCTTTCCCTTCTCTCAACCGTTTCATTCTTTTTGTTTTATTAATTCCATTCCTTTCTTTTATTCTCTTTTACTCTATTTCGTTTCTGTCAGTTTCATGTTTGTTCTTTTTGCTATTATTTTGTCTTATGATTGTCGTTTTGGGTGCGATTTGGTGTGCAAAATTCAAAGAGTTTGAATGTGAGGATTTTTATACGAACGTCCTTCTGACGAATTTTAGAGTCTAGGTAGAGGGTCATTAGTGATATTTCTGTGGAAAGCTTTTTGAGGTAATTCGAGGTAGTGAACAGGAAATTTGTCAGAAACATTGTTTGGATTGCGTAAAGAGCGAAAACAAACCAGGTGTGCACCCAAATCGCAAGAAAATGCGTTTCCGGCAAAAGTCAAAAACCTTTTTGTTAACGCTACACGACCGTGTGGTAGGCCGTGTGCAAGGTTGTGAACCACAACACGGCCGTGTGATAGCCGAGTGAGGCCGTGTACGAGACACAGGCTCGACCAATTGGGCCATGTGGGCCACACGGGTGTGTGGGCCCAAACGGGTGAACTACACGAGCATGTGGGATTTTGGGCCAAGCCGTGTGATCCACAAGGCTAAGGCCAATTTGGGCCGTGTGGGCCACATGAACATGCGAGCCCATTTTTTTGAAAAGTTCTATAAGGTTGCACGTGTCGCCCAAGTTGATTGTGGACCTACTGTAGAGTATTACTTAGACCCCTATAGGAGTGATCTGTCTGTTTGATTTCTGTACCAAGCATGAATTATGATATCTGAATGTATGTACCTTTAATTTCATAATAGCATGACATTCTTTGTATGTTGCATTGCATCGGGGTGGGTTGATGATATTTGGAGGAAGTATCTAAAAGGCTCTTAAGCCTGTTAGCTAGCAGCTCAGCTGCAATTATCTAATTATGTACCGCATTTCGGTACAGCATGGTGTGTAAGGATGGGTGGGTTGATTTTATCCCCACATGGTGTATAGGGTTGGACGGAGTTGGTGTGTAGAGGCTGGAGGGTAGCACTCTATTATTCTGCTCTGTTCTGCATATTATATCTGAGATGGGCTAAAGCCCTAAAATATATCTGATTCTGTATCTGAGTGGGCTAAGGTCCACACCGATTCTGTAATGGACTTAGACTCGAACTGTAAATATGTGACTGTTTTCTGATGTTATACTGTGTGCATGTTTTCTGTGGGGATTACACACTGAGTTTGCGAAAACTCACCCATTTCTGTTTAATTTGTTCAGGTAATCCCCAGCTTTAGATGGATCGAAGCAGCGGAGGACTCGACGGTGACCACTGTTTCTGTCTCACGATTTTTATACTTATTTTATGGTTTTGCTTATATCTGGGAAAGTTTTATGTAATATAGCCTTTACGTATTTTGTTTAAAATTGGGATTTGCAACGCTTATGGTTTTACCGTTAGCAGTAGGAAAGCTCAAGTTTTCAAAATGAACAAATGTTTTACCAAAACACCACGATTACGCAAACTAATTTAAATTCTTCCGCGAAATATAATATTTTGGAAAATGGACAACATTTTGAAAATGAATAATGATTGAAACAAACGACACATTATTGAAGGTAGCATAAGATAACGAAAAATGGTTTTATCGTAACTATGTTTTCTAAAACATTATCATGTGACATCGCCAGATTCGGCCATAACGTCTAGGCCGAGTTTAGGGTGTTACATAACTAATTATAAGTTGGCTTGTGGCAGGAAAAGATGAGGAATCCAACCACCACAGAAATATAGTGAAGGAAACCTTGTGGCTTATGCACTAAGTGTTATTGAGAGCATTGGTTCAACTGATCCTTCGTGTTATTATGAGGCAGTTCAAGCCTCTGATTCTAACAAATGGCTCATTGCAATGGAAGAAGAGATGGAATCGCTTCAAAAGAATGAGACTTGGAGGCTAGTTAAACCACTCATCGGTAAAAGAATCGTTGGTTGCAAATACAACCAAGTGGAGGTAATTGATTTCATGATGTTTTCTCTCCTGTTGTGAAACATACATCCATTTGGGCACTTTTGGCCCTTATTGCATCAAATAATTTTGAGTTAAAGCAGTTAGATGTAAAGATTTCTTTTCTTCATGTTGACCTTGAGGAGGACATCTACATGTAACAACCAGAAGGCTTCAAATTTGAAGGTAAAGAAGATCATGTTTGTCTCTTACAAAAATCCTTGTACGGTTTGAAGCAGTCTCATCGATAGTGGTATAAAAATTTCGACTCTTTCATGTTGAGTATTGGTTTTTTTCAAAGTAAGTATGATAGTTGTGTTAATCTACAATGTCTTGATGATGATTCTTTTATATATTTTTTTATTTATGTTGATGATATGTTAATAGTAGCTTAGAATCCATCTGAAATTGATCGTCTTAAAACCATGCTTAACTCTAAGTTTGAGATGAAAGATTTAGGTGCAGCAAAGACAATGTCGCGGATGGAAATTTTGAGAGATATTCAAGAAATTGTTTTTATCACAACAAAGGTTCATCAAGAAGTTCCTTGAGCGATTTGAGATGCAAGATGCAAAACTTGTAAGTACTCCTATAGCTGCACATTTTAAACTCTCAATTTTAGATTCCTCACAAAATGAAGAAGATGAAAGGTACATGTCAAAAGTACCTTATTCAAGCGCAATTGGAAGCTTGATGTATGCAATGGTATGCACTCGTCCCGATATTTCACATGATGTTAGTGTTGTTAGTCGATACATGGCAAATCCTGTTAAGTTACACTGGCATGCAATTAAGTGGATTTTCAAATATTTATAGGGTACTTCTAAAATGTGTTTAGAGTTTGGAATAACTCAAAAGGGCCTAGCCAGATATGTTGATTCTGATTATATAGGAGACTGAGATCGAAAAAGGTCTCTCATAGGTTACCAATTTTCTTTTAGGAATTATGCCATTAGTTGGAAAGCGACACTTGAAGTTATAGTGGCTTTGTTGACTACTGAAGTAGAATACATGGAAATTACAAAAACAATAAAAGAAGCAATTTGGTTAAAGGGCTTTGTAACACCCCAAACCCGGCCTGGACGTTATGGCCGAATCTGGCGATGTCACATTGAAGTTTTTTTCGTAAAATATGTTGTCGTTGAAATCCTCCTTTCTATTTAATCACTTTGTGTTATTCAATGATGAGCCTAAAAGCAGGTCGTTCATTTTCAAAGCATGAATCATTGAAAAGTTATTCATTTAAAAATGTTATTAATTTTCAAAGAGTCATTTATTGCAGAAACTTTTAAACCGATTGCGTATTTGTGGAAATTTTGATAAAACATTTATCTTTCTGAAAACTCGCGGCTTTTTCTACTACTAGCTGTTATAAACCAAACAACAATAAAATCCCAAATTAAAAATATAAATCCAAAGGCCCTTATTACAATAAAATACCCCAAAAATTAAGTTGAAATCATAAAATACTAAATCGAATTAGATAGGTCATGTAGCCACTGCTGAGTCCTCCGTTGCACCGATCCACCTATGACTGGGGATTACCTGTACGCTTAAAATATATGGGTGAGTTTACGAAACTCAGTGTCTAATCCCATAATAGCAAACAGACAGAAAACAAACACAGTCTGGGCCTAAGCCCTTTTCAGTATCAGTGACAATATCAGTTTGGGCTTTAGCCCATCTCAGTACAGAATAGTCATGTGCTTGGTCCTTGGCCCATTACAGTAACGTTAATCAGTGCAGTAACAGATTAAGCCGTATATATGTCCTACCCATCCGGCCTCTACACTCCATCTCCGTCCAACCCTACACTCCGTGTGGGGATATAATCAACCCACCCATCCTTACACTCCAGAGAGTACCAAAAGTGGCACTATACAGTGATATGCAGTTGGGCTGCCAGTAATTTAGGCTCGAAGCCTTTCAGTATACTTCTTTCGATCAATAAAAACCATCCCCATGCAATGCATCATGCAATCATGTCATAGTATCATGCATGTATTCAATACAGTTTAAATTAGCATGCTAGAATACACCCATACATGTATATATATATAAGTCACATAGGGGTATAATAGTCATTCAGTCAATTAGGGGTCTAGGTGAGCTTACCGACACAATAGTAGGTCCACAGGTGTCTCGAGCGACCCATGCAACCTTAGCAGACAAACAGTGAAAATGGGCTCTCGAGCCCATATTGCTGGCCCATGTGGGCCCACATGCCCGTGTGGTCCACACGGCCCAAAATGGTCTTGGCCGTGTGAAATGCATGACCTGGCCCAACAATTTCCACACGCCTGTGTAGTTTGCTCGTGTGGGGCCCACACACCCGTGGGGCCCACATGGCCCAGTTCGACCTAGCCCATGAAATTGCACATGGCCGGCCTCGTCTATCACACACCCATGTTTAGTCACACGGCCTACCACACAGGCGAGCGCACGCTCGTGTAGCGTCGACGGTCACTTATTCATGCTTTTGCCGAATTCCATAATCGCGATTGTGTTTACACACCTGATTCGTTTGTGACTTAAAACCGCTTCCGAAACCACCAGCACTTATGATCCACAACCAAACCCCATAGTCAATTTAAATCGCAGTTAGTTCAAACTAAAGCATTGACAGTAAATCATTCAATCCAATCGTTATTTACCTTCCAAAAATGAACAACCCCCCAATTACGAGTCCACGAGATGGATCACCCCTCCTAATATTTTCCGCTGACCACCCTGAAAAAACCACCAACATTACAACGATTTATACCCCAACCAAGAAAGAAGAAAAGCTTTTCCCTAAATTACATCAAATCACAACCACCTTACCTACCAAACGAGCAATAGCGGAACCACAACACTCCAACGATGGCCGAACGCTCCCACTCTTAACCTTCATTAAAGACAAAGTCGATTGATTACCAAAAATCCATAACCACATTACACCTTTTTTAAAAAAACTTACCAATACACAAAGGTGACCAGTCACGGTAATAAGAAGAGAATTAGGAAACAGAAAAATCGGCAGCACAAGGGATGGAGGGAATCGGCGGAACCAAGAGATCAGATAAAACAAAAAGAAGATTGGAGAGGAGAAAAGAAATTAGCAGCAACCTCACAACAATATTCGGCCAAAAGGGAAAAAGCAAAATTTAAAAAAAAAAGGCAGCCTTTCGGGAAAAGAAAAACTAGCGTCAAAATAATTTTGGGTAGGTATGGAAACCAAAACTCTTTTTTTAAAAAAAAAATAATAAACAGAATCTAATCCCTCATTTTCCTCCTCAAAATCGGCTACTATATCCCTATCCCTCAATCACTTAGTATTCCACTATACCTTAAACTCTTACACGACACAAGCACAAAAATAAATCCCCTTGATCGCGTAGAGGTTTGAACTTCAAACCCCTTGCAACATTAACACTCCATTTAACCACTAGACCAATAGGCCCATTCTGACATGTTTTACCAACATTTTTTTATAAGCCTACTGTCTAAAGATAGGGGTTTATTCAATAAAAACAAAATTTTTGCCCAAGCTAAGGCTTGAACCCAAGACTTCCCAGAACACTTAACCACCGAAGCAGACATGTATTTTGTAACAACAACATACAAGAATAAAAATTAAGGGTTTTTGGGGCGTTACAAGCTTCTTCAGTGAGCTGGTAAGTGAAAAAGGGGCAATTGTCGTATATTGTGATAGCCGAAGTGCCATACATCTCATCAAAGATCAATTCATCAAGAGGGAACGAAGCACATAGACATTCATTATCATTTTTTTTTTCAAGAAGTGATCATTCAAAGGGATATTCATATTCTTAAAATTGGCACAGAACACAATCCAACCGACATGTTGACAAAGAACCTTCCAGTTTCAAAGTTCGAGTATTGCTTGGACTTGGCAAGTATCCGAAGAAGAATCAGCTAAGCCCATAACAGAGCTCGGCAAGGGAGTTGGTCCAAATACAAGTCAAGGTGGATATTTGTGGGAGAATGCCTCTTATTTTAGCCAAAATTTATTTTAGCTTTTATTATCCTAGTTAAACTCTGTTTTTAGTTTCCCACTTAAACTCTAATTAACCTAGAGTTCCTGTAGTCATATATTCTATGAATTTCATCCTATAAATAGGCCTTAGTTACTCTAGGTTTTACACGACAAAAATATTTAGATTGAGAGAATTTTGTTCTTTATTTCAAAGGGTTTTTCTTGTAGGGCTTCGGGGTTTTTCTTTTAATTCTCTCCATCTTTTATAGTCTCCTTTATTATAGTGAAATATCCTTTTGCCCATGGTTTTTTTATCCTCATTTGATGAGTTTTTCCACGTAAAATTTACGTGTTCGATCTTTTCAATCGCATTTTCTTCACTTTGTTCGTTATTTAATTGGGTTTATCCCCTACACTTTCAAGTAAGAGATAATATGATGTGTGTTGTAAAAAAGCATTAAGATTAAGAAATGAGTATGTTGTCTATACATAAATATGATTGATTAAATTGAATATAAATCAAAGGTATAATGACTATGTATAATTAAATGAGAGTAATGTAAAGAACCATGGAAAAAAAAAAGTAGAGAAATTTACTAAAAAATAGTGTTGGACAGCAGTAGTGACTCTACTTTGAAAATTCACCAAAAATAATAGAAAATGATTTAGAGGGTGAAAAAAATATAAAATTAAATCTTATTGAACCTATTATCTTATGGAAGAAATGGTGTTGGCAATGGAATTTTACATTTTGAGATATATTAGTTTTTGTGGGATAAGGTTAGAACAGATTTGGGTTCCCCTATTCTAACTCTGAAAAATCATAAAAAATTTTAAAAAATTATTGTGAGAAGAAATTTATTATTTTTAAATTATTAATGAGTCTATTTTTAATAGAATCAATCAAAAACATCATCTGAATCCCGTAGTAAGAAATAATTAATTTTTAGTAAAGAAAGGTCGAAGCTGTCAAGCAGTAGAACAGGGGCAAATTTGAAGAATTTACTGTACTGATTGGATAAAGTAGAAATACTGAAATTTTTATGGTAAAAATATATTTTATTCTTGTTTCAAAAACATCAAGCGGATCTTACTTTCAAATTTTGTAGCTCAAGATATAAATAATTTAGTAACTAAGACGCAAGTAGACAACTTTGATATGAACACATAAGTAAGTAATGGAATTGTAGTTAATCTTACATATAAGCATGCCATACTAAAAGCTAAAAATTCTAATATATATACATATAAAGCATGATGAATGGAGAGGAGGAGGAAAAAAATAGTAGATGAATTTGAAATGTTCCGAAATGATTATAGGTGATGGAATGAACACATAAGTAAGTAATGGAATTATAGTTAATGTTACATATAAGCATGTCATACTAAAAGCTAAAAATTATAATATATTTACATATAAAGGATGATGAATGGAGAGGAGGAGGAGGAAATAAATAGTAGATGAATTTGAAATGTTACGAAATGGTTATAAGTGATGGAATGAATACATAAGTAATGGAATTATATTTAACGTTACATATAAGCATGTCATACTAAAAGCTAAAAATTCTAATATGTTTACACATAAAGGATGAGGAATGGAGAGGAGGAGGAAAAAATAGTAGATGAATTTGAAATGTTAGGAAATGATTATAAGTGATGGAATGATACATGTGAGAATGTTTAAACGAATTGATAAAATAATAAGTGAATAATTGTTAATTGATGTGATTTTAGAATCTTGGCTAAAAGTTTATGAAGAATTAAATTAATTGGCACAATTTAGAAAAAAATGAAATATATATACTACTTTGGAAAGTACAAGTCCTCCAATGGACTTATTTGTAAAACTTTAAAAATTGTGTTAATTTTATAAACTTTGTTATATTTGATTGAATATAATGTTTTAATGAGCTCCTTTAACTTATAAATAGTTCTATCATAAATTCAATTATTACTAAAATGAGTAAAATGGTCTTCAATAATCAAATAATAAGATAAATCAATCTGAAATTTTTCTAGTTGCTTCGGTAACGAATGTGACATTCCGGTACCATGACCCAACGATCGGGTCAGGTATAGGGGTGTTAAAATTATTGTACCAGAAAGTAGTCGGAATTTATTTTCTAAGAATATATTCTATTTTCTGGGAATTATAATTTCTACTAGTTTCTATTGAGAGAATTGCTTTCCTACTAAAAGTAATAAATTGTTTATAGTTCTATGTTTGGTTCGTGTTGCTTAAGTTCACACTCGACGCAATTCGAGGTACGAGGATAGCGGAGAAGATTGTTCGATTGAAAGTCGAGAATAACATATATCTGTCTCGCTCAAAACACAAGTAATTTTTGGAAAAAAATTTATTACTATAAATATAAAAAAATCAGCTCAAATTTCAAAATTTTAATTTTCTATTGTGCTTAAAAATCATTTTCTAAACCTGATTTTTCCAACAATTTGTATCAAAGTTAGGTTGTGCTACATTTATAGTATAAACCGATACCGAATTTTCTCTCGTCTTCATGTTTTTAAGAAAAAATATTTTTGCAAGATTTAGAACACCTTGTGCTCTTGTAAGTGATAAAAGATCCCACTTCTATAGCAAGCAATTTGAAAGACTCTTATCGAAATATAGCATGGGATACCGAATAACTGTAGCATATCATCCGCAAGCTAATGGACAAGCACAGGTGTCTAATCGATAGATTAAGCAGATATTGGTAAAAACCATCAATCCAAAAAGAAAAGATTGGGCACTAAGATTAAATGATGAATTATGGGCCTATAGAACAACATACAAAACCCTTTAGGCATGTCTCTTTACAAGTTGGTGTGTGGGAAAAACTGCCATTTGTCAATCGAGCTAGAAAAGAAAGCATATTGGGAAATAAAGGAATTGAATTTAGATCCTGAGTTGGTCAAGAAAGAGAGATTATTCCAGTTGCAAGAATTAGAAGAATTCAGATTTTATGGCATATGAAAATGCAAAACTATATAAAGAAATAAGTAAACTCCGGCATGCTGCTAGAATAAAGAAACGAGATTTCTTACCAAGACAACAGGTACTCTTGTTCAATTCAAGATTAAAATTATTTCCCGAAAAACTTAAATCAAGATGGACAGGACCGTACATTATAAATCAAGTGACACCTCATGGCGTGATAGAACTTATTGGGAACAGGGGACAATCCTATGGTCAAAGAGTAAAACATTATTTCGGAGGAACAACTAAAGAAGTCATTGAAACACAAGTTTTGCAATGTTAATTCAAATGGAAACAACAAAAATGGAGAAAAAACTATGGAAGAAAATTGAGAAATAGATGAAGATTTCAAAAACTTCACAACCAATAGGGAAAGAATTGAATTAAGGAAAAAAAAACCTAGGTGCAAAAATAAATCAGGTCAGAAACCGCCCAACATGTCGTGACACCAACTTTATATGTCGCGACATTGAACCAAATCCGAAATAGGTACACTGCTCTCGGTGTTGGGACAAACAAATGGGATGTCGCGACACCCCTACGTAACCTTCTGTTCCGAATCTACTAACTTAGGATGTATTTGTAGTAGAATTAGGACTGGTTACTTAGTATTTCTTTATAAAAAGAACTTATAACTCATCCTTAACCCTCGACTTCTATTTTCACCCATCCATAGAAATTTTTAAGCCTCGAAAACTCCTTCCCCTATCAAACTTGTGAAATATGTAGATATTGAACCCATAATTTGTCACAAATCTTCAAAAGCAGCATGACAAGCAATTCACCAACAGTAAAAGAAGGATTTATGTCAAATTAAGGTTTGATACTATTACAATTTTTTTTTGAAATTATGAATACATCATGGAATTCTAGGTAGAGGATGTAGACAAATACCTACAACATTTGTAACCCAAAACATTAGTCCAAGAATAGGGTTTTGACCCTTTTATGAGAAATTACAAAGGAATATGGGAGATTGCAATTGAACGTGAATGGACTACCTTCTGCTTAACACCAGAAGAATCGAAAAGCATACCGGTTGTACAGGAATTTTATCTAGCATTAAAGGAAAGAAAAGTAACGAGACCATATCATGAGATGTGATTGCAAGTTATAGTTAGAGAGGTAGATGTTTTGGTAACTTAAGGACGTATTTTTTAATTTTATGATGATTCATACTATTACTGTGATTTCATGTTCAAAATAGATCTAATCAATTCAAAACCGTAGACATGGAGGAACATTCAATCAAACACTTATGAAGGAAAAGAAGAATGAACATACCAACCAGACAATAATCTTCTAGTAGCATTCAATCAAACACTTATGACTCCGATGTCAAAAATCTGATGAAGTTTATTTGCTCAAGAATTTTGCCTACATCAGGTATCTCCAATATCAATCCTTTACAGGTTGGTATACGCAATCTTACATAAAAAAATACTTTATCAAAGTATGCTTGAATGTGTATGAGATCAATCAAAAGGGACATTTTTTCTATATTTAATAACGACATTATGCAAAGAAGCAGGAATACCTATAGAACCAATGGAAAAGTGGATGAGTCCTCCAAAGAAATTATAAGGAGATATGATATACAAACAATTTGTCATACTCCACAAAAAGCAAATTGAAGAAAGAAGAAAGCGAGGGTTACAAAAGGGGATGAATGAGTTAGTTCTTCTTAAAAAAATCTCTATATTCATGTAGGAAAAGGGGATGAAGTTGTAAAACGATTAATCAGGACAACTTTTATTTTACTTAAGGAGTAAGATTAACAATAGATTTAAATATTCTCTATTTCAAATTTTCGATGTAGGAACCTCACATGAAAGAAGCACGACTTATAAGATTATAACGAACAAGGAAGGAAGCACCCACCATAAGACTATAGAAATGTCATGACCAATTGGGTAACTTCGTTTCTTATCTAATTAGGGGCTACACATTAGGGGCAATGTGCTATATAAAGTGTGAGGGTAACAAAGGAAATTTTGCATATTTTTTATGCTTTTTCTTTTATTTTTCTTGTCAAAGTATGCTTAAGCTTGTAGAAATACAAGCGATTGGTTAGAAGCATGTATATAGGTTGATTTTATTTACTATAAATTTGGCATGATAGTGAATGATTTTAAATTTTCGGTTATTAGGCTATTAAGTTCTATATATTACACTATAAATAAGCATTAATTAATTAAATATACCAAATGACATAGAAAATACAGGGAAACGAGCATGTTAGTATGTATGAAAAATAGTGAATTTTGTGATTACTTGATTGATTAAATTTGTGAATATTGAAATACTTAGGGATGACCTAAGGCATTGTTTGGTATAACCAAGAGCTAAAAATCTAACCTTATTCATTGAACCTTAGTACCTACTTTGAGCCAGAAAACACTTCTTGATGAACCTTCATACAGAACCCAAGCCAAAATATCAAGTTGTACTTACCTTATTTCTTTAGTCCTAGAACTGCAATAATTTAGACATCTGGCCATACATATTGAAGAATAGGTAAATACATCATGGCAAATTTTGTAAAAAAATAAAAGTGAAATAGGAAGAAGCAATGTGATATAGTGATTATTGGTTTAGCCAAAATGTGCAAAATAAGAGAAAAATACAGAAAAAGTCAAAACAAATAGAAAAAGTACTTGAGCAATGAAAAAACAAAAGCATTGTGAGTGAGATGCATTGAAAAAAAAAAGAGTCAAATGTGAAAAAGTCACAAATTTAGAAAACTCAGTCATTAGTGCACAAAAACTCGTGAGCTAGACACAATTGCTTTATTATGCTGTGGCTTCCTACATGGAGAAATAAGGAAGGTGAGAGAATGATAAATAAGACGGTGAGCAGGCAAAGGTTATTAAAGGGGAGAATAGGGAACAATATGATGTGCCAAATTACTTTCATGCTTGAAACTACTTTGATGCTTCTTATTCTTGAATTTCACACTTGTCCCACGCCTCAAAACGTTACAAGCGAAAAAACCCTATGTGATCTACGTAAATCTATTTATGAATTGACATTATATTGAGCAAATAATGGCTATTTTTATTCTACTAGGAGAATCAAATTACCCGTATGATTTATCAATGGCTCCATATATTTGAAGATCTTACTATTTGTATACTTTGTAATAGGTGTTTGAAACTGAAAATGGTAAGTCGTTTATATATCATGCCAGAATTATGTGTAGATATGATTTCTCCTAGTAGTGTGTTCCAAAACTTGTCCTTGTATACTAGCTGCTCAAGAGTCATCTTTCATGTTTTGTTTTTATGCTTCTTTGCTTGAGGAAAAACAATGACTTAAGTGTGGGGGATTTTGATCTATCACAATTTGTTGTAGCATATTAAACTAGTTTTCATACTTAAGGAGCTTGAATACGAGCAAACTTAGTATGTTTTATTTAGTTTTTTTACTTTTAGTTTCAATTTAATAAAAAGTGTGATTTGAGCTGATTTTATGATTTGTGGCATTCTTGTAATTATATGCATGTTTAGGTTATGTATGTGAATGAATATATTTGATTAATTTATTATTTATATGATAAAGTAATTTTGTCAAAGTTGTGATTCCTAGAAATTAGAATGGGTGTATTTTTTTTGTAAGTTTTAATAATTTTTGTGATGTGTAACTAGATTGTGGACTATCATCTCCAGATAGGTTTTAATTTTTAGAATAATTCATAGGAGCCAAAAATGGACTTAAGTTTTTTGTAATCAAATTTTTCGATGAATCCCAGAGAACTGAGATGTACCCAAAATTGATCAAGAGGACAAAAACTCAACCCAGCCAACAAACAGTAGGTTGACTGGAAAAAGTTGGTGGTGGCCGGTGGTGATCTTGTCAGCTTTGGTCGGCAAGTGGCTAAAGGTGGTCGATCGGCGGTGGTGGCCGGTGGTGGCCGGCGGTGGCCTAATGGCGATGGTACCAATGATAGTGATGTCAGTAGTGACAATGGTAACCCATGGTGGTGACGATGTTTCGATGGTAGTTCTTTTCGACATTCTTTCAAAGTTTAGGGTTTTAGGAAATAAAAAATGAGGATATTTGACTTTCACTCAAAAGACCCAAAGAATGCTTTAGGGTATTAATTGTAATTTTTAATCTATTTTTTAGGATGAAATTATGAAAACTTTAGTAGGTTAGAGTCATTTAATTTTATGTTTTTTATGATAGCAAGATGATATTTAAATTGACTGAAAAGTATGTTCATGCATATGTATGATAAGCATGCCATATAGTTTAGGAAAAGAATGTCACATGTACTTGTCATGAAATTTTAATAATTCATAATTGAAACCGAAAATAAAAACCGTGTATGTTTTCTAATTGAGTGTGAGGTTGGAAAAAATTTGGTTCGAAAATGGTTTTCTTTGTAACACCCCAAACTCGGCCTAGACGTTATAGCCGAATCTGGCGTGTCACATTGAAGTGTTTTTCGAAAACCATGTTTTCATTGAAA
Organism: Gossypium australe; assembly: GCA_005393395.2. Classification (NCBI taxonomy): domain Eukaryota; kingdom Viridiplantae; phylum Streptophyta; class Magnoliopsida; order Malvales; family Malvaceae; genus Gossypium; species Gossypium australe. Next base: position 107,667,391 of record CM016619.1, on the reverse strand, counting down.
ACCCTTCTTGAAATTTCAAACTTCTTGCCATTTAAAACTTGTACAAAACCTCAGTTTGCATTTATTTATTTTCAATTGTGGTTTATTAAAAAGTTATTCCCTTTTAAAACGTTATTACCTTTAAAACCTTATTTGTTGCGGAAGCTTAATTTAAAACAAATGATTTACGAAAACGTGATATTTAAAAATTGAGTTGCGGAAACGTAATGTTTGAAAATGTTATTGTTTTGGAAAACCTTGTTCTACTTCTAGCGGATATAAATCACAATCAATAAAATCCAAAATTTAAAATCCAGAAATTATAGAGGCCTTATTACAACCCAAATCAAAATCAAACTACTTAAGTAAATGAGCAAAAAAGAGTAAAACATGTGCAGCTGTGTGGCCCTCTCCGAGTCCCTCGCAGCTCCGAACCGTCTAAAGCTGGGGATTACCTGAAAGGTTAAAAACAGGGTGAGTTTATGAAAAACTCAGTATGTAATCCCCTTATTAAAGAAACAGTCAGTATACAGAAACAGAATCAGTCCGGGCCTTAGCCCTTTAATGGTAACAATACAGTTCAGTTCAGAGTATATGTGGGCCAAAGCCCAAAATAATGTCATTTGGGTCACAGCCCATAACAGAATCAATTGGGCCTAGCCCATAACAGTAACAGCCTCAGTATGAATTATGCATGATGCATGCAAACCCATCCAACCCTGCATTTGCCTCCGTCCAACCCTGCACTACCTGTGGGGAATAAATCACCCACGCCATCCCTACACTTACAGTGTTAGCACCGGTTGCAGCACTAACCGAAATCGCAGCAAAGCTGCAAGTATATATGCGGCTTTAAGCCTTCAGTAACGGTCTCATAATTGGTACATATCCATCAGTAACTATAATAAGGTCGGCACATAGCCATCAGCTACGGTAATATAACCGGCACACAGCCATGGGTAAGTATGATCGACACAAAGTCATCAATAATTACGATCGACACACAACCAAGGATAAATATGATCGACACAAAGTCATAATCAAGATAGAACAGAGCCATAATTAGGTTGGCACAGAGCCATAATCAGATTAACTAGCTTAAAGCCATCAGTAGGTCCACAGCCGTTTCGTGCGACCCTATCAGAACAGTACTTCCTCCATAACCAATATCCCAACCCCATGCAGTACATCATGTATGCAGAATGTCTGGCCCACAATTCATCATATCATTCACAGTTAAGTCAATCAAATCATAGTCATGCAATCACAGTCAACTCAGTCAAACCATAGCACAAATCAGTCATTTACCCTCGAGGGGAAAAATAGTCATTTTACCTTAACAGGGCATTACGGTCATTTTACGCTACAGGGGCATTACGGTCATTTTACCCTATAGGGGTGTTACGATCATTTTACCCTATAGGGGTATTACTGTCATTTTACCCTATAGAGGCATTACGGTCATTTTACCCTACAGGGATATTACGGTCATTTTACCCTACAGGGGTATCAGGTCATTTTACCCTACAGGGGTATCACGGTCATTACGGTGTAAATAGGCCCAAGGCCCAATATTCGAGGGCACACGCTTGCGTGGCCCATTTAGCCCAAATTTAGTCACGGCTATACGAACTACATAGCCCAGTCCAGTATTTGCCACTTAACGTGAATTTTATCCGTGTGGGGCCCACGAGCCTATTGGGCCCACACGACCCATTTCAGCCAAACGAGGCCCAAGATCACAAGAACGCTCGTAGTGGCCTCTACAATCTATCACCCATGATTTTTGGGCTTGATTTACCATATGAGCGATCGCACGCTCGTGAGGCCTCGAATGTCGAAGTTTCAGTTTTTAGCTTTCGAATTTTGCCGATTCACTGCAAAGATAGTGTGATTACACACTTTACCGGCTTTTACGCCTATTACTGTTTGCAAGGTACGGTTACACGCCTGTTTAAGCAACCGTTCCAAGTTTCTTAAGCGCCCAACCTACATTCATTCCACATACAGTCAGTCTTTCATATATTATTGTTCAAAGCACTTAATCCCCAAACAATAATCACTACCAACCTTGATTGAGTACCACGCGATCTACTCCTTTTAGATCGTTGACTAAGAACAATCGTATATCCCTTGCTGATTTACTGCCTAACAATAGATTTTATTAGAAAGGATCGATTGTAAATGTGGCTTAAATCCACGAATATTATCCTCTCAAAAACAAATGAATATTCGGCCTACCCAAAAATAAGGTATCGAAATTACCTTAATCGAATAACAGAAGAACGGACCTCGACGGCTTGGTAACCCTTGCACCCCTTCACTTCTTGGTAACCCCTAACCCATCGATCACCATATCACAAAGAAGGAACGAGAACCGCAGTCAAAGAACATATGGAGAAGAACATTTGGCTTTTTAGAAAATGATTAGAGAGAATAGATTTGAATGAAAGGAGGAAATATGGACACTTACCGATTTGCCAGGAACACTTGCAGAACTGAAACAGAGAGGGACAGTGCTGAGATTCGGCCAAAGTATGAAACACCCAGTGAAAAGGGAAAAAAATCGATTCGAGGAGGGAAGGGTAGAACTTCGGTCACAACCTACTAGAATGCTGAGAAAGAAAAAGAACAAGAAAGAGGAAAAGTGGATGAATTCGGCCCAAAAAGAAATAATCAATGGAGCAAAAACAATAGGCAGGATATTCGGCCAAAGCTTGGGAACCGAGAGGAGACAGGAGCAGAATTGGTGATTTCGGCACATGTTGAAACAGAAGAAAGAGAACAGAATGGCTTAGAAAAAGGTAGCATAGAAAATTTGGCAGAACAAAAGGAACCGAAACAAAAAAAATGCACAAAAGATCAAATGCAAAATTTGGCACTACAGGGAGAATAAAGGAAACAAATTGGTGGAAAAACAGAAACTGACCAAAAGTGAAAATTCCCTACCAAAACCGATTACTAGGGAGTTCAGAGTCCTAATTCGGCACACCTATTCCCTTACTCCCCCATCTTCCTTGATTTGCTCCATAATATTTTCCTTGATTTTCTCCACCATCATCTCTTGACCAATTCAAATTCCACCTTGCAGAGTTTCAGTCGAGTCCTGCTTCTCACATGGCAAGAGAGCAAAATAAATACTCTTTTTACCTTGCCATGACTTGAACCTTAGACCTCGAGAGAACTCTACACACCAGCTTGCCACTAAACCGTAGGCTCTTTTTATGTCATAATTTAACCACAAATATTTAAGAACCTTCTATCTAGATCCCAATGATTTTATTCACTAAAAATAAAATTTTTGCTAAAGCTCAGGTTTGAACCCAGGACTTCTTAGACACTCCCAAACATTGCTAAATTACTTAACCACTGAAGCAGACAGTCAATTGTGTTATTTCCTTACACACATAAACTTTTATGTGTTCCTACACTCAAGGCCTATTTCTTCTAAGCTCAAATTCGAGGCGTTACATTCTTGTACAAAGAAAAATGAAAATTTTGAAAATCGAGTCGGTTTGTGATATTTATAGCAATAAACCCTTTACCAAATCGAACATGTGTTTTCGACTAGATGGATCCTCATCATTCTTGGCTTTCAACCAAATGACCTTCTCAACTATTCTCGTACCACGAACTGCTTCAATTATGGTCTCGAATGATTCGAATCAAACACAAAACCATAAATAATTTTCTTATACTTTCAGTGTGAAAGTAAATCTCTCTCAGTAGAAATCGGTAGAATTGTTATTCTAGGAAATATAATTTATATTTAGCGAATAAAACTCTCACTATTTTCGAGCAAAATAAAAATATCTCAAAAAAAAAATTAGCACTACTCGTGCCATCTATTTATGGGGAGAAGAAGTGGACTCCTTTTTAAATTGTAGAAGTCTATTTCAAATTAGAAAAACGAACTCCTAGGCTAACTAGAAGTATATAGGGCGACAACCCCAGTTAAATAAACTAGGGTTTGTCGTCCCTCTCTTTAAACGTGAGGTCTTTTGGGCCTCTTCCATATCAGCTCCAATTACAAGTACTTCCTATAATTTTAACTCAGTATTTTATAATTTTGTCCAAGTTGATATTTGTTTTTCTATTTCCCAAAATAAACATCTTTAAATTAATTTAAATTAATTAATTTCCCAATGAAATGATTTTCTCAACCCAATTCTATTTCCGTTAAAATCATGACAAATTTACCGTAAAAGAATCTATAAAACATATATTTAATATTTCTACATTCAACAAATTCATTGTGAAAGAATGATTATTTCCATTTTCGAACTTCATTTAATTCAAAAACCATAAATTAGCTTGCAGATTATTTTTATTTTAGAGAAAACCACATTTATTTCCAAATGTTTCCAAATTCTTCATTTTTACCATTTCTGTCCATTTTGATCATTTGAATCAACATGCAATTTATTTCTCATTTCAACAAGCTAATGGGGGACTAATTGGATATATGCGATTAGGGATCAAATGGTTTATAATTAAGTTCCATTTTTTCTCCTATTAATTATAAACTCATTTAGTCCCCAAGTCCTTCCACTATAGTATCGTGATTGAGCTCTACCTAATGGCATACCATTACGAAAGCAACTCGATCAGTGCTCGTCCAATAACCTTGTCATAAATGTGTTACCCTCATAGGATATCCTTAATCTATTTGGGATAAATTCATTCTCCCAATATGATCATATTTTATCTCATGGTAACCATTATATCTCCCTTCATGAAAAGTAAATTCCTATCAAATACTAATCAAGTCATTCATCACAGAGACGAACGACCCATGGCCACGTTTACTTTTCATCAACCATGTAATGTCAATTAAAGGATATCTTTTACCCATATCTCGGGCTATGAAGTACATAATGTCAACCTAATAACCTATCATTTAACAACAAGCATACACTCACACATCATACTTATATCATCTAATCCAATTATCAAACGTTCTAACACCCTAAAAATCTCTTATATATTTATTTTCGTATGTTTGTGACACAATTGTCTGCTTCAGTGGCTAAGTGTTCTGGGAAGTGTCTGAGAGTCCCAAGTTCAAGCATTAACTTGGGAAATTTTTGGTTTTTAAATGAATAAACCCCTATCTCTAATCATTAGGCTTATAAATAAATGTTGGTAAAGTATGTCAGAATGGGCCTACTGGTCTGGTGGCTAAGGCGTGAGTAGGCATGTGACAGGACTAGAGTTCAAGTCCCTGCGCTAGCAAGGGGGATATATTTTTGCTTGATGCCATGTAGGTGTTTGTGTGTTAGTAAAAGTCTGATGCTAGTGGACGGTTATGGGAGTGGGGGAGTGATTTTAGGAGAAAAATGTGGGATTGAGGGAATATTTGATTTTAATTAATTCTTTTCCCAAATTCAGTTTCTTCATTTTTTTTCCTAGAATCCCTCCAACAATTCTGACGTTACTCTCTCCCTCCTCTACCATATTTCCTTTTTTTTTTATTTTCTCTGCCACCATAGCCAAATTTTGTCCCTTTTTTTCCACCTCTTTTTTTTCCGTTTTCTCTTGACTTCAATCTTCCTATGTTGTTGTCGAAATCCCTTCTCTTCTCTGTTGGCGATTGCTTCTTCTTGTTTCTACCGAAACTCTCCCTCATTCTCTCTTTTCCGTCGATTCTTCCTTAATCAGTCTTCTGTCTTTTCAACGTTGGCTACATCGGTGGGTAAGTCTTTTGGTAAGAGGGTTATGCCTCACTTGATTTGGAGAAGTTTTCACTTATTATTTTTTTGAGAGGTTCCTAACTCTCTGTTGTGTCGAATTTTGTTTTGGCAGTAACAAATCGCAACGAACGGGGTTTTCCTGAGGGATAGTAGTGTTCATCTTTCGGAACGGTTGGGGTAAGCAACATATTTAGAGATCGTTTGTTGTTGGCTTAATGGAAATAGTTTAAGTCGTGACTGATTTTGGCATGGGATTTTTGTTCTCAGGTGCTGTTTAAATCAGGAGCATTTGCGTACAAAAATTGTGTCAGGTGTGTAATCACAACGCTAGAAATCGATAATTGGCAAAAAGCTGAAAAGTGAAACTGTCTACAACACACAGGTGTGTGACTGCCTTTGTGGTAGGCCGCGTGACCGAACACAGGCGTGTAGTCGACGAGGCAGGCCGTGTGCGACGCATGGGCCGGGCCGAATTGGGCTGGGTGAACTACAAGAGCCTGTGGGATTATTGGGCTAGGCCGTGTGATCCAAATGGCCAAGGCCATTTTGGGCCGTGTGGGCCCACACGGGCAAACAACATGGGCTTGTGGGCCCATTTTCACTGTTTGTTTGCTAAGATTGTACGGGTCACCCAACTTGACTGTGGACCTACTGAAAGGTCAGTAAGCTTACCTAGACCCCTAATTGACTGAATGATGTTATACCCATGTACGATATATATATTTATGACTGTATATTGAGCATCCTGTTAAAACTGTACTGAATGCATGTATGATACCTGATTTGACATGACATGATTGTATGATGCATAGCATAGGGATGGGTTTATATTGATCGGAGGAAGTGTACTGAAAGGCTTCGAGCCTAACTTACTGGCAGCTCAGCTGCATATTACTGTATAGTGCCGCATTCGGTGCTACTTGGAGTGTAAGGATGGGTGGGTTGATTATATCCCCACATGGAGTGTAGGGTTGGACGGAGATGGAGTGTAGAGGCTGGCTAGGTAGGATTTTGTGATTGCATATCTGATACTGTACTGGCTACTGATACTGTAATGGGCCAAGGCCCAAATGCATGAATGCTTCTGTATTGAAATGGGCTAAGGCCCTAACTGAAACTGAAACTATTACTGAGATGGGCTTAGACCCAGACTATGATGCATTTTGTCTGCTTGTTTCTATGGGGATTACACACTGAATTTTCGTAAACTCACCCTTTTGTTTTATCTGTACAGGTAATCCATAGTAATAGGCAGATCGGTGCGGCGAAGGACTTAGCGGTGGCCACACGACCTACTTCTTTCCATTTAAGTACTTAAAATTTGACTTTGATTTTGATTTTATGTTAGGGATTTTACTGTATCATGGCCTCTTTGGATTTATATTTTAATTTGAGATTTTTATTATTTTGATTTATAACTGCTAATAGTAGGGATAATCGAGTTTTCAAAAAGAATCAAACGTTTTAACAAAATTCACTCAAATACGTAATTGTTTTAAAAATCTTCCACAATAAGTGACATTTTGAAAATTAATAACGTTTTGAAAGAGAATAAATTTGTGACAATGAATTACGTTTTGAAAATGAACAACACATCCTAGAATTAACATAAGATATTGTAAAGAGGTTATATAGAAAATGGGTTTTTGACGACAACTCACTTTCTCGAAAAACACTACCATGTGACCTCACCAGATTCAGCCATAACGTTTAGGTCAGGTTTGGGGTGTTACAAATGTTATCCCATAACCACCAAAAAAATCTCACATTTTCAATCATTTATTATTATCATCAACCTACCAAGACTTCATAATGATCTATAACCTTTCACATACTTAATAATTAAATTCAAAATTACAATTTCCAAGCTATACGATGTCATATCCACATACCAACAAGCATACATAATTTATACAATACCATTAAACACATAGCTTTCAATCCAAAATACATAGATACAATTCAAATCCTATTTACATGCCACATAACAGAATTAAACGATTAAAAGTCTACCAAGATGAAGGTTAGATAGTGTGAACTTTGGGATGATCCGATCCTCGAGTTTCGCAAATTGATAACTACAGGAAACAAAATTCGAAACATAGTAAGCATCTAATAAGCTTAGTAAGTTCATACGTTCAAAACAATTCAACTTACCTTAAATCCCACAATTTCAACATATCATATTTAACTAAACAAATCTTCCTTGTTACCACAATTCACATTATAAGGTGAGTTCATCATGTATATAAGACATAAAACATTTCATTCAGATATAACTCGATCTCAATCGAAGCTATAACATCAAACCATTGAACATAGGCACTTTTACATGTTATTACTTCATCTCATTATAATACTTTCACCATTCATGTAATTTCAATAACAATGCCAATTTAGCCTGATGAACTATAATAAACAAATACGGATACGCGATTATCAACCCAAAACACGCCTGATTGTTCAAAAAATCGCAATTCAAACACCCTCGTTGGCTACACATCCTCCCCAAAAAACATGCCTAAATCACTGTGGATATAACTCGGTAATCCACAACAAATGTTGGATTCTATTACAATCAGTGAATATGTATATCATACATCAACATCTCATCTTATATAAAACTCGTATGGCACACAAAGAACCCTATCAGCATGTCAATTGTATCCTATCTCATGTTCATTTGGGCTCAGTACATATAACATTATATCACTTTTCAACTCAATTTCTTTTCTTATCTTAGTACCAATTTGCAACATTCTTATATACATTCAAGTATCATGAAATACACAATTCGACATTTACTGTAACGCCCTGAATAATTTATTTTTGATTCTGTAAATAACTAACACAACTGTGTATCTGCTTCAGTGGTTAAGTGTTCTTGGTGTGTGTGAGGTCTTGGGTTCAATTCCCACTTTGGCAATTTTTTTTATTTTTGGCCCAAGCCTTACACTTGTTGAGTGGGTTTATAGAAAATTTTCTGTTAATCCACATCAAAATGAGCCTTGTGGTTCAAGTGGTAAGGGAATAGGTGTGTTGGAGGTCTTGTGTTCGAATCCCTATGCCAGCGTGGATGTTATATTTTTGCTTGGTTATGCGATAGAGTTTCGATGGAGTTGGAATTCTGAGGCGGTTAAGAGTTAGTGGGTTTGTGGGAGAGATATGGGGGATTTGTGATATTATCTTTTATTTTTATTTTTATTTCTTTTTGCTAAAAATTTGTCTTTCCTCCAAAGAAAATCTGACGCCTAATTTCTTTTGTTTTTCCCCTTCTTGACTTTTCTTTCTCCTTTTTCGGCAACCCTCTATTTTATCTCTCTTTCGATTCAGCTCTTGAATCCGTTGTTCGATCATCCTGTTGGAATTGTTGGGTTCTCCTTTTGGTTGGGTAAGTAGAACTCAGTTGTCGTTAACTTTTGGTTTGGGATTTTGGCAATAACATGCTGTAGGGATTGATTAGTGGTAATTCGTGTTTAGGAGCAGATTGTGGAGCAGGGAATTGCACTTCAACGGTTTAATACGCGTGAAAGGTGGTTTGTCATCGGTGGTAAGCCGGTTCCGTGTTGATTCTTATGTCGAATTCGTTACCCAACCATCTAAATTGGTGTTGGGTTTTTTGTTTCTAGGTTTTTGAAGGCTCGGGATTGCTTTTGCATCGAATCGATACAAGGTGTGTACCCGAAACACAAAAAATCAAACTTTGGCAAAAGCTAAAAAACTATTTCGTCGACGCCACACGAGCATGTTGTAATAGCCCAATTTCGGTGAAATCAGAATAGTGGTTTCGGGACCACAAAGCCAAGACGAAAATAAAATTTATTTTTTATTTTATTATATGAACCGTATTATGTTAGAAAAGTCATGTGAAATTTTGATACGAAAATTTTACCGATTATGTGTTTAATTACGAGAAGGGCTAAATCGCATAAAATGAAAAAGTTAAATTCTAGTAGCTATAAGGATTAAATAGCTATTGAATTCAAAACTAGAGGTCCTTATATGGTAATTAGACCATTAAAGAGAAGTATGTAGATATTTTGGTATGACTCATCCATGGAAAGATGAAAAGTTATTAAATGACAATTTAATTAAATGAAAAAGAAAACGATTTCATATCATCTTCCCCAAATATTTCCATGGAAACCCTAGGAGAGAGGAAGAAGACTTATCAAGCTTATTTGGGTAAGTAATCAAGCCCCGTTTTTAATAATTTTGATATTTTTGAAATCGGGGTAGCTTAATCTATCTATTTGGGAGATCAATTTGTAAAGTTATCACAGTATGGAAAATGGGTTTTGGATGTATATGCTGAAAATTAGAAATTTATGGTAGAAAATGAAAGGTTGATGATAGATACACAACTTTTACAAAGTGATTTTTGATGAAAACATGATTTAGGGACTAAAATGGAAAGTTTTGAAATTTGATGAAAAGTTTTGAATTTTTATGAATACATGTGCTGTAAATTTTGAGATGGAATTTTGGTTAGGCTTGGAATAGGGAGTAAATTGCACAAGTTTCATTTTCCGAGCCTAGGGACGAAATGGGAATTTATGAAAAAGTTAGGGGCAAAATAGTGATTTTTCCTAGAATGTAAATTGAGTCCAAATGTTTATTAGATGTGTGAATTTGATGTTAAATTTACTCGTATAGATCCCGATAGACCAAATTTGGAGTTAGAACGAGGAAAAAAAGGAAAATATCAGATTAGTAGATGTTTGTACACGAACCTTTGTCGAGGTAAGTTCGTGTAACTAAATTGTGTTTATTTACATGCTTGCATTGATTGTGATTATGTAAATTGTATAAATGTCATGAATATGTGAAATGATTACATATCCGATCAAGCTCGATAAATAAAAATTTTTAAATTAAATTATAATGGCCGATTAATAATAAATGATAAACGATGAAAATGTTAATTTTATGCTTGGAATGTGATCATTTGAATTATATGGATGTTATAGATGTATGAAATAATCACATACCGGAAAATGCTTGAAAATGTTAAATCCCATTTGAATAGATGAAAATCGATGGATAAATGTAATTGCCAAAATGAATGAGGTCCTGCATTCGTTGCAAAATGGATTAGGCTCGGACATGTAATCCTATTGACCTCATTTATGAAAGGATTTAGCCCAGATAGGTAATCTTGATATAAGTCCTCTCAAGCATATGTTATGGATTGGATTTAGCCTGGAAGGGTAATCCAAATCAAGCTTTTTAGAGCATAAGTTATAAAAAGGTTTTAGTTTGGACTAGTAATTCTGTTATTTTTATATATGTGGCTCGAGAGTGTACTCTCTGAAATAGTACCTTATGGGTACCATTGGACATGAATTGACAGATTCTAATTCGTACACCTCGAGTGTACTACCTATGTACCCTTCGATATTTCGAATAAATTCAACGGGTAAAAGTTCTTGACATGTGAAGACATGAATAAGAAATGAGTTATTACACATAACGACCTGAAATACATGAAAATGACGATACATGATGATTGATATGTGGAAATAGGAAATGATGATATTGTACATGGAATTTATTTAATGGGTATGTACATCCTCGATTATAGACTTGTACACCTTGAGTGTACTAATCGCGACCTTGATATTCCGAGTGATATGAGTAAAGTTTGATATGAAATAATCTGAACTCGAGATGAACTATTATGAAATTATACAAGTTCAACGAATACATGTTGAAAAAAGCATATGTGCCTGGAAACTTGATTGTTGTTGAACCCATATATGTTTTGATGTTTTTATGGAATATATGACTAACAAGGGAAATGAGGATATGTGTAGGGCTTGAGGGCAAATTGATTGAATATGCCTTACATAGTTACTTCAAAATAGAATGAATGGTAAGTTAAGTACGATGTTATATGAACTTACTAAGCATGTAATGCTTACTTAGTTTTATTTCCCTGTTTTAGAGGAAATCGTAAGCACGTTGAATTGAAAACTTGGTGGGGATCACTCACACTATCCATCGGCCCATGTCGGTACAATATGGTAAATTCAATTGTGGTCATAATGGCATGTATAGGTTATATTGGCCCTATTGGCATGTAAATGTAAATGATGCTTGTAATCTAGCCATTGGAATGGCTAGTAATGGTTTGTTTTGATATATTTGTAATGCCATACCATGGTAGCTACATATGTGTTAATTAGTTGATCAAATTATGCCTAACATATGGACTAAACTAAGGCAAGACTATGAACATGTATGCATGTAATGGTATGCTATGTTGAATGATAGAGTTTGCTTAACTTGAATGCTTGAAATGATTGGCATTTGGATGTGAGTTTAAGTGCAAGTCATTGGTGTGATTTTGGAAGAGGAATGAAGATAAAAATAGTTTTGATTTTGTCCACACGGGCAGACACACGGGCGTGTGTCTAGACCGTGTGTGACACACGGCCTGGTATATGGGCGTGTAGTTAGGCTGTGTGTCCTTGCACCTTAAATTTGAGAAACAGAATGCTCAGAGTTGAGCACACGGGCAGAGACACGGGCGTGTGTCTCAGCCGTGTGTGCTACACGGCCTAGAACACAGGTGTGTGTCTTGGCCATGTGAAACCTGCACCTAATTTTATGAAAATTTAATTAACCACACAGCCTAGCACACAGGCATGTGGAATGGCCGTGTGCACAAGTCAGAGAGTTACACGGGGTTGAACACGGCCTGCAGCACGGGAGTGTCCTAGGGTCACACGGGCGTGTCCCTTGGACCACACGGGCGTGTAAGCCCTGTACCTTGGAAAAATTTTAAAATTTCACGAAAAATTCTTAGAGTTCCCGATTAAGTCCTGACTCGGTTCTAATGCTCATATTAGACCTCGAAGGTCCATTTAAGGGATGTTACGAATGATTTTGAAATTTGAATAGTAACTTGCATGAATTATCTGTAAATGTTTCTGAATGTTTCGGTAATGCTCTGATAAACCATAAATTATACATATTTTAACCCCATGCTTGGCTTATTTTTGGATGAATTTTCATTAGATTTGATGAATTCGATGCTCCTAATCCTTTAATTGATGTTTTACACTTAGGAGAGCTTAGGGCGTCGAAAAGAACGAGAAACGGGCCAAAAAGGGACAAAATGGGCCTACCTCAGAAATCAACACGCCCGAACTTTCTCACACGGGCAAACCGCATGGCCGTGTGTAACGAGCAAAATTGCACACGGCCTAAGCCATTGAACACGGCCGTGTGAGGCAAGAAGAATCAAGCACGGCCTAAGGCTATCGATCATGGGCGTGTCACACGGGCGTGTCACACCCGATCCCAAGTCTAATTCTATTCCGAATAGGGTACTTGTGGGCCAAGAAAGACATTTCGAAGCCTATATAAACACCCTAAGGTGCAAACTAAAAGGGGGAGGCTGAGTAGAAGGTAGAAAATACTCGAAGACAGCCGTCGGGAGCAGCTTGAAAGGAGGATCTCCTTCAAGACTGAAGATATCCTATAAATTTCTCTTGAAGTTTTTTGGGTTTTCTTATGTTTTTTTTTTATTTTCCTTATTTTAATATGTTTCCTTTTGTCATTATGAACTAAACCTTTCAAGTACCTGAGGGGATGAAACCTAAGACAGATCTTGTTACTATTTGATTTATAAGATAAATACTTGTTCTTATTCTTAATTGTGAGTTCTTATTCTTTGTTTTAATAATTCATGTTATTAATTCAAGTTGAATGTGCTTATTCAGAGGAGCAAAAGTCCCTGTTTAAGAGTAGATCAACACAATTAAGCAGAGTTGATTGCAACCCTAGAAATAAGGCGACGAAAATCTGCAGGATTAGAGTCAAATCTAATAAGGGAATCCATAGATTGAGTTAATGAGACAATAGAGGTTTTAATTAGAAAGATATTTCAATTAATCAACCTAGAGTCAGTTGTTTTTAGTCTTGAAAGAGATATTAACATAAATCAGGGATTTCTACGGATTAAGTCAAGTGAATAAATCATATGAATCAAAAGTAATAAGTGAAGTCTAGGTGGATTCTTCCTTGGGTATTGCCTTTATCATATAAGTTGTCTAAAAGTATTTTCCTAATTCATTCCTTGTCGTGCTTTTAATTAAGTTTTAGTTTAAAAGAAATCACTCCAATTCTTAGGCTAGATAATGAAAAGATAATAATTACTAGTACTCTTGGTCCTTGTGGATATGGTATTATCGGTCTTACCATAACTATACTATTAAGCAATAGGTGCGCTTCCTTTTATTGTGATCATAGTTAGTTAGAGACACAAATCATGCTCCGTAACCCTATTCCGGTGACGGATACGGGTTAGGGTGTTACACATGTGGCCGCTCATGTGGTTGGAAGTGTGCGAAGACACGGCCGTGTGGTTGATGAAGGCACGGCCATGCACAAGACACGACCATGTGGTGAGGTGGGTGTGACCCTATGGGCCACACGGGCGAGGCTAAGTTGGGCGTGTGGGCCCACACGGGCATGTCATATAAGCGTGTGGGTATTGGGCCATGCTATGTAAGCCACACGAGCAAGGCTAATCTGGGCATGTGGGCCTATAATTCTGATATTTTCCCTAGGGTCGCATAAGTCGTTCTGATGGACTGTAGGCCTACCATAGGACTGGTAAGGGCTAACCAAACCCTAGATTATGTGATTTGATATTCTGATAGTATACTCTAAGTAGGACACTTTTATGCATGTTTGATTATTCTAATATATGCATGTCTGATTATTAGTATACAAGCATGATAAGCATGTTATATCTGTATCTAGATCTGTATTCTATATCTGATTTTGGGGTGGGATTGTACATATGGAGGAAGTGTTCTGAAAGTCGACCCTCGCCTATATTCTGGTAGCTAGGCTGCATATTATCTAATACGTTTCATAATGACACAAGATGATGTGTAGGGATGGGTGGGTGTTTTTAACCCCACATGGTGTGTTGGGATGGTCGGAGATGGTGTGTAGAGGATGAGGGTAAGATTCTGTATAAACGATTTTGTTATCTATTTCTGTAAAGGACTTAGGTCCGATCTGATTTTGAATGTATAAGTGATTTTTGTATAAATTGTATGTCTATTTCTGTTGGGTTACACACTGAGTTTACGAAAATTCATATCTATTTGTCTGTTCTGTTCAAGTAATCCATAGAGTGAGGCGGATCGGTGTGACAGAGCCTCTTGGTGACCATAAGTTTATAAATGGTTTATGATTATGCTTTTATTTTGATTTCAAGGATTATTTCTGGAGTTTTGTAATAATTGGACTCACCGGACTATTTGGTTTAACTTTGGAATTTGGATTTTTAGTTTAACTTTTTAGTTGCAATGGACATCTGAAACCATGGTCTTTACGAAATCAAGTGTTTTCCAAAATTACGAATGGGATTTTCAAACATAACGCTCTCTATAGCTTTCGTTGTAAATCACGTTTTGGAAAATTATTTAATTAAACAACGTTTTTGATAATTGATATAAGTGAATATGAGGTATAAAGCTTAAATGATTTATAGTACCGACTTTGCTTTCAAAATCCTTCTTTATGACGTCTCCAGATTCGGTCATAACTTCTAGGCTAAGTTTGGGGCATTACATTTAGTGGTATCAGAGCCAGGTTGCAAAACTTGGGCTGTGAATTTTAGGTTCCAAAATTGTGTTTTAAAAAGAATTGATTTTCAAACAATTTGGATAGTTTGAGAAAGCATGTGGTACACTGAGTCTCCGATGTCGGTCCTGTAAGTACTTCTGAATTTAGATAGAACTTTCTGAAAATACTGTAGTTAGTGCTTTCTGGAAATTATACTGAGCTAGTTAGAGACTGAAACTTCTGAAAATATTTCTAAATTTCTGATAACTTTTGCATAAAATATCTGTTAATAAATATTGAAACTGATACATAAACTTTTATAATGTAAACAAAATTTAAAAATTTACGATGAGCGCTCGTGGAACTCGCAGACGTGGTATTCGTCGCCGTAATAGAGGCCGTAGGAGGCTTGAGCTGAGTCTTCTTTTATGGGCAGTAGATACGAGTGAGCCACCAGTTTTGCCTGCTACTGAGATTGGGCCTCAAAACCATTCGGCTAGGGACGACGCACTGTCCTAAGCCATGTTGAGGATGTCGCTAGACCCCATTCTAAATTTGGGGTCGTGGGTCGGTAACTGAAAGGACTCTAGTCCAATGGTGCTGAGTTGTTTAGGAGTGCCACTGAAGTTGCTCCTACTGTGGTCGAGTATTGGTTAGAGGCTACCAAGAGAATCATGAATGATATAGACTGTACTCCCGAGCAGAAACTTAAGGGTGCAGTCTCTTTGCTTCGCGACGAGGCATATTAGTGGTGGTTATCGGTTGAGGAGGGTACCCATCCTGATCGTCTGAACTAGGACTTCTTCAAGACTACTTTTCAGGGGAAATATATGGGAGCGAGCTATGTGGATGCTCGTAGGTGTGAGTTCATGAATCTCACACAAGGTGATAGATCTGTGGCCGAGTATGAGGCAGAGTTTCTGAGGTTGAGCCGCTACGCTCGAGGTATGGTGCCGTCTAAGTATGAGAAGTGCGTTCATTTTGAAGGTGGCTTGAGGGATAATTTGCGGGTTCTGATTACTCCACAAAGGAAGCGAGAGTTCGCGGTTCTGGTTGATAAGGCGAAGATCGCCGAAGAGGTTAAGCACGTCGAGTGCCAAAACAGGGACCGTGATGGAGGCAAGAATAAGAGGGAGTCAGAGCCCTCTAGTTCTGTTTAGAGGCCTAAGAAAAAGGCCAGACTTGATGGGCTGATTAGAGTAGGGATGCTTGTTGCTCCTACTTGGGTTCAGCCATGTGGAGACTGTCGTAGGCGCTATCCGGGCAAGTGTTGGAAGAGGATAGGGGCATATTTGATGTGTGGATCTTCGGAGCACCGTATTAAAGGGTGTCCACAGCGGGCTGATCAGATGCAAGCTTTGGGACCGAGCTCTGCACAACCTCAGAGAGTAGTTCAGCAGCCACTGAAAGGCCATGGATCACCTAGGGGTGGTAATGGTATGGGTCGAGGACAGAGAGCATCGGGTAGAGGTGCTAATCAAATTGAGGCGAGACAGCCTGTACTGGTTTATGCTGCTCAACATCGTGAGGATAGAGAGACAGTCCTGACGTTATCACAAGTACGTTCTTTATTTTTGATGTACCTTATACTGCTCTAATAGACATAGGTTCTACACACTCTTATATAGCTAGTTCCATTTCTAAAAACCTAGGGATTTCTGTTGAGAGCACTTCTAGTGAAGTTACTATTCTGAGTCCGTAAGGGCAGTCTGTTCGGGTTAGTAAACTCTATAGGGACGTTCCGTTAAAGGTGCAAGGGGCTGTATTTCTGGAAAATCTGATGGAGTTACCGTTTAGGAAGATCGACTTGATTCTGGGTATGGATTGGTTGGTTGAGCACCGATTCAGTTTGGATTACGCGTCTAAGAAGGTCATTTTGAGGACTTAGGATGATAAGTAGGTGGTTGTGATCGGTGAGCATCGAGATTATCTGTCTAATCTGATCTCTACTCTTGTGGCTGAGAAACTGGTTCGAAAAGGGTGTGAGGCGTATTTGACTTGCATCAGTGTTTCTATTTCCGGAGACTCTTCTACTGGGGATATCAGAACAATGAGGGATTTTTCGGATGTCTTTCTTGAGGAGTTACTAGCTTACCTCTAAATTGAGAAGTTGAGTTTTGCATTGAGCTTCTACTAGGTACAGCTCTAGTGTCTATCACTCCATACCGCATGGCACCGAAGAAGCTTCCAGAGCTTAAGACTCAACTTCAAGAGCTTCTGGATCGTGGTTTCATCCGCCCTAGTGTGTCTCCATGAGACAATGATGATGTGTATTGATTATCGATAATTGAATAAACTAACGGTGAAGAATAAGTATCCACTTCCGAGGATCGACGATCTGTTTAATCAATTCTGAGGGGCGTCAGTGTTCCCAAAAATAGATCTCCGTTCTGGGTAGCATCAGCTTAGAGTTAAGAAAGCTGATGTTCATAAGATTGCATTTAGGACTCGTTATGGACATTACGAGTTCCTAGTTATGCCTTTTGGTCTGACGAATGCTTCGGCTGCATTCATGGATCTGATGAACCGAGTCTTTCAGCCATATCTGGATCAGTTCGTCGTGGTTTTCATTGATGATATTTTGGTTTACTCTAAGACCGAGGATGAGCATGATGAGCATCTTAGAGTAGTACTTCAGATACTTCGAGAGAAGTAGCTCTATGCTAAGTTGAGCAAGTGTGAGTTCTGGTTGCGAGAGGTGACCTTTTTGGGGCACGTGGTTTCTGCTGAGGGGATTCGAGTTGATCAGAGGAAGATCGAGGCTATGCTTGATTGGAAACAGCCTAAGAATGTATCTGAGATTCGCAGTTTTCTGGGTCTTGCGGGTTATTATTAGCGGTTTGTCGAGGGGTTATCTCCGATTGCAACTCCTTTGACTAAGTTTCTGCGTAAGGGTGTTCATTTGTTTTGGATCGATGCGCAGTAATCGAGTTTTGAGAAGCTCAAGTCAGTTCTAGCTCAGGCTCCTTGCTGATATAGCCTGAATCTGGTAAAGAATTTGTAGTTTACAGTGATGCGTCGCATGTTGGTTTGGGTTGTGTTCTGATGCAAGATGGTAAGGTTGTGGCTTATGCGTCCCGTTAGTTTAAGACTCACGAGGGGAATTATCCGACGTATGATCTCGAGTTAGCTGCGGTGGTTTTTGCATTGAAAATTTGGAGGCACTATCTGTATGGTGAGAGGTGTATTATTTACACTATCACAATAACCTCAAGTACCTCCTTACTCAGAAGGATTTGAATCTTAGACACTGCCGATGGATTGAGCTACTCAAAGATTATGACTACAAGATAGAGTATCATCCTGGTAAGGCCAATGTGGTAGCCGATGCTCTAAATCATAGAGCGATGACTGATTTGAGGGCGATGTTTGCTCGTCTTAGTCTGTTTGATGATGTGAGTCTGTTAGCTAAGTTGCAAGTTAAGTCGACTTGGACTAACTAGATTCGGGATAAGCAATTGGGGGATGAGTCTCTAGGTTTGCGGTTATGTCAGATTGAGAGTGGTAATACTTCGGATTTTGGGCTGAATAAAGATGGATTTTTGTGTTTTCAAAGTTGGATCTGTGTGCTGAATGATTCTGATTTGAGGCAATCGATTCTGAGGGAGGCGCATAGTAGCCATTACACTATGCATCCTGTGGTAATAAGATGTATCGGGATCTCCGTGAACTATATTGGTGGCTAGGTTTGAAACGTGAGGTTACGGATTTCGTTGCTTGTTGTCTGATGTGCCAGCAAGTTAAGGCTAAGCACTAGTTGCCTTTGGGTTTGTTACAACCCGTTGAGATTCCTTTATGGAAATGGGAACGAGTGATGACGGACATCGTTAGTGGGTTGCCCTGGACACCCACTAAGAAGGATTCTGTTTGGATCATCGTGGATTGATTAACTAAGTCTGCCATTTTATTCCGGTTCGGACAGGCTACTATCTGCAAAAGTTAGCGAAGCTCTATATCTCCGAGATTGTAAGACTGCATGTGGTTCTTGTTTCGATAATTTTTGATAGAGATCCTCGCTTCACTTATCGATTTTGGAAAAAATTGCATGAAGCTCTGGGTTCGAGATTGGACTCAGTACTGCGTTCCATCCTTAGACTGATGGTCAATCTGAGAGGGTGATTCAAATACTGAAGGATATGCTTCAAAGTTGTGTGATTGATTTCTGAGGTAGTTGGGAGAATTATCTGTCGCTAGCTGAGATCGCCTACAATAACAGTTTCCAATCTAGAATCTAGATGGCACTTTACGAGGCTCTGTATGGTGATAAGTTTCGTACTCCGCTATGTTGGACTGAGTTGGGTGAGCGTCGAGTTTTGGGTCTTGAGTTGGTTTCTGAGACCGAAGATAAGGTTAGACTAATTCAGGATCATCTGAAGGCGGCTTCTAATAGATAGAAGTCCTATGCTAATCTGAAAAGAAGAGATATTGAGTACTCTGTGGGTGATTTCGTGTTTTTTAATGTTTCTCTGTGGAAGAAAGTTCTGAGATTTGGTCGTAAAGGAAAATTGAGCCCTAGGTTTATTGGGTCGTATCGGATTCTGAAGTGTGTAGGGCCAATTGCTTATCAGTTGGAGTTACCTTTGGAGTTGGACCGTATCCACGATGTTTTACGTCTCAATGTTGAGGCAGTATCGGTCTGATCCATCTCACATTGTTTCTGTTGAGAAGATTGAGGTTAGACCAGATTTGACTTTTGAGGAGGAGTCGGTTCAGATTCTGGATCGTGATCTTAAGGTTCTGATGAGGAAGTCCATTCTGTTAGTAAAGGTTTTATGGAGGAATCACGGCTCTGAGGAAGCCAAGTGGGAAGTTGAGGACTCGATGCGTCAGCAGTATCCTCGTCTGTTCTGATCAGGTAAATTTCAAGGTCTAAATTTCTTTTAGAGGAGTAGAGTTGTAACGCCCTAAATAATTTATTTCTGATTCTGTAAATATCTAACACAATTGTGTATCTACTTCAGTGTTTAAGTGTTCTGGGTGTATGTGTGAGGTCTTGGGTTCAATTCCCACATTGGCAATTTTTGCTATTTTTGGTCCACGTCTTACCCTTGTTGAGTGGGTTTATAGAAAATTGTCTGTTAACCCACATCAGAATGAGCCTGGTGGTTCAAGTAGTAAGGGAATAGGTGTGTTGGAGGTCTTGTGTTCGAATCCCTATGCCAGCGTGGATGTTATATTTTTGCTCGGTTATGTGATAGAGTTTCGGTGGAGTTGGAATTTTGATGCGGTTAAGAGTTAGTGGGTTAGTGGGAGAGATATGGGGAATTTGTGGTATTATCTTTTATTTTTTATTTTATTTCTTTTTTCTAAGAATTTCTCTCTCTTCCAAAGAAAATCTAACGTCTAATTTCTTTTGCTTTTCCCCTTCCTAACTTTTCTTTCTCTTTTTCGGCAATCCTCTATTTTATCTCTCTTTCGATTCGGCTCATTAATCTGTTGTTCAATTGTCCTGTTGGAATTGTCGGGTTTTCCTTTTGGTTGGGTAAGTAGAACTTTGTTGTCATTAACTTTTGGTTTAGGATTTTGGCAATAACATGTTGTAGGGATTGATTAGTGGTATTTCGTGTTTAGGAGCAGATTGTGGAGCAGGGAATTGCACTTCAACGGTTTAATACGCATAGGAGGTGGTTTGTCATCAGTGGTAAGTCGGTTCCGTGTTGATTCTTATGTCGATTCATTACCCAACATCTAAATTGGTGTTGGGTTTTTTGTTTCTAGGTTTTTGAAGGCTCGGGATTGCTTTTACATCGAATCAGTACCAGGTGTGTACCCGAAACGCAGAAAATCGAACTTCGACAAAAGCCAAAAAACTGTTCTGTCGATGCCATACAGGCGTGTGGTCACCTGTGTGGTTGGAAGTGTGCAAAGACACAGCCGTATGGTCAACGAAGGCATGGTCGTGCACAAGAAACAGCCGTGTGGTGAGGTAGGTGTGGCTGTGTGGGCCATACGGGCGTGTGGGTATTGGGCGAGGCCTTGTAGGCCACACGAGCAAGGCCAATCTGGGCGTGTGGGCCACACAGGCATGTGGGCCCACACCCATAATTCTAAAATTTTCCCTAGGGTCGCACGGGTCGTTCCGATCGACAATGGGCCTACCGTCGGGCTGGTAAGGGCTAACCAAACCTTAGATTATGTGATTTGATATTCTGATAGCATACTCTGAGTAGGACACTTTTATGCATGTCTGACTATTCTAATATATGCATATCTGATATTAGTACACAAGCATGATAAGCATGTTATATCTGGATCTGGATCTGTATTTGTATTTGATATTGGGGTGGGATTCTATATATGGAAGAAGTGTTCTGAAAGGTGACTCTCGCCTATAATTTGACAGCTAAGTTGCATATTATCTAATACGTGTCATAATGACACAATATGGTGTGTAGGGATGAGTGGGTGTTTTTAACCGCACATGGTGTGTTGGGATGGTCGGAGATGGTGTGTAGAGGATGGGGGTAGGATTCTGCATAACCGATTCTATTATCTGTTTCTATAAAAGACTTAGGTCCGATCTGATTCTAAATGTATATGTGATTTCTGTATAAATTGTATGTCTATTTCTGTTGGATTACACACTGAGTTTACGAAAACTCACATCTGTTTGTCTGTTCTGTTCAGGTAATCCACAAACTTAAGCAGATCGGTGCGACGGAGCCTCTTGGTGACCACGAGTTTATAAACGGTTTATGATTATGCTTTTATTTTGATTTTAAGGATTATTTCTGGAGTTTTGTAATAATTGGACTCACCAGTATATTTGGTTTAACTTTGGAATTTGGATTTTTAGTTTAACTTTTTAGTTGCAACGAATATCTAAAACCATGGTCTTTACGAAATCAAGAGTTTTCCAAAATTACGAATGGGATTTTTAAACATAACGTTTTCTATAACTTCCGCTGTAAATCATGTTTTGGCAAATTATTTAATTAAACAACGTTTTTGACAATTGATATAAGCGAATATGAGGTATAAAGCTGAAATGATTTATCGTATCGACTTTGTTTTCAAAATCCTTCTTTGTGACGTCTCTAGATTCCATCATAACGTCTAGGCCAGGTTTGGGGTGTTACATTTACATTACAAAAATATACAGAATTATACCATATGAACTTACTAGGGGCAAACAACAAAAGAAGGAGTGTGAGGGACTAATCTGTAATTTTTCCTTTTCCTCGATTATCTATCGGTTCTTGATCTATACATTAATTTATTTCCAAACACTTTAAATCATCTCATTTCATTTATATGATATCTTTTATTCATTTTTCACAATTTCCCTAAAGTTCTTATTTTTATTCAATTTAGTCCCGAAAATCGTAACAAGCATATTTTACACATTCAAACCCCAAAATTTTAATCTAATTTTAATCTTATCCTTATACAGCCCTCAAGCATCTATATTTACAAGAATTTCATGCCAATTTCAACATATTTTCATATTGGTCATTAAACTGAAAACTAACAAAAATCACTTTATAAAATAGTCATATTTTCCATCAAAGCTCAAACTCAACCATTTAACATAAAAAATCTCCAAATTTAATAATGGTAACTTTTCAAAACTTTGACAATTTTACGATTTAATACCCAGAATAGTTAGATTAAGCTACACCGATCTCAAAAACATAAAAATTACTCAAAACAAACTTAGGAACCACTCGCATGCAAAATTTCAAAGCTTGGCCGAATAGTGTTCTTCAAAAATGGCTTCTTGCCTAATTTTTCTTTATGAAATGGTAAGGAAATGAAAAATGGAAGGAAAATGATGACTTACTTGTACTTTTATTATTATTTTATTAACTAATACATATATAAAATAAACACCTTTATTAATGTTAACGATGCAACCATCAATTATTTAATTTAAAGTGGTTAATTTGCCACTTAAACCCCCAGCCATTTATTAATTAAGCATTTTAACTAATAAAAATCAATAGCGACTAACTTTTACAATTTTTACGATTTAGACATTGTGCCCTAATTAACCATCCAATCACTAAAATTTTCAGACCAGAATTAAATTCATCTATATAAAAACTTCGTAGATATTTTATAAAAATATTTTCAGGCTCGGTTTATGGAAACAAAGTCTCGATACCTCATTTTCCAAAATCATTGACTTTAGGGTCAAACCACTTGTTTTGAGCCTCCTCCTCTCCAGTTCACAAGCCCTAGGAATTGACCCAATTCTTTTCTAACTAGAATCCATATCTTACCCTTCCTCGAAATCTTAGTAGAATTAGAATTCTACAATCTTTTTATTTTCTTTTCTTAATTAGAATTTCAATTTGCCCCTTTTTAAATCCCAATAGAATTTTCCTTCCATCTTTCTATTTATTCTATTTTTATTTTTTTTCCCTTTTCTTTACACCATATTTTCATCCTAATTGTTGATTTTTTTTCTTTCGATATCAAATCAATCCCCGATAAATTAATTCTCTACCGATTGTTGAATTCATTGTTGATAGCCTTCGTAATTCCATCAAGTTCGGTAAGTGCATCTCATTTTAAAATTTAGACCCCAAATTTCGTAAAAATTCTATATGATATTAATATTTCAAATTAACTAGACAATTGTTCACGGTTCTTGCCAAATCTTTCATTAAAATCGACAAATCTTGTCAAATCTTGAAATCAACCATTGATTCTTGTGTAAATGTTGTTTGAAGGACCTGATTTAGGTGCGTCGAACCAGAATCAAGCATAAGGAACGTCAATTGGACTCCTGGTGAAAGGTGTGCGTTCTTTTAAAAGCGAATTGGGGCAAATCGTGTCTCAGAATAGGGCCATACGGGCGTGAAGGCCACCCGTGTGGACCACATGACCCCTCACACGGTCGTGTCTCCCCTGTAGCTTAATTTTGCTTGTTTCACACGACCTTAGTCTGTTACACGGCCTAGCCACACGACCGTGAAACCCTTCCACACGGTTTAAGGCATTGCACATGGCCATGTGCCCTTATTTTTCTTTTACTCAAAATTTTATGATTTTTTTAGTTTAGTCCCTGAATTGTTTCTGAACCATTTTTAGTGTTTTATTTTTCAAATAAGTACCTGATAGTATGAATAATGTTAGAATCCATGACCTGATTGACTGAATTAATGTTATATATAATTACATGAATTGTGAATTATATATATCTATTGTATTCGTATTTGTAATGGTACGAACAAACTTACCTTATGTTACCGTTAAATCGAACACATGATGAACATGAATTTTTCTACTGAATCAATCTGTTATAAGTATAATATTTGCCACTGAATCAAACTATTACAAGCTTAATGATTGCTACTGTAATATTCTGTTAAAAGTAAATTAAATGCTATAGTATTGATCTGTTTTGAACACGCCATATTGCATTGCATGGAGTGGGACAATATAAACGGAGGAAGTAGTGCAGTTTATCTGCACTGTTGAGTGGTTTATCCACATCGTTTGAGCAACTTTTATCTGCAACGTTTGGGTGGTTTATTCACACTGTATTAACAACTTTTATCTGCAACAATGAGTGGTTTAACCACACCGTACTAGCAGTTTAATCTGCAAACATGTTGTGTATCCACAACCTAGTCACAACTTGTCTACAAAAACTTTTTAGCAAAAACTCCGACTATTCATCCACCTTTTTTTATTACTAGTGGTTTATTCACAACGAGTGGTTCATCCACAACAATGAGTGGTTTATCCACAACGTGGTGTAAAGGTAGAGGAGTTCTGGGAAACTCCTACTATGTTGTGTAGCAGTGGGGTAACTAAAATTGCATTGCATTCATAAGCATATGCATAGTATTGAGATATTGTGACGATGAGATAAATTGAAAAATCGATATTCTGAAATTACTATTGTGAATTTTGTGATACTATTGATGGTTAATTTGAAATTTTGATTCTTTGATTTGCTAATTGATTGCAATTATACTATGCTTTACTATGACCTATCGACTGTTTGCATTGATTTTCTTATGATTGAACTCACACGGAGCTTCATAGTTCACTTTCATTTATTCTCCATCTTTACAGCCCATCAAGTTAGGACATAGACACGGCATTCGGAGGGACTAGGTTCGGTTTTGTCTATTAAAATATTTTAAATTTATTATTTGAAATTTTTCGTTATTTAGAAACTGTAATATTCTGTTTAAATTGTGGCATGGGACTTAAGTTTTTCTTGGGATTATTTAGCATGCATGACCTTTTAATTATGATTAGGTTATTAAAATTAGGGAATTTAATTATTTTTACATGAAATACAACTTCTATTAAAACTAAGTTAGGTATTAATTTATCTGCTGTTAGATCATAAATTTTTAAAGTATTAAATAAATCGAAAATTAATTAAGTTTTCTAAAAGTAGTCTTCATTATGTAGGGAAGTTAACTTAAATCAGTTTTTGATAATTTAGTAAACTTTTTCTTTAAATAGATTAAAGTTTTCTATAAAAATAAACAAATATTTTAAAATGACTGTTTTATAAATCCTGATTGATAGTAGGTCATTCCGGTGACCGATATAATATCCCGAATTCAGGCCTAACATCTAGACTAAATTGGGGATGTTACATTATAAATTATAAAATTAAAATTAAATATTTAAAATAATTTAAATAAGATTAAATGTACTCTTTTCTAGTTCAATATATTAAGTTTTTTTACTAATTGAATTCAACCAATCCGATTTTAACAATAATGTATAATTTTTAGTTTCGACTAGCAAGAATATAGAGAGAGAAAGCATAATTTCATAGGTTGAAGGGCTATATAACCTATGGAAAGTAGGCAGATTCGATGACCAAAAAGCAAATTAAAAGACAATTTGAGCCATTACCAAATTCCAATTATAAGTTTTAGTACGAATCTGTTGTCCTAGTCAACTAGCTTGCTTGAATAACAAGGGACATATATCACTAATCTCCTTCATTTTTATCAAAATATATCATGTGGATCCATACAGAAGCCAAAATCCATCCGCTATTCAAAATAGTTAATTTATTGGATCATTTTTAAAAAAAAAAAATTATGACATTATAATTAATATATTTTTATTTTTTATCCTAATGTAATTTTCTGAGTCCGCAAAGGCTTAACAGCAAACTGCTGGCAATAACATTTTAAGGGGTTCTTTTCTGTGAAAATAGCTTTTTAAGTTGAAACATGTGTCACTGAAAACTATCTTTGTCGTTGATGATGTTTTCAAATGCTATAATAATAGTGTTGTCGGTTAAATTCAAGGAGTTTTTAAGCATCACTTCAACTTTCTTTCATTTAAATTTAAATGAAAAAGTTAACAAGTTAACGTTTTCAATTTTACTATACGTGAATTGTCACATAGATGATACATTAATATTTAATTAATGTTTTAAATTTTTTAAAATTTTATTTTAAAAATATGAATACTATAAAAAATATTTTGAAATTTTTGAAATTTAATTAATTGGTGACATGTAATTCATATGGCAATTCACTTGTAATATGTTATGTCAACAAAGTTAAAATATATTAACTTTTTTATTCATTTTGAAATAATTTGATAAAAGTACAAATTTAAAAATAAAAAAATAAATATAAAAACAAAAAAAAAATATCATTATGCCATGTTTTCATGATCACAAGCATCTTAGGTTGGAAACATTGAATAAAGACAGCATTGATTGCGAATGTTCCAAGAAGTAGATTAAGATTAAGACTAAATTAAGTATATAAATTACTTCGTCTAGGAATTTGTTTTCTTTTAAATTTGTCTAGGAAATTGCTGATACCATCATCAATTAATAATAGCTAAGCTAGGTCTTAAAAGAAGAACAAAATTATGTAGCTTTCACCAAAAACACCACCAAAGTGCCAGTTGTATTTGCAATTATGATAATTTTGACTAATCATTTTTTAACTACTATGAAAGACAAATATAACCAATGAAATCATCATTTCTGTGGTTTGATTACCGATGTAATAACATAAGAAACAAGTTATATATATATATATATATATATATATATACAATAATAGATAAAAAAAAATATAATTAGTATAAATTTAAATTTAAATGTCGAAATATTAGTAGAATTTTTTTAAAAAAATTAAGATCTCTGTATTTTTTTGTCTTTTTTAAAAATAAATCATAAGAGTAATTAAATAAGTTAAATATTACTAATTAAATTAGTTTATTCTTAACTTATACGCAAACATGTATAAAAAGTAATACTCTTACCAAACAAACGTAACATTAATTTATATTTTTGTGATAACTTTTAAATAACATTTAACATGTTAAAACAAATTATATTTAAATTTCCGCATAAATTTGTCACACCTTTTTATATGTACTAGTTTTTAATTCACATATGTTACATGTGGTTTTGCACATTTAATTTTTTTGAATATTGTATTTTTAATTACTGTAATTGGATAAATTCTTTGAGCTAATAGTTGAATATAATTAAAAAATATTAAATTATGTAACAATTCAAATATTATAATAATAGAAATTTTTAAATTATAATTAAAGTATTTTTAACATATTCAATATACAAAAATTTTGCTTCTTGTAGTGAATGCAAAGTAAATTATTTGAAATAATAATTAATTAACATATATTAATTATTTTGATAATTTGAATATAATGCTAATAAATTTTCAAATTGTTATTAAAGTGTTAGTAAAAATTATAATTTTTTGATATATTGTAAATTAAACTATTTTCTATTCAATTTTTATTTTTAACAGTAAATAAATTGATCATAATAATTTTTAGATAATATATACTTAAAATAAATGAAATATTATAAAATATATTTATATAAAATATATATTTATAGTTTTATATGAAATATAAAGTTAGTTATTATATAAATAATTTAAAATTAATATATAAAAAAATTTTCTTTTTTTTTTTAATGGAACATAATAATTTAAATATAAAATAATTCAATATAAAATTTTATTTTTTATTTTTATTATATAAATTTATTTAATAAAACTCTTTTAATAAAATTGAAATTATTATTTAAACTATTGTAAATTTTCTTATCAAGTAATTTTTAACCAATTATTTTAGTAACATTAGAACTCTTAGATATAAATGTGATAAATCTGATAAATAATAAAAAAATATTTAAAATGAAAAATTCAATAATTTAATAAGCAACAAAGATTATATTGGTCAATTTAAAAGTTTTCTAAACTCGTACTTTATACACGTATGCTTTCAGGGGCGAAGCCAGGGGTTGGCATGGGCCCCGGCCCCCCTAAAATGTAAAATTGCTATTTAGGCCTTTAGAAGTTCTTAAAAATTTTAAATTAGTAAAAATAAAATTACACTTTGGCCCCCTAAAATTATAAAAATTCAATTTAATCCTTTACAAATTATAAAGATATAAATCATAAAAAATTAAAATTTTATCTGGCCCCCCTAAAAAATTATTTTGGTTTCGCCCCTGTATGCTTAACATATTATAGATAAAATGCACGTAACCAGGTTTGTAATCAAATTGCTTTATAGTAAATTCATGAGATGTGATAATGATGGATGGAAAAGTGTAGTGGCGTAACTAAATTAATAATAATATATGTGATCGAATTCAAACGCTAATATTAATGAGATGAATTGTAGTACGAATATAAAATGATTATTAAAGGCATTAAATTAAAATTTTATATAGTTGAAATTTTAAATTATTTGAAAATTTAATAAATAATTAAAAATTATTAGAATATTGAAACATTATTTAATATACATATTTAAACATTTTAATTGATTAATATAAGATTATATAAAATTTCATTATATTAAATGAATAAAAATTAAAATTAAAATTTTTACTAAAAAAGAAATTTAAATTAAAATAATTTAAAAGTTTTTTTTAGTTAAGAATTTACCGAAGGAAAAACTAAAGAAATGTTTTGAAAATTGAAAGTGATATATGTTAGTGGAAGTTTTATCTTCTAGTTGCAACATAATATATAGTTGCAGTATGAAAACTTATCTTATTAGTTGCCATGTTTGGTTAATGAATCTTAATTATTTATTTGTATTTTTTAAAATTTTCAAACAGCAAATCACGAAATTATAATTGGATGGAAGAGATTGAATTAAGTAATTTTAATGTGATCTACTTACCTTGTATATTGAGATATGTAATTACAAAAAGATATAGGTTAAGTTTGTGAAAATTTATCCCATACTTTTATATCATTATATTAAGGTAATTCATTTGGTAAAGATATGGGCTATATATTGAAAACTTGTAATTTTGTGTGGGTCTGGATTTAGAGAGAACTCAAACTATTTATTGTGAGAAATATTAGTGAGTGATCTTGTAATATATATTCAAACTATTCTATTAGTGTAACTAAGTTTTCAATGGAGGAAGCATTAGTAGTAGAGTAATCTTAGTTGAATGTATAAAAGTGAAGTTACAATTTGGTGAATGAGTTAAACTTCAATAAGATCTTGTACATGTTGATTCATAGTAAAATACTCTTTGGGCAAGATCCCACAAATGTAAGAGAATTCAAAATTCTTGAACAAATTTTTTTGTGTCCATCTCCATTTTTTTTTCAATAGTCTCTTGATCTGGTTACAATTTCACGTATATCTAGACTAATATCTACCAACAAAATCATTGTTCTTTCAATATATATCAATTATAAAACAATAATTCTATTTATTATTTTAAATGAATTTAATTATTAACATTTTTAAATAAAAAGGAAAAAAAACAAAAAAGAGCTAAAGTAAGGTTCACAATGGATGTTAAAATTGGAATACCACTACCACTTTCATGAATGTTAGATACATTTATAATTATCTAGCTACTCGATTTGATATTTATTAGTTATTTTAATACTTTTGATTTGCATTTGATAGGTGAAATAGAAGAATAATCTGAGTATTTTACCTAAATATTTTACTGTTAATTGTATAATATATTATTATATTATTATCATTTTAAAATTAAATATGTACGCAGTAATGAAGCAAGGAACTTAGTATTGAGGTCGACATAATAGTATAAAATTTAAGGCAAAAGCTAAAATTTTTATTTTAAAAAATAATAAATTAAATAATTAAAATTTTAAAGGTGAGAAAAACAATTTATTTATTTATTCAAATATTAAAAGGCTTAAAATTATTAATATTTTAGAGAAACTAAAAGTGACATTTCATCATTTAACCAATGGGCCATGAGCCCAAAACCCTCCTTGTCCCTTGGCTTCCTTTCTGTATATAAAATTAAAATAATACCTTCAAATAGGCTTGAGAGAAAAATTTGCCTCTAAATTATAGTGTTTTTCTTATATCGGTACCTAAAGATTTTTAGGTCAAAAGTGGTATGATTACATTATAGAAAATGGCCCAACCATTTTTGTAATTAAAAAACCTTATTATTCAATTACATTGCAACATGTGGCACTTCTTATGCTAAAATAAAAATTAAATTGAACTAAAATAAATTAAAAATAATTAATTATATAATTAAATCAAATTGAAGAAAAAGTTATAATTAATAGGGTACATCTTATTTTATTTGAAAATAATTACGATGATTAAAGACAAAGAGCTTGGAAAACTCTTAGAAATGAATACGAATTTAGCATTTACAAGTTATAATAGTTCTGCTAATGAAAGCACACAATTTTGAAAACCTAAGGTTGATTTCACATGAAAATCCCCTTAGTAAGGGTAACAAAATAAGCAAATGTTTCTTTCATCATCAATGAGTTGTTAGTGACACATCATCTCTAGCTTATCATGGCCACTATAGATAAATACTGAAGTAATTAGTGCTAGCTATTACTGTTACCTAATTCTTGAACCATTGTTTCCATTAATGATATTTGTTGCTTTAGGGTATTAGCAAGGGAGGAGAAGGTGATGACTAAAAGGAGGTCGGTTCACTTAAACAAACAAAGAACTGGAAAAGGATATGAGTAGGAAGGGAATGAGAAAGATTTGAGGGCAAGGGAAGGCGAGTGCTATGTGTAAATGCTTAAGGTTGCTGAAAAGGTCCAAAATGATCCTTTCTTTATTGTGTTGGAGGGTATTTATAGGGGGATGTCCCATGCTTGGTAGTACCATGTCACTAACAGTACGAGTGGTGCTCGCTCGTGTAGTCGGTCAACTGGTAGGTCGATTATCCTCATGTGTGGTACTAACCTGACATTCCCTTTGCTAAGGTAGTACAAGGTTATGCCTCAATGGTCATTTCATGGTCTCCTCCTAGAGGTGAGTTTGTTTTCACTAACAACGGGTGATTTGGATGACAAGGTGCATGAGTTGGTTACCAACCGAGTGGTGCGATGTAGAGGGCCACTCACGGATGTCTATCAAGTATATTCTTATGATGCCATATGTCCATGCTAGGTAGGGCGTATATCAATCTTTCTATAAGAGAGTTATGAGTACAATGCAAAGAAATTGTTTCAAGTTTAGTTGCTACATATTCCAAGTACCTACCATGGAGGTTTGAGTCAATTAAACCTTAGAGTATACAAGGTTTAGCTCGAAGTCGTATCAAGCTTGTAACATTTTTATTCTAAAAAAAGATTTGGTAAACAACTTTCAATGCAAAAACCTCAATAAAACGACTTGTACTAGTGTATTTAGAAGCAAGCTAATCCATAGCAACACTGCACTTGAATGTTGCGAAAACAATGCCATCAATGAAGAGGTTGTGCAAGCTCGAATTGGAAAGCAAAAAATTGAATTGTAGGTCGATGGGCACTTTTTAAGGTAAAATGTTTTAATGAAAGATTATGGGTTTGTTTACTTTGTTACCATGCACATAAGCTATACCTGCACCACAAAAGAATAAGATAGATAAGTAAAACTGAGTCAAGAACTAGCAAGTCATTAATTCTCTTACAATATTAGAGAAGTTAGAGAAAAATATGAGGAAGAAAAAAGGGAAAAGAAATTATAAAGTATATATATATATATATATATATATATATATATATATATAAAGTTAAATATCTAACTTTTGTTGGGTGATCAGTCGTAATTCGGTGTAGCAGATTAAACTAATTTTTGCACTTTAGGAGATTGAAAATAAGCATTATCATTAGGTTTTAATTATGTTTTTAGTAAAGTTTAATTAAATTGAATAAAATGTACAAATTGAGTCTTTTATTGACCTTAGGGCCGATGAGGCCTAAGGGTGAGATAATGAACTTTGTGAGTGTACAGGAGATCATTAGAAGGCGTACTAAACTGATACTAATCACTATGTCGTCACACGGAGGATTAGATGTCACAACATAGGGAGCAGAATGGAGGAATTCCAAATCTGCCTTCAATGTCGCGACACAGCCTAAGGGTGTCACGACATACCCTTGAAGATATCTTAAAGAAGAGTATACTAACTTCTATGCCATGACACATGTCCTGATGTGTCGCGACATCGACTTTGGACGGCAATTAATACGAGTTAGGGGGCGTTTTGGTCTGCACAATCCAACTTAAAGTTCGAGAGCGTCAACCTAGGGTTAAGGACGATGGCACCTCAAATCTATAAACATGCTTATTTGATACATGTTATGGTCACTAAGGAATCTTTTTTTTTTTTAATTTTAGTTTAGTATTTATCTTTTCTTAGGTTTTAGATTTATTTTAGTTTGTTCTTTGTTTTATTTTGGGAGATTTGGTTTGTGGATGCGATTAAACTTTGTGGATTCATTCTTCTTCATAATACAAATTAGGTTTTTTTCTTAAACTTTATACTTTCGATTCAATTATCATGCTTACGCTTTATATCGATTTTATATTGTTTACGAAAACCATGATGAACTAATCCCTCTATGGGGGATTAGCAAATGGAGGTATGATCTATTAACTGTTTTGTAGGGTTATTCAACGGATCAATTGTTTGGGAAAGGAAGAACCTAAACCCTAGGCTTGATGACCCTAAGAAGTTATCAAGGTGGGAATTAACCCAAAATTGTTATGGCCTATCCGTGAACACCTTCACCCCAAATCAGTCTGGACTGTGAGGTCGGAAGATAAGTACTCCTTGTTGACTCATTATTCTAGTGGACATATTGGAAGATCCTACTAGGATATCGACTAGTTGATTGATGAGGAACCTGAAGCGATAGTTGATGAAGATTATCGAAACCAGCTAATCACCTATAATCAAATTTGACCAATTTCACTTTTCAATTTCTCGATACTTATTTACTTGTCATATTTTCATTATTATAAAAAAAACCTCTATTATTTATTATTTTTGTAATATAACCTATTTCAAGTACTAAATTAGATTTTTTTTTTTTGTGTTTAGGTTGAAATTGATCTAGTACTAGCCTCCTTTAGGTATGATTCTCGGAGTACTCATCTACTCCGTTGTAACTATATTACAACCTGACTCGTATACATCTAGAGGTGGTCAAGTTGTTGGCGCCGTTGTCGGGGAGGCAACATCACTAGTTCAATTTTAATTTTTGCATTTCAGTAAGAATAATTAGGAAATTTTTATGTTATAGATATGATTTTATTTTTTATTGTTACTAAACCTCTCTTTTTGGGTTTGGTGTATGACTTGTATTAGGGGAACACTTATAGAGCCAGTCATAGATCCAAAGAGAATAATTCGAAGGAATCATCGACAGCAACAACAGTAGCAGCAATAGATGCAAGATCCACTACCTCCTGTTGTAAGCAACATGCCACGTGAGAATCTGTTGTTCAACAAAGCTAACGACAACAATTTAGGAGATCCACCAGCACCACCATAGCTACCCGCAAATTTACCTATGGAACGTAACAAGTAAACCCTAAGAGATTACATATTACCAAATTTAGACATGGTTCAGGAGAGCATAATGAGGTCAGTTATCACAGCTAACAATTTTGATATCAAACTGACAATGATTCAGATGATCCATAATAATTTGCAATTTAGAGGCACAATGACAGAGGATCCAAATCAACATTTAAAACGGTTTCTCCAACTTTGTGATACTTTAAAGTACAACGGGGTCACTAACGATGCTATTTGTCTTCGGTTGTTCCTCTTTTTTTTGATTGATAACGCATTTTCTTGGTTAGACTCGCAGGCACCAGGATCTATCACGACCTGGGATGAGCTCGCTGGATAGTTCCTACAGAAGTTCTTCCCTAATAGCAAAACAGTACAATTGAGAAGAGAAATTGTTGTATTTAGACAGTTGGAAGGGGAAAGTTTTCACGAGGCTTGGGAACATTTTAAAACATTGATAAAGAAATGCCTGCACCACGGATTCCCTGAGTGGATGCAATTACAGGTGTTTTACAATGGGTTGGATGCATTTGCAAGGTCAGGATTAGATGGAGTTGTAAGAGGAGCTCTTATGAACAGGACGTACGAGGATGCGTACGAATTGATAGAAAAGATGGCGATGAACTCATGTTAGTGGCCTATTGAACGATTCACTTATGGCTAAGAAATATCTTTAGTAAAAGCTGTGCAAAAAGATGATAAATACCAGCAGTTAGTGGACAAACTTAACCGTATTGAATCCACAAATAGTGCACCGCCTGTGTATGGAGGGGACAAGACGCTCCTCTATTATATTGATAATCCTACCGAGGATGTAAATTACATCGAGAATAGGGTGGAAACCCTTATTCAAATACTTACAACCCCGGTTGGAGAGATCACCCAAACTCGAGATGGGGAGGAAATCAATGAGGAGGTGATAATTCAAATCAAGTTAATAAATACTAAATACCAACCTCCTTATTTGCAGAAACTTCAAGATAAGGCCAACCCAAACGACCATACTGTATGTGGTCAACGTCAGGACCGAATCGAAGGGGAATTGTAGTCAATGAGAACAAAAGTAAAGCAAGTGCAATCTTAGTTCATCAAATTATCAAGGACATTGACTAAACTAAATGAACCAATTAATGAATATGATGGGAGATATTAAAAGGCAAATTGGCACTAGCATAGCTAGCAATACAAGAATAATCCTGGGAAAGAAGGGAAGGAGAAAGTAAAAGCAATCACGCTCTGGTCTGGCAGAATCTTGAGTAGGAAACCTTTGACATAAGAGAATGTAGAAGGATCTAAAAAAAACCCTAAG
This sequence comes from Gossypium australe, assembly GCA_005393395.2. Taxonomy (NCBI): domain Eukaryota; kingdom Viridiplantae; phylum Streptophyta; class Magnoliopsida; order Malvales; family Malvaceae; genus Gossypium; species Gossypium australe. The sequence goes on along the minus strand of CM016619.1, from coordinate 107,632,053 downwards.
AAGCTAATCATGAACCAGAACCAGAGGTCATCGAATAGGCAGTCAAACTAGAAGAGAGGGTAAAAGACAAGGCAACTAACACACAAGTATCGTTCCCTTCCAGATTAGAAGAGAAACAGATACATGACGAGAATGAGTTTGTAAGTTTTCTAAACTTTTTCAAAACATTAAATGTCAGCCTACCATTAATTTAACTAATTGAGAAAGTACCAAAATACGCTAAATTTTTAAAAAAAATCATGTCTAGGCCCAGGAAAGTTAAGGTAGGAAAGCAATTCAACATAAATATGTCCTGTAGTGTTATTATTTTCATAGAGGTACCTTAAAAACTGAAAGACCCAGGAAGTTTTACAATTCCAATAGAGATAGGGAGCATTCATTTTAAGAAAGCTCTATGTGATTTAGGAGCTAGTATAAACCTAATGCCCTTATCTATTTATGAAAAACTTGGGGTAAGGGACTGTAAAAAACACTCAAACTACACTACAGTTAGTTGACAAATCTGTAGTCCAACCTAAGGGAGTGCTAGAGGATGTGTTAGTTAAGGTGCGTAATTTTATTATCCCGATGGATTTTGTAGTTTTAGATTTTGAAGAGGATCGAGAGATACCCATCTTGTTAGGAAGACCTTTTATAGCCACATCCAGATCCATCATTGATCTAGAGAAAAAGGAATTAACGATGGAAATTAATGGTGAAACTGAAACTTTTAAATGTGGATCTCATCAAAGTGATGAAAGCTGGAGGAAACCAGGGGAACAATGTCATTACATATTTACCTTCGAATCTAACTACCCTGAATCCAGGGATACACTTAATGTGATTAATGCAAGGCTAAAGAGTAGGTATAAGAAAGGATACAAGCGAAAAAAATGAAGGGACATAACGGCTGATGGTCAAATGCCGAAAAAGGCTCAAGTGGGAATGTGTCAGTGGAACTGCTAGATGAATCTGGTAGTAAAACATGATGAAACCTTAAATAATTTTTTTGTACATTATTGTATATTCAACTAACCATATAGTTTAGATCCTAACTTATATGTATGCTTAGTATAGACCCAGACATCCTAAAAAGGAAGAGTCGGTGTCTCAACATGGCAACCCCGTGTCGCAACACTGCGTGCAGAATACAAGAATCAGGGAAAGCACCTCGATGTCGCGACATGGCACCTCCGTGTCATGACATAGAAGACAGCTTCCCTAAGTTTTCCAAATTGTAGGGTGTGTCACGACACAACACCTTGGTGTCACGTTGTCGGTAAATTGGTAGTGATGTCGCGATGCGGAACCCCTGCATCGTGACGTTACTGTAGTTTTCTACAGGATTGATCCGACCCGTTAGCGCAAACCAGCGACTTTAAAACCTATTTCAGTTTATTTTTAACCATCTAAACACTTATTTTGTAACCTAAAAACACTTAATCCACCTATTTAAACACTTGTTAACCCTTTTATCCTCTTAAACCTCTCAAACCTCTTAAAATTCCTTAAACCCTAAAACCTAATTTTCACCTCTTTTTTTATTTGTTTGAACTCTATCTTTCAAACATCCTTAGTGAAGTAAAAATGGGAACACCCAAGGGAACAATAAACAACGTTCAAAACGAGGAATTAAACGCCTTCTGCGAGGTTAAGAGTTCTTAACATAAACTTTTAATGTTCCATTGAATTTCTTTGCTTGATATTTTGCTTTAGTTCTTAGTTTAACAATAATGCCTACTAGAAAGGTTAGTCGAACTAATGACCTAGGGCCATCGGCGGTTCAAAACCCCTCTAGTTTTTCGAACTCGAATGTTGAAAAATATTTTAATGAAATTCAAGGGAAAACATTCATTCAAAAGAGGGGATTTAATTCAAAATGATTTAAGTTAACCACCAACCAACCTTCCGACATTTAGCAAAAATATTTCCCTATTGTATACTCTGGGATTCGATCACGGAGCCTAATGGAATACAAATGCTCAACCAGTGAACTAGCAGGCTCATTCTTAACACATATTTACACATAATTAAACTTAAATGTGTCATTCAAAGGTAGTAGTTAGCTTAAATTAAAATAACAAAATTCATAAAGATACAACTCAAACTCCTGACCTCAATTACATAAGCAGAGTACATAACCACAGATACAAAGATTTAATTACGACGAAATTTAATAGTCAAACCTTAAAACTTTTGGGCATTACATCTGTCTCCCCTAAAAGAAATTTTGGCCTCGAAATTCACCTGAAGCAAACAAATACGGATATTGTTGTCGCATCGATACTTCGGGTTTCCACGTGGCTTCCTCAGTGCTATGATTCTGCCACAAAACCTTAACCAGGGGAACATTTTTCTTCCTCAATACCTTAACATCACAATCTATGATCTGAATCGATTCCTCTTCAAATGTTAAATCCGGTCACAACTTGATCTCGTCGGCAAGAACAATGTAAGGCGGATCGAACCGATACCGTCTCAACATCAAAAGATAAAACACATCATGAATTTGCTCTAGCTCCGGCGATAATTCTAACTGATACGCAATCGGTCCGACTTGCTTCAAAATGTGGTAAGGCCCACTGAACCTCGACTTAGCTTGCCATTGCGTCCAAATCGGAGAACCTTTTTCCACGGTGATACCTTTAAGAACACCTGATCACCTACAGAAAGCTTGATATATTTTCTTTTTAAATTAGCATAAGACTTCTGTTAATTAGAGGCGACTTTTAGTCGATCTCGAATCAATTTTATAGTGTTTCCAGTTTCAGAAACTAGCTCGGGACCCAAAACCCGGTGTTCACTTAATTCTGTCCAACATAGAGGAGTACGACACTTACGACCATACAAGGCCTCGTAGGGTGCCATCTGAATACTAGATAGAGGTTGTTATTGTATGCAAACTCAGCCAACGGTAGATAATCCTCCCAACTACCTCGAAAATCTATTACACAACCCCGAATCATGTCCTTTAGAATCTGAAAAACCTGTTTAGATTGTCCGTCGATTTGAGGATGATACGCAGTACTGAAATTAAGTCCGATGCCTAAAGCCTCATGAAGTTTCTTCCAGAATCGAGGCATAAATCGCGGATCTCTATCAGAGATAATTAAGATTAGAATCCCGTGCAGTCTCACAATTTCAGCAATATACAACTTGGCTAACTTCGGCAGGGAATAATTCGTTCTTATAGGAATGAAGTGAGCGGATTTGGTCAACTGATCAACGATGACCTAAACTGAGTCTTTCTTTGTAGGGGTTAAAGGAAACCCACTAACAAATTCCATCATTACCCGCTTTCACTTCCACTGAGAAATCTTAACTGGCTGAAGCAAACTAGAGGGCAATTGATGTTCAGCCTTAACCTTCTGGCACGTCAGACAGTGGGACACAAAAGCAGCTACCTCCCATTTCAGTCTGGGCCACCAATAGAGTTCGCAGAGGTCCCGATACATTTTGTTCCCTCCAGGATGCATAGCATAAGGACTACTATGCGTCTCCTATAGGATCGACTGCCTCAACTCTTTATTGTTAGGTACGCAAATTTGACATCTGAAACACAAGACCTTATCACTGTTCAAGCTAAAATCGGAAGTTTCGTTTGAACCAACCTGTTGTAGTCGTTGAACTAAGGACTCATTTCTCAATTGTTTAGCTTGAATTTGCTCAACCCAAGTCAGTTTAACCTGTAATTCGGCTAACAGCCCACCATCCTTAATGAAACTCAGACGAACTAATATTGCTCTCAGATTAGTCATCGCTCTACGGCTAAGGGTATCAGCTACCACATTAACCTTACCTGGATGATACTCTATCGAGCATTCATAATCCTTAAGTAACTCGACCCACCTACGCTGATGAAGGTTTAACTCATTTTAAGTTAACAAATATTTGAGGCTTTTGTGATCGGTGTAAATAATACACCTCTCACCATAGAGATAGTGCCTCTAGATCTTTAGAGCAAACACGACTGTAGCCAGCTCAAGATCATGTGTAGGGTAGTTACCCTCGTGTGTCTTAAGCTGTCGTGACATGTAAGCGACCACTTTACCATCTTGCATCAAAACACATCCTAGCCTGACGTGTGACACATTACTGTATACCACAAACTCCAGCCCCGATTCCGGTTGAACTAGAACAGGAGCTGGTGTTAGAACAGACTTGAGCTTATCGAAGCTAGACTATTAGTGCCTCAGACCACACAAACGGAGCATTCTTACGTAATAACTTCGTCAGAAGAGACGCAATCAGAAAAAATCCCTCTACGAACCTTCGGTAGTAACCGGCTAAAACCAGGAAACTACGAAGCTCAGATACATTTTTCAACTGCTTCCACTCAACTATAGGTTCTATTTTCTTGGATCGACTCGGATCTCTTCCATAGTTACCACATGACCTAGAAAAGCAACTTCTTGTAACCAAAACTCACACTTGCTAAACTTAGCATATAACTATTTTTCTCAGAGTATCTGAAGTATAATGCGAAGGTGATATCATGCTCAGACTCAGTTTTAGAATAGATCAAGATGTCGTTGATAAAAACCACTAAAAAATGGTGCATGTACGACTGGAACCCCCAATTCATTAAATTCATAAATGCCGCCGGGGTATTCGTTAAGCCGAAAGGAATCATCAGAAACTCGTAGTGTCTATAACGAGTCTTGAAGGTGGTTTTGTTCACATCAGTCTCTTTGACCTTGAGCTGATGGTAACCAGAGCACATATCAATTTTGGAGAAAATAGATGCCCCTTGAAACTGGTCAAACAAGTCGTCAATCCTCAGTAACGGGTACTTATTCTTAATTGTCAACTTGTTCAACTGTCGATAATCTATACACATCCTCATCGATCCTTCTTTATCATTAACAAATAACACCGGTGCCCCCCACGAAGACACACTCGGTCAAATAAACCCCTTATCAAGAAGTTCCTGAAGCTGCTCTTTTAGCTTGGTTAGTTCTTTCGGTGCCATGCGGTAGAGTGAAATAGACATCAGAGCAGTACATGGTAGCAGGTCAACACCAAATTCCACCTCCCTATTCGGAGGTACTCCAGGAAATTCCTCAGTAAATACATCTAGGAATTCCCTCACAGTACGGATATCTCCCACAGAAAGCTTTGTGGGGACATAATCGGATACGTACACAAGGTATGCCTCGCACCCCTTTCGGACTAATTTGTCACCCACAAGAGCGGATATTCATTAGAGAGGTAATCTCAACGCTCACCAATCATAACCATCTCGTCATTCTCATCCGATCTCAAAGTAACTCTCTTAATTACACAACATAGATTGACCTGATATTCTACGAGCTTATCCATTCCCAGAATCAAATCAAACTTATTAAGGGGTAGCTCCATCAGATCAGCTGGAAACACCATACCCTGGAGCTCTAGGGGTATTCATTTGTATACTCTATCAACCCGAACTGACTGACCCAAAGAACTAATCATAGAAAATTCTCTAGCAGTTTTTTCAGCAGTTAAACCCAGATTCCCAAAAACAACACTTGCAATATACGAGTGAGTAGATCCAATATCAATGAGAGCATAGTACAAAACATAATGAATAAAGAATGTACTTGTAATGACATTAGCATAATCACTATCCTCGAGGTGTCTCGCCACTTAAACCAGTCCCGGCTATCGAGCCTTAGTCTAATCTGCACCTCTACCCGGTGCTTTCTATACTCTTCTCGAACCATTACCCCCTCTACCAGTACCATGACCTCTAGGTGGTTGTTGAACCACTCTTGGAGGCTGAACAAAACCTGGAGCTAGAGTCTGTGCCGCAGCTGGCACTTGATCTGGGTGACGGAGGCAATATTTAACCCAATGCTCCATCGACCCACAACGGAGGCACGCTCCTAACTTCCTCCAGCACTCGTCTGTAGCATTTTCCACAACCACTGCACAGCTGAATCTCAATCACTACAGTTGGCGCATTGGGCCTTGGAGGCCTATCAAATCTTGCCTGTTTCTTAAGGCGTTGTCCAGAACCAGAGGAACCTAAATCTCTCTTAGTCTTACTTTGATCCCGCTCGCGGTAACGCCACTTGCGCTCATTGTGCTTGACCTCTTCCACGATGTTTACCATGTCAATTAGAATTGCAAAAAAACTCGCTCCCTCGGAGGAGCTATCAAGACCCGCAGATCATACCTCAATCCTTCCTCAAACCTCATGCACTTATCGTAGTCAGACGCTACCAGTGCTCGTGCATACCTATTCAGTCGTAGAAACTCGGCTTCATATTTAGCCACAGATCAGTCACCCTAAACTAGGCTCATAAACTCGTGTCGACGAGCCTCGACATAGCTCGCCCCCACATACTTACTTTGGAAGGTGTTCTGAAATAATCCCAGTTCATCTATTCGGGCTGAGCACCTTGCTCAACCGTCAGCCACCACTGATAGCCTTTGTCCTGTAGTAAAGACACAACACTCCCTCAATTTCTGAGTGGGAGTGCAATCGAGATCAGTCATGATATAGTCGGTAGCCTCGAGCCAATACTCAGCAACAGTAGGAGCGACTCCTATGATGCCCCTGAACAATTTAGTCCCATTTGATCGGAGTCGTTCAGTAATTGACCCTCGGACTCTCGATCCAGAATGGGTCCCTACGACCATCTCTAGTGCTCGAATCATGGCCTGGGATAGTGCGTCATCCCTAGCCATCGGATTTTGGGACTCTGTCTCAGCAGTGGGAGTACCAACTGTCTCGCTGGTCTCCAGGTTGGGCATACTACCCATAGAGGATGACTTTGCTTGAGCTCCTCCTCGACGTCCTTGATGCCCACGAATTCCACATCCACGACTATCGCGTGAACTCATTTTAGTAATCTAGCTACAATGTCAAAGTGCACAGATCAGTTCAGACATCAACTAAGATAATTTCACTATTTCACATCAATATATTAAACCATATAACAGTTCATGTAATACAATCATTATAACAGAACAAAAATACTTACAGGTTTGGTGTCAGAGGCTCGATCATTTACTATTATTTCAGCTTTCATATTGACTTAGACATCATATTCTCATGTAACCATTTTTTTATCACACATTATGAGCCCAAACACAGTCCGAGTGTTGACAAACATGGCTTTGATACCACTAAATGTAACACCCTAAACCCGGCCTAGACGTCCAGACCAAGTCCAGAGGGTTACATAATTGACATTAAACATACCGCTTTTATAATGTAGTCAAAATAACCATTTAGCATATGATATCAAACACAACGATTAACAAAGTATATAATCTTTCGAAACATCATAATATCATAGAATACTAAAATCCTTAACAGTAGTATTTAAAGGAAGGACAATAGCTTGACTAAGCTCTCGCGGTCCTGACCTGTTCAAGTTTGAGAACCACCTGAAATCCAATAAAAAACAAAATAAGTTGTGAACTCAATGTGTAAAAGATGTTTTCCAATTAGAACACATTTATTAGATAGTTCCCAAATCCCAATATTCGATTTGGCAATAGAAGCAATTTCGATTCAGATTCATAACAGATTAGTTGCATATGCAGAAGTAATTTCAGTTTCACATAGATAATAGGTTAGATTTAGATGCATATATTCCTACCCCCATCCGGTACACACCATCTTCGGCTATCCTGACACACCATTAAGGGCGTTCAATGCCCAACCAACCCTATACACCATAGAGTGTCTATTTGACATGTTTATAGAGATGCAACTTAGCTTCTAGATCGAAATGTGACAAAGCTCCATATTCGAAATTATACGTATTATGGCTTACCCACTAATTCAGAGTAGATTACTTCCTTATTCATAATATACCAACCCATGAAAATGCAGAGTACAAATATCCATAATATGTGTTCAGTCATTCTAAATTATTTCATGATTAGATAGTACAGTTCAATATCAGAAATAACTATCACAGTACATATACAGTAATGTTATTCATATGTCAGTTATAGAGCATCAAAGAGTTTCCGTACAATCAAATTCATATCATTCATACATTGAGGAGATCAATATTAGTGTTGGGCAACACTTACGGCCTCAAAAATAAGATGCGAGCCCTATTTATATGCTACACGGCCTGAACACACACCCACGTCCTTGGCCGTGTGACACGCCCATGTCCTCTACCCGTGTGGTTCTAAAACACAAACAGTGAGTTACACGGCCTAGACACACGTTCATGTCCCTGGCCATATGGTTCTAAGTCACAAATAGAGAGTTACACGACCTAGACACACGCCCGTGTCCTTGCCCGTGTGAACCCTACATTAACATGGCCACAAATGGCCACACATGGCTTGGATACACGCCCATGTGCCTTGCCCGTGTGGCTCCAAATCGATGAGAAGTGACTTACACGACCACCCACACGGCCTGGTACACAACTGTATGGTTCACACAGCCTAGGCACACGCCCATGTTCTTGACCGTGTGACGTCGACTGCCACATTTTTTGGCGTCTGAAATTTACATAATTTAAGGTTTTCGGTACTCACCTGAAGTAGTTTTGATGTAGAAATAATGTAGGAGGATCCCCGAACCTAATACAACCATCCAAGAATCAATTACACCATCATTCTAAATTCATCACTAAGATCAACATATCGTCAAGATTATGTCAAAAGTTTCGAAAAAACCCCAACACAATTTCGCACACTTAGCTTGCACGTAATAGAGGAAACCAGACTAACACGACGGAGGAGCGTCTCTCACAAGATCCTCGCCTAAAAAGTAATCAATCGAGTGTTTAAACAGAGCATTTAAGTAAAACGAGCAAAACCCCATTTCGATAGAATAAACGATAACAAGACAAAACTCGCAGAAACGGAAGGAGATGATTGCGAAACTTACACTACAATCACACAATCAATGTAACAAACAACGAAAGAATTCCTAATTAACGCAGAATCAAGTATAGAAACAAGCAAAAAGATAAAAAAAAAAAAGAAAAAGAAAGAAGAAAACAAAGAACTAGAGAAGGATAAAAAAGATAAAGAAAAGAAAAAAGAAGAAAATAAAGAACTAGAGAAGGAAAGAAAAAAAAGGAAAGAACGATAGAATTAATTCAGAATGATTTAAGTTAACCACCAACTAGCCTTCTAGCGTTTAGCAAAAGATAAAAAAAAGAAAGAAAGAAAGAAAGAAGAAAACAAAGAATTAGAGAAGGAAAGAAAAAGGGAAAGAATGGTAGAGTTAATTCAAAATGATTTAAGTTAACCACCAACCAGCCTTCCGGCGTTTAGCAAAAATATTTCCCTATTGTGTACTGTGGGATTCGATCATGGACCCTAGTGGAATACAAACGCTTAACCAGTGAACCAACAGGCTCATTCTTAACACAGATTTACGCAGAATTAAAATTAAATGTGTCATTTAAAGGTAGTAGTTAGCTTAAATTAAAATAAAAAAATTCTTAAAGATACAACTCGAACTCCTGACCTCAATCACATAAGCAGAGCACAGAACCACAGATACAAAGATTTAATTACGATGGAATTTACAGTCAAACCTTAAAATTTTGGGGCGTTACAATACCTACAACAATGGTAGATCTGGTAGGCTGCGGATGGGAGACTCTCAATCTCTCAAATATAAAGTAAAAATTAATAACTTCAATTGATTGATGCTAATGACTGATGAATGATGTATTACTCAAATGAAATTTAACCCTATTTAATTTGTAGAAAATTTCTTCCATTGCCATGGTTATGGAAAATAAAGAAGGTTGAATGCTAGTAAAGGTTGATTTTTTTGAGGAAAATTGAAATTCTTTTTTAATTTTAATGGTAGGAGTTGGAATTTAAGAATTAGATGAGGTTTGGAGAAGCTAAGGAGTTAAAGTATTTATGAATAAGAATCGAAAATCTTAGGCATTTAATTAGTTTGTTTTAGTTTAAATTTTTTTCCATATTAAAAGTTGAATAAATAATCTTTTAGGCCCTTTTTAGCCTTAGAGCCTGAGTGACTTTACCTCAAAACAAGCCCAATGGCCGACCCTACCTCTTCCTCCAATATTGTATAGCTAAAAAATGATTAAGCTTTTTCCCTAAAAGAAGAAAGGAAATAAATATATACACACTTTAGCAAATAGGACAAAAAAGGAAATAAAATTTTTCATTTCTTAAAAGAAGAAAAATGATTAAGCTTGTAACACCCCAAACCCGGCCTAGACGTTATGGCCGAATCTGGCGATGTCACATGAAATGAATTTTGTAATCGAATTTATCCCTCGTCAATTTCAAAATTATATTCTCCTTAATTTGATTCGTTTAAAAACATATTTTGTAGCGGAAGCTTTTAGAACTGTGATATTTAAAAAAAACCGTTCGCGTTTAGGAAAAACATTGTTTTTAATTAAACCGAGTTTTTGTTGAGTTTTGTAGTTTAAATGTCAATGAAAATAGTTAAAATCCAAAATAAAGGCAAACAGTCCAAAAGTCCCAAATTACATAAAAAATACCTCAAACAAAATAGGAAATATAAACCATAAATGATTTTAAAGCTGTTCAATAGTCATGTGGTCACCGCTGAGTCCTCCGTCGCACCGATCAGTCTAAGTTTGGGGTTTACCTGTACAGATGAAACAGAAAGGGGTGAGTTTACGTAAACTCAGTGTGGAATCCCCACAAAAGACATGCATACAGTCAGACAACGGTTATCAGTGAAATGCAGTATGGGGCCTAAGCCTATTACATATTCAGATACAGTTTAGGCCTTAGCTTATTCAAATATAGTTTTAGATATAATTTAGGGCCTTAGCCCATCTCAGATGCGGTATGTACACAGTAACAGAAATCAATGTCCTACCCACCAGCCTCTACACACCATCTCCGACTATTCCTACACACCATGTGGGGTTTAAAACACCCACCCAACCCTACACACCAAGTCGTATCGAATGCGGCACATATCAGTAATATTGCAGCTGAGCTTCCAGATAATGGGCATGAAAGTCTTTCAGTACACTTCCTCCAATAATCAATCATCCCACCCCAATGCAGGTGCAACTAAACATGCTCAATGCAGAAATACAAAAATATATGCTTACATGCTAAAATCTAGTTATCAGTCATACATACAGATCAGTAAACATGCATAAATTTAACATGCTCAATACATACATTATACATCCAGGTCACACGATTTAGGGTCTAAGTAGCGCTTACCGACCCTACAATAGGTTCACAGTCGACTTAGGCGACCTGTGCAACCCTAGGAAACATTTTAGCTAAATGGGCCCACACGCCCATGTGGCTTGTCCGTGTGGGCCCACACGCCCAGATTGACCTTACCCATGTGGATCACACGGCCTGGCCCAGATATCATACACCTATGTGGCGTGTCCATATGAGCCCACAAGCCCAGTTTGGTTTAGCCCGTATGGCCCACACGTCCACACCCCGGCCATCACAAGATCGTGTCTTGCGCATGGCCTGGCCTTCATCAATCACACGGCCGTGTTGTCGCATATGACCTTCCACACGGGTGACCACAAGTCCGTGTGGCATCGATAGTGGACTTTTTTGGCTTTTGCTAAAAGTGCGATTTCTGCGTTTCAGGTACACTCCTGGTATCGATTCATTGTAAAAACCACTCTCGAGACTTTCGAAACCTAAAACATAGTGTTTAGATGCCAAATTAGTAGTCAATTAGGAAAAGATAGCAAATCCCGAACTAACGCACAACACTTACCGACGAATAGCACAAATAATAACACAGTTCACTCGTCAGAACACGTTTCTTTCTCCACCACCTTCACCTATACTAGAAATAGTGCAGGAATCAACCTTTAATCATGCCAAAATCACATTACAAAGGACAGTAAATCTAACAGTTACCGAAAATCAAAACGAAATTGACCCCCTTACCTAAACCCCACGGAAAGCACCAGAACATGAGAATAGCACGAAGAACAAATGGAAATTCCACCGATTGCCAAAATGAAAAGCAAAGGCAAGGTTTACGTCAGAGAAAGCAAAAGAAAAACAACAAAAAAGTTTGACGACAGACTCTTCTTTGGATGAAAGAGAAAATTTGAACAGAGGAAAATAATCCCCAAAATCTCTATAATCCCTTAATTTACTCCCCCTAATCCCACTAACCTACAACCACTCCAGAATCCCCACTCAGCCGAAATTCTTGTCCATCACCGTGCAAAAATAACACCTATGCTCAAGCAGGGATTCGAACTCGAGACCTCCAACAGACCAACACACATCTTAACCACCAGACCAGCAGGCCCATTCTGTTATATACCTATAAACAATTAAACTTAAACCCTTTGAGAAAGGTTAAGGCTTTATTCAGAGAAAGACAAAAAATCACCCAAGATAAGGCTTGAACTTGGGACTTCCTACACACACCCAAAACACTTAACTGCTGAAGTAGACAGATATTTGTGTCACATTTTAACAGAAACAAAAATAAGAATTTTAACAGAAATTTAGCTGATCAGAATAGATGAGGATACTGCTGACGCATCGCATCCTCAGGCTCCCACTTAGCCTCCTCAGTGTTATGATTCCGCCACAACTTTTTCACTAAAGGGATATACTTCTTCCGAAGAACCTTTGCATTGCGATCCAGAATCTAAAATGGCTCCTCTTCGAAGGCCAAATCTGGCCTAACCTCAATTTTCTCAATAGGGACAATATGAGTACGATTAGAGCGGTAACGCCTCAACATCGAGACGTGGAATACGTCATGAATGCGGTCTAGCTCTAGAGGTAACTCCAACTGATAAGTGGCCGGTCCCAATCGCTTCAGAATTCGATAAGGCCCAATAAACCTAGAGTTCAATTTGCCCTTGCGACCGAACCTCAGAACCTTCTTCCATGGTAAGACCTTGAGAAACACGCAGTCCCCCACAGAATACTTAATATCATGCCTCTTCAGATCCGCATAAGATTTCTGTCTATCAGAAGCCACCTTCAGACAATCTCGAATCAGTCGAACATTATCTCCAGTCTTAGAAACCAACTCAGGACCCAAAACTCGATGTTCGCCCAACTTAGTCCAACACAAAAGAGTACGACACTTACGACCATACAAAGCATCATAAGGTGCCATCTAAATACTCGACTGGAAACTGTTATTGTAGGCAAACTCGGCTAACGGTAGATACTCCTCTCAACTGCCTCAAAAATCTATAACACAACTCCTCAACGTATCCTTCAGTATATGAATCACCCTCTCAGATTAACCGTCGGTTTGAGGATGGAGCACAGTACTGAAGTTCAATCTCGAACCCAGATCCTCATGTAACTATTTCTAGAACCGAGACGTGAAATGAGGATCCCTATCAGAAATGATTGAGACTGGTACCCCATGCAGTCTCACTATCTCAGAAATGTAGAGCTTCTCCAACTTCTGAAGTGAATAGTCAGTCCTAACCAGAATGAAATGCGCAGACTTGGTCAATCGATCTACGATGACCCAAACTGAATCCTTCTTTGTGGGTGTTAGAGGCAACCCATTAACAAAGTCCATCGTTACTCGCTCTCACTTCCATAGCAGAATCTTAACCGGCTGCAGCAAACTCGAAGGTAACTGATGCTCAGTCTTAACCTGCTGGCATGTCAGACATCGTGCCATAAAATCAGTAACCTATCATTTTAATCCCAGCCACCAGTACAGTTCTTGAAGATCTCAGTACATCTTATTCCCACCGGGATGCATAGCATAAGGGCTACTATGCGCCTCTCTCAGAATAGACTGCCTCAAATCAGTATCATTTGGTACACAAATTCGACCACAGAAATAGAGTACCCCATCATTATTCAGCCCAAAGTCCGTAGTGCTGCCACTCTCAATTTGACGGAACCGAAGACCTAACGAATCATCCTCTAACTGCTTATCCCGAATCTGTTCTATCCAAGTCGGTTTAACCTGTAGCTCAGCCAACAAACTTCTGTCATATGAGAAACTAAGTCGAGCGAACATCGCTCTCAGATCAGTCATCGTTCTACGGCTCAACGTATCGACCACCACATTGGCCTTGCTAAGATGGTACTCAATAGTACATTCATAGTCCTTAAGTAGCTCAATCCATCTACGCTGCCTAAGATTCAACTCTTTTTGAGTCAGGAGGTCCTTGAGGCTTTTGTGATCAGTATAGTTAATACACCTCTCATCGTATAGATAGTGCCTCCAGATTTTCAAAGCAAAGACTACGGCGGCCAATTCCAAATCATGTGTCGGGTAGTTTGCCTCATGCGTCTTGAGCTGATGAGACGCATATGCCACAACCTTACCATCCTGCATCAGAACACAACCCAAGCCCACATGTGACGCGTCACTGTAAACCACAAACTCCTTTCCAGGTTTAGGCAGCATCAGAACAGGAGCCTCAGTCAGAACAGTCTTGAGCTTCTAAAAGCTCTCCTGCTGCACATCAGTCCAAAAAAATGGAACACCCTTACGTAGTAGCTTAGTTAAGGGCACTGCAATTACTGAGAAACCTTCCTCAAACTGTCAATAATAACCTACCAGACCTAGAAAACTGCGGATCTCAGACACGTTCTTAGGCTATTTCCAATCCAATACTGCCTCAATCTTCCTAGGGTTAACTTGAATCCCCTCAGCAGACAATACATGTCCCAGAAAGGTTACTTCACGTAGCCAAAATTCACACTTGTTGAATTTAGCATACAATTGCTTCTCACGTAGAATCTGAAGCACAACTCTAAGATGCTCATCATGCTCATCTTCATTTTTAGAGTATACCTGAATGTCGTCGATGAAGACCACGACGAATTGATCTAGATAGAGCTGAAACACTCGGTTCATTAGATCCATAAATGCAGTTGTAGCATTAGTCAACCTGAAAGGCATGACTAGGAACTCGTAATGTCCATAACGAGTCCTAATGTAACACCACTAACCTGAAACCTGCGTCGGAATAGGGTTAAGAGGCATTACCGAACAATAGGATCATTTCACAACTCATTTATGGCACAAAGTCAATCATCATCATAATACATCAAACATAAACAATTAGTCCCTTATTAAGGTGTATAAGACCTTAAACACATGCTAGAGAGGGATCAGGACTAAACCGAAACACATATAGAATCTTCATGGAAATTTAAAATTTTTCTAAGTTTCAGGGGATACAAGCCTGTGGGGGTAGGCCATGTGCCTCCCACGGCTGCTAGACACACCCTTGTGTCCTCCCCGTGGTCGAAACTGACCTTTGCTCCACGGCCACCAAGCACGCCCGTGTACTTTGGCCGTGGTCAATCCTGTCAAAAACCACACGGCTACCAGGCACGTCCGTATGCCGTGGCCGTGTGCTCTTAGGCCATATACTGACTTACGCCCACGGTCACTAGGCACGCCTGTGTGCCACAACCGTGTGGCAAAAATAGGCCATTTATAAGGCCAAAATGCCACCCACATGGGTCAATCCCACAAGCACATTTGAGCATCTTTATACATACAATTAGGCAACAAATTTCATGTCCAATAATCATCATATCATCTCATATAATCTCATTTCTAAGCATGCCAATTTATACAACCCAAATACATGTAAATCTAGGTATAAATCATCCATAACTTCACTAAATCACTAAGGCATTGATTCATCATTGAACTCACCATTTATATGGTAATTCATTACCATCATGTCATATTAAAATATGCACCAAATACCATATTCACTCATGCACATTACCAACATTTAGCTAGCCATATCACATAGCTATTTACAGAA
Source organism: Gossypium australe (assembly GCA_005393395.2). NCBI lineage: Eukaryota > Viridiplantae > Streptophyta > Magnoliopsida > Malvales > Malvaceae > Gossypium > Gossypium australe. The sequence continues at coordinate 107,616,355 of CM016619.1, read as the reverse complement.
CTCAAATATGATTCAAATAACTAGCCTATACATGCTATATTTCAACTATGTACATCTTTCCAAAAGTACCAAAATAGAATACCGATAGTGTGATTGAGATGCTGACGTTTCCCGGATCCGAGCTAGCTTTACTGACACTGCAAAGCAGAGAAACAAATCACACAGTAAGCTTTATAAAGCTTAGTAAGTTCAGAACATAACACATTAAACTAAACCAAATATCACATAGATCAATTCTCTCTTATACATACCATATCATCCATAGCTAAAATTATTTATTCATCCTTTCATAATTTTATCTATAAACTCATCAACCACAAAGGTTCAATACATACCTTAGCTAACACATAGTTATTCAATTTCCAAGCTACTCAATGCTTGATATTCAAGTCGATCATCCTCTGATATTCTTTCGATTTAATCGCACACTCAGTGCCATATACATGGTCGATACATATTAGTCATCGCACACTTAGTGCCTAATCTTTCAACCGACTTATCTCGATATCGCACACACAGTGCCACGTCAAATAGCCGAAGCTTTCATAACATCGCACACACAGTGTTATTCATCTCTGTTTCAATTTCAATTTTGCACCCTTAGTGCCATCAACTAAATCTTGCACATAACATTTTGATTTCATTCACATATACACATTCATTTCATAATGCTAAACCATATCTTAATAACATGTATTATATCCGAACTTACCTCGGACGTTGAACTATCGAAACGGTCGATTAATCGAGCACTTTATCGTTGCCTCGATCTCGTTCTGAACTTCTTCTTTCTTGGTCTATACACATTCAAATTAAATCCATTCAATCACTAAATCATTCATTTTAGTCCAAACACAAATATTTAGGGCATTTTACAAAATAGCTCTCACATTTTTACATTTTGACACTTTAGTCCCTATTTCACCAACTCATCAAATTCACATAATTTCACTTGGTTCAAGCCTAGCTGAATTCTTCCCATGCTAATACAAGCTCATATATTTCATTTATTTCACATTTTAGTCCCGAAAAATATTATTTTCTCAATATAGCCCTAATTATCTAAATTCATCAAAAATTCAAGAACAAAATATGTTCATCAAGCTTAAATCTTTCATTTAACAACTAAACTCATCACAAAGCTCAACATATCATCAATGACATATCTCACAAACATTATCAATACACAAAATTGAGACATGGGCTTGATAGTAGACTAAGCAACAATCTGAGAAACATAAAAATCATTAAAATCCAAATGAAAATCATACCTTAATTTGCAATAGAAAGGCCGAATACCCTAGCTAGATTTCTTTCCTTTCTTTCCTTGCTTGTTTCGACCAAATGAAGAGAAAATAAAAGATGAACACTTCATCTTTTTGTTTCATTAATTTAATGCTAATAATTTAATTACTAAATTGCCCATCCATTATACATATAAGACAAAATAATAACAAGGTTATTATGACATTCTACCATCCACTATCTCAATTATGGCTTAATTGCCATATAAGGTCTCCACCTTTACAAAGCCACATTATATTGGTACTTTAACAAATAGCATACAACTTTCACATTTAATACAAATCAATCCTTTGCTCAAATTAAACACATGAACAGACAAATTAGCTTACGAAATTTTACCACATTCTTAGTCACATATTAATAGCACAGAAAATAATATTAGAATATTATATAGACTTGGATTTGTGGTCCCGAAACCACTGTTCCGACTAGGGTCTAAACCGGTTGTTATAACTCTCCCCCCTTAGGTATTTTCGTCCCTGAAAATCCTACCAGTGAATAGGTGTGGATATTGCTCTCTCATAATGTTCTCAGGCTCCAACGCAGCATCTTCAACTCCGTGTTTGTGCCATAATATTTTCACTAAGGAAATTCTTTTGTTTCTCAACTCTTTAATCTCTCGTGCCAAAATTCGGGTCGGTTTTCACTATACGACAAGTCTGACTGAATCTCAACTTCAGTACGAGCAATCACATGAGACGGGTCTGATCTGTACCATCGAAGCATTGATACATGAAACACGTTATGAATCTTTTCTAACTCAGATGGCAATCTTAATCTATAAGCAACTGGCCCAACTCGTTCAATAATCTCATACGGTCCAATAAACCTCGAACTCAGCTTGCCCTTCTGACCGAATCGAAGTATTTTCTTTCAAGGAGATACTTTTAAAATCACTTTATCACAAATTTCGAATTCAATATCTTTTCTTTTCAAATCTGCATAAGACTTCTGACGATCTGAGGCCGCTTTCAAACTGTCATGAATTACTTTCACTTTTTGCTCAGTCTCTTTTATCAGATCAACCCCGTGAATCTTATTCTCATTCAGCTAGGTACAATACAATGGAGTTCAACACTTTCGACCATAAAGAGCCTCATATGGTGCCATTTTAATGCTAGATTGAAAACTGTTGTTATACGCAAACTCAATCAATGATAAATGCTTTTCCCAAGTACCTTCAAATTCAAGTATGCAACATCTCAGCATGTCTTTGAGAATCTGAATGATTCGCTCGGATTGACCATCCGTTTGCGGATGAAAAGCAGTACTGAAATGCAATTTCGTGCCTAAAGCATCTTGCAATTTCTTCCAAAATTACGAGGTAAATCTCGGATCTCTGTCAAACACTATAGATAGCGGTACTCCGTGCAATCTCACAATCTCAGCAATATACATTTCAACCAATCTGTCGAGTGAATAATCTATTCTCACCAGAACAAAATGAGCTGATTTCGTCAATCTATCAACTATCACCCAGATTGCATCCTTCTTACTCAGAGATAAGGGCAAACCTGAAACAAAGTCCATCATGATTCTCTCCCATTTCCACTCAGGAATCATAATCGGTTGTAACAAACCAGACGGAACTTGATGTTCAGCTTTGACTTGTTGACAAACTAAACATTTCGACACAAAGTCAGAGATGTCTCTTTTCATGCCATGCCACCAATAGAATTGTTTCAGATCATTATACATCTTTGTACTCCCCGGATGCACAGTTAAATGACTATTGTGAGCTTTATTCAAAATCATCGGGATCAACTTTGAATTTCTCGAAACACAAATCTGATATCTAAACCTCAAACAATCATCACTACCAACTCGAAATTCTGATTCGGCATTCAATTTACATTGAGTTCGTTTAGCCATCATTTCAACATCATTTTTCTGAGCATCACAAATATGTTGTACAAACATCGGCTTTACTTTCAATTTAGCTACCACCGCACTATCATCACACAAATTTATCTGATTACTCATAGCTCGCATAGCATATAATGATTTTCAACTCAAGGTATCAGCTACAACATTAGCCTTACCCGGGTGGTAATCTATCACAAGTTCATAGTCTTTCAATAATTCTAACCATCTTCTCTGTCGCAAATTCAAGTCTTTCTGAGTCATCAAGTACTTTAAGCTCTTATGATCAGTATAGATGTGACATTTTTCCCCAAACATATAGTGATGCCAATATTCAATGCGAATAATCACAGCCAATTCAAGATCATGCGTTGGGTAATTCTTTTCATGCGGTTTTAACTGTCTTGAAGCGTAAGCAATGACTTTCCCTTCTTGCATCAACACACAGCCCAAACCATTCAATGATGCATCACTGTAAACTATGAACTCTTTACCTGATTCGGGCTGAATCAACACTGGTGCTTCAGTTAACAACACTTTCAACTGTTTAAAACTTTGTTGGCACTTTTCTGACCACTCGAATCTAACATCCTTCTGTAACTATTTTGTCAATGGAGTCGCAATCATCGAGAAGCCTTTCACAAATCGTCTATAATATCCCTCTAGTCCCAGAAAACTACGGAATTCAGACATATTTCTTGGAGGCTGTCATTCCAACATAGCAGAGATTTTATTCGAATTAACTCTTATTCCTGCAGTTGATACAATATGTCCCAGAAACCCAACCTCATGCAACCAAAATTTACATTTACTAAACTTTGCATTTAACTGTTTCTCACGTAGAGTTTATAGCACGATTCTCAAATGCTCAGCATGCTGCGCCTCATCACACGAATAGATCAAAATATCATCAATGAACACCACAACAAAGTGATCCAAATACGGTCTGAATATCTGATTCATTAGATCCATAAACACTACAGGAGCATTTGTTAGTCCGAAAGGCATCACTAAGAATTCATAATGTCTATTCCTCGTTCTGAAAGCGATCTTCGGTACATTAGATTTTTTAACTCTTAACTGATAGTAACCGGATCTCAAGTCTATCTTTGAAAACACTGTAGCTCCCTTCAATTGATCAAACAAATCATCAATACAAGGCAACGGATATTTATTCTTTATCGTCACTTTGTTTAACTGTCGATAATCGATACACATTCTCATAGTTTCATCTTTCTTTTTCAAAAATAACACAGGAGCTCCCCAGGGTGAGAAACTCGATTGTGCAAATCTTCTATCAGTTAATTTTTACAGCTGCGATTTTAACTCTTTCAATTCTGTTGGTGCCATTCTATACGGAGCTATAGAAATGGGAGTGGTCCCCGGCACTAATTCAATACCAAATTCCACTTCCCGAATTGGAGGTAATCCCGATAGCTCTTCAGGAAACACATCTAGAAACTCACATACTACAGGCACAGATTCAACTTTCTTTTCCAACACTTTTGTATCAATCTTGTACGCCAAATAAGCTTCACAACCTTTTCTCACATAGTTCATAGCTTTTATCGTAGATACAACAGTTGGTAAATCTTTCATATCATTGGATTCAATTCGAACTATCTCACCATTCTGACTCTTCAACTCAATACTCTTTCTTTTACAATTCACGATGGCATTATGCAGAGTAAGCCAATCCATACCCAGAATTATGTCAAACTCATCGAATGGTAGTAACATCAAATTGGCCAGAAAACATATATCACGAAACATCAATGGGCAATTCTTGTATATTTTATCCACCAAGACACGCTTGCCTAAGGGGTTTAACACTCTAACCACAAATTCAGTAGACTCAACAGGTAAAGTCTTATTCAATACTAAGTTCATACACACAAAGGAATGAGTTGATCCTGGATCTATCAATGTAATGACATCAGTACCAAATAAAGGTAAAGTACCGGTGATGACGTCTGGAGATGATGCTTCCTCTCGTGCGCGTATAGCATAGGCTCGGGCAGGTGCTCTCGCTTCTGACCTCACAGCTGTGTCAGTTGTCCCCCTCTGACTTTCGCTCACATTTCTGTTGTTTCTGGGTGGTCTACCTCTAGCCGTCACATTACTTGGTCTTTCATTCTGAACATTTTCCTCCTAGACCATCTTCGGGCAATCTCGAATAAAATGATCTCGGGATCCACATTTATAACAAACTCTCTTGTTGTACTTGCCCCAGCACTCTCCCACATGTCATCTTCCACACTGTCTGTGTAACATCCTGAATTTTTGGGCCTATGCGTTTAATGGGAGAACATGTGTAATGTGTTAATTTAACTGTTGGGGGTCCAAATTGGGCTCAGGCTTAGGTAGAGGCCTTGATTAAAATTACCTGTTTGGGCATTATAGGGTTTAAAAGGTAGTATCTGTGTTTAAAATACCAAAGTGGGCTTGTGGCCCAATATTAGGAGGTGACGCCACATAAGGGAATAAAGGGCCCAAATTTAAGTTTCATGGAGCCCAATTCTTTTAATTTAAGTTAGCTAATTTTCGGCATTTGGGTTAGGTGGAGTGGATGGCAACAAGGCTAAAAAATAGGAGGATTTATATGAATAGGATAATGTAGATATTATAGTTGATAATATGGAAGATAAAAGGAGAAAAGATAGGAGCTATCTGCAAGGCTAGGTGTTGGCCGAAATTCCATCACCTAGAGGAGTAAAGAAATTGGTTTCTTTATGGCAAAGGGGTGCCGAATTTTCCCTTTTTATTTGCTAAATTTTTAGTTATCAGGAAGGGCACTTTCGGTTTTTCATAGGTAAGTGCCAAAATTTCAATAAATAGGGAGGGTTCTCTTCTTTATTTTTCGGCATTTAGGGTTTCCATCTTTTCTTTCTCTTCTTTCTTCTAAAAGCCGAAAACTCCATTATTCTTTTCTCTTCTTTCTGCTAAAAGCCGAAAACTCCATTATTCTCTTCTTTCTTTTAAAAGCCGAAAACTCCATTATTCTTTTCTCTTCTTTCTCCTAAAAGCCAAAAACTCCATTATTCTCTTCTTTCTTCTAAAAGCCGACAACTCTATTATTCTCTTCTTTCTTCTAAAAGCCAAAAAACTCCATTATTCTGTTCTCTTCTTTCTTCCAAAAAGTCGAAAGTTGAAAACTCCATTATTCTCTTCTTTCTTCTAAAAAGCCGAAAGCCGAAAACTCCATTATTCTTTTCTCTTCTTTATTTGAAAGCCGAATCTCTATAGATTTCTTCGAATCATCTTCTCTTCCTGATTTTCGCACAAAGCCGGAATCCTCTGAGAGTAGCTGAATCTTCTCTAGTAAGTAGATCTCTTAGATCTAAAAGCCGGAAACACTAGTTCCTGAATCTCATATCACTTTTCGGGATTTCAAGCCTCTAAACAACACATAGGGCAGATAGCAGCTGTGTTGGCTACGGATAGCGTTAACTTAGAAAGTCTCGTTCTAACGGTAATTAGGTGTGTAGATCCTTATCACATAAGTTTTATTTTGTATTATACCTGTTAGGGGCTGAAAAGCCGAAAAATGAGGCTGTATGAACAGTCGTGTGTAGATCCTTATCACATAAGTTTTATATTGTATTACACCTGTTAGGGGCTGAAAAGTCAGAAAATGAGGCTGTATGAACAGTCGTGTGTAGATCCTTATCTCATAAGTTTTATTTTGTATTATACCTGTTAGGGGCTGAAAAGCCAGAAAATGAGGCTGTATGAACAGTCGTGTGTAGATCCTTATCACATAAGTTTTATTTTGTATTATACCTATTAGGGGCTGAAAAGCCGAAAAATGAGGCTGTATGAACAGTCGTGTGTAGATTCTTATCACATAAGTTTTATTTTGTATTATACCTGTTAGGGGCTAAAAAGCCGGAAAATGAGGCTGTATGAACAGTCGTGTGTAGATCCTTGTCACATAAGTTTTATTTTGTATTATACCTGTTAGGGGCTGAAAAGCCAGAAAATGAGGCTGTATGAACAGTCGTGTGTAGATTCTTATCACATAAGTTTTATTTTGTATTATACATGCTAGGGGCTGAAAAGCCGAAAAATGAGGCTATATGAACAGTCGTGTGTAGATCCTTATCACATAAGTTTTATTTTGTATTATACCTGTTAGGGGCTGAAAAGCCAGAAAATGAGGTTGTATGAACAGTTGTGTGTAGATCCTTATCACATAAGTTTTATTTTGTATTATACCTGTTAGGGGCTGAAAAGGCAGAAAATGAGGCTGTATGAACAGTCGTGTGTAGATCCTTATCACATAAGTTTTATTTTGTACTATACCTGTTAGGGGCTGAAAAGTCGGAAAATGAGGTTGTATGAACAGTCGTGTGTAGATCTCTAACACACTAATAATCTGTATGAATATATGTATGTTTATGTTATGGGCTAAAAAGCCGAAAAGTGGCTGTGTAGACAGTCGAATGAAACCCAAAAAGGGTTAGGCAAGGAATGCCAGGTACGTAATCATAGAACTTCTCTATGTGTATCGATGTATGCGAAAGACTGTAATCTCTTAGGTAGTAGATTGTTTGATTTTGCATGAATGTATGCATGGGATAGGTTTGATATGAAAAGGGGAAGAGCATGATTGGTCACATGGTAATCGGTGGTAGAAAACCCACCTAATGAAATGTTAGATCACATGGTGATCGGTGGTAGAAAACCCACGAAATGAAATGTTAGGTAACTTGGTGTTCGGTGGTAGAAAACCCACGTTAAAATTCCTGATTGATAGGAATAGGCAGTACGGCTGTCGTTTTGGTGTGTAGCGGATGGAGGGTTGATTGTAGAAATCCCCAATGTGTGATGGTTGGTACGGGTTGGTGTGTAGAGGATGGAATTCTAGGATGGGTTGGGCTTTGCATCATTTATTATCTGTCATGTGATTATGATTGTTGCCATTGTGTATGGGCTAGGGCTCATAATGTGTTTGTGGGCCCAAGCCTTTTATGTGTGTTCGGGATTTACACACTGAGTCTTGGTGACTCACCCTATTATTTTTCCCTAACTTTTCAGATGAGCAGTAGATCGTGGACATGGGAGCCGAGACAGACTCGAGGGGCCATCAAGTTTTTATTTCTATAGGTTATTTTCAGTTTTTCCTTTAAGTTTTATTTTGGGAAAATTTAGGTAATAAGGCCCCATAGTTTATATTCGCCTAAGGAGTTTTTTTTTTAATATTTGCAACTTATGAATTTATGTCAGGGGTTTATTTATACCTAATAATAATAATACAAGGTTTGTTTTCAAATGTCACTTATTTATTCAAATATTTTCTAATTAACTTACGATTTCCAAAACCAACTTAGCAAAAGATTTTAACGTTCAACCCGTAGCATACCAGATCCGGTCGAAACGTATGGGTCGGGTTTGGGGTGTTACAGTCTGCACTCAGGTTTGTTACTCTTAACGCTGCCAACACTCGATTCATTCGGAGCTTGAATTCGTGAACCAGTACTTTGTCTCGAACGATCTCTACTTGGATGTCCAAGTGAAACATTTGAACGATTGCTTGCATCTCTATATCTCTTTGCTGAAGGTTGAGAGAACTTATTCATCGATCTCTTTCTTTCATCATGAGCCTCAGAATCGGCTTTCTTCTTTTCTTTACTGAGCTCCTCAGCCTTGCATGTTCTTTCAACTAACACAACAAATTCATTTATATCAAGTATCCCAACCAACAATTTAATGTCTTCATTCAATCCCTCTATGAAACGTTTGCACATAGTAGCTTCGGTCGAAACACATTCTCTTGCGTATTGACTCAATCTTACGAATTCCCGCTCGTACTCAGTAACAGACAAATGGCCCTGTTTCAATTCTAGAAACTCTTTACGTTTCTGATCAATGAAGCGTTGACTGATATACTTCTTTCTGAACTCGGCTTGAAAGAAGTCCCAGGTGATTCTCTCTTTCGGGTCCACAGATATCAATGTTTTCCACCAGTTATAAGCTGTGTCTCTCAACAAGGAAACTGTTTACTTAATGCACTCATTAGGGTTCAATGACATCTCATCGAATACTCTGATTGTATTCTCAAGCCAAAACTCGGCTCGCTCAGCATCGTCATCAGATGTGGCCCTAAACTCCTCGGCCCCGTATTTTCGAATCTTGTCTATAGGTGGTTTATTCAATCTGATCAGATCTACAACTTGTGGCACAACAGGTACTTGTGGGAGTGGAGGTTGTGGAGTAGTCGGATTCGTTCGAACGAACTCCGTAAACCACTCGCTCATTATTCGGAAGAAGGCTTGCTTAGCCTCTCCTCACTCACCACTATCATTCGGCCTAGATGTGGTCGGTGCTGTCCCTTGAGCGGGAGCAGGCGCATTGCTTTCTACATCGTCAGCAACTGCTCGATCGGGATCCATTACTATATGAAAACACATTTTCAACTGTCAGAATTCATCACACTATCGCAATTTCATAATATGGCATGTATAGCTAGACTTACACACGCTATATTAGTCCAAGAATCGACTAAACCGTAGCTCTGATACTAATAAAATGTAACACCCCTAACCTAAAACCGTTGCCAGAATAGGGTTAAGAGGCATTACCAGACAATAGGATCATTTCACAACTCATTTACGACACAAAGTCAGTCATCATCATAATACATCAAACATAAACAATTAGTCCCTTATTAAGGTGTATAAGACCTTAAACACATGCTAGAGAGGGGTCAGGACTAAACCGAAACACATATAGAATCTTCTTGAAATTTTAAAATTTTTTTAAGTTTCAGGGGATACACGCCCGTGGGGGTAGGCCGTGTGACTCCAGTGGCTGCTAGACACACTCTTGTGTCCTCCCCGAGGTCGAAACTGACCTTTGCTCCACGGCCACCAAGCACGCCCGTGTACTTTGGCCGTGGTTGATCCTGTCAAAACCACACGGCTACCAGGCACGTCTGTATTTATTTATTCTACCACACGCCCATTTACTGACTTACACCCACAGTCACTAGGCACGCCCGTGTCCCACAACTGTGTGGCAAAAATAGGCCATTTACAAGGCCAAAATGCCACCCACATGGGTCAATCCTACAAGCACATTTGAGCATCTGTATACATACAATTTGGCAACAAATTTCATGTCCAATAATCATCATATCATCTCATATAATCTCAGTTCTAAGCATGCCAATTTGTACAACCAAAATACGTGTAAATCTAGGTATAAATCATCCATAACTTCACTAAATCACTAAGGCATTGATTCATCATTGAACTCACCATTTATATGCTAATTTATTACCATCATGTCATATCAAAATATGCACCAAATACCATATTCACTCATGCACATTACCAACATTTAGCTAGCCATATCACATAGCTATTTACAGAACTCAAATATGATTCAAATAACTAGCCTATACATTCCATATTTCAACTATGTACATCTTTCCAAAAATACCAAAATAGAATGTCGATAGTGTGATTGAGATGCTGATGATTCCCGGATCCAAGCTAGCTTTACTGACACTGCAAAGCAGAGAAACAAATCACACAGAAAGCTTTATAAAGCTTAGTAAGTTCATAACATAACACATTAAACTAAACTAAACATCATATAGATCAATTCTCTTTTATACATACCATATCATCCATAGCTAAAATTATTTATTCATCCATTCATAGCTTTATCTATAAACTCATCAACCACAAAGGTTCAATACATACCTTAGCTAACACATAGTTATTCAATTTCCAAGCTACTCAATGCTTGATATTCAAGTCGATCATCCTCTGATATTCTTTCGATTTAATCGCACACTCAGTGCCATATACATGGTCGATACATATTAGTCATCGCACACTTAGTGCCTAATCTTTCAACCGACTTATCTCGATATCGCACACACAGTGCCACGTCAAATAGCCGAAGCTTTCATAACATCGCACACACAGTGTTATTCATCTCTGTTTCAATTTCAATTTTGCACCCTTAGTGCCATCAACTAAATCTTGCACATAACATTTTGATTTCATTCACATATACACATTCATTTCATAATGCTAAACCATATCTTAATAACATGTATTATATCCGAACTTACCTCGGACGTTGAACTATCGAAACGGTCGATTAATCGAGCACTTTATCGTTGCCTCGATCTCGTTCTGAACTTCTTCTTTCTTGGTCTATACACATTCAAATTAAATCCATTCAATCACTAAATCATTCATTTTAGTCCAAACACAAATATTTAGGGCATTTTACAAAATAGCTCTCACATTTTTACATTTTGACACTTTAGTCCCTATTTCACCAACTCATCAAATTCACATAAATTCACTTGGTTCAAGCCTAGCCGAATTCTCCCCATGCTAATACAAGCTCATACATTTCATTTATTTCACATTTTAGTTCGAAAAATATTATTTTCTCAATATAGCCCTAATTAGCTAAATTCATCAAAAATTCAAGAACAAAATATGTTCATCAAGCTCAAATCTTTCATTTAACAACTAAACTCATCACAAAGCTCAACATATCATCAATGACATATCTCAAAAACATTATCAATACACAAAATTGAGACATGGGCTTGATAGTAGACTAAGCAACAATCTCAAAAACATAAAAATCATTAAAATCCAAATCAAAATCATACCTTAATTTGCAATAGAAAGGCCGAATACCCTAGCTAGATTTCTTTCCTTTCTTTCCTTGCTTGTTTCGGCCAAATGAATAGAAAATAAAAGATGGACACTTCATCTTTTTGTTTCATTAATTTAATGCTAATAATTTAATTACTAAATTGGCCATCCATTATACATATAAGACAAAATAATACCAAGGTTATTATGACATTCTACCATCCACTATCTCAATTATTACTTAATTTCCATATAAGGTCTCCACCTTTACAAAGCCACATCACATTGGTACTTTAACAAATAGCATACAACTTTCACATTTAATACAAATCAATCCTTTGCTCAAATTAAACACATGAACAGACAAATTAGCTTACGGAAATTTACCACATGCTTAGTTACATATCAACAGCACAGAAAATAATATTAGAATATTATATAAACTCAGATTTGTGGTCCCGAAACTACTATTCTGACTAGGGTCTAAACTGGGTTGTTACACCTAAATGCCGTCTTATGCACATCTACCTCCTTAACTCTCAACTAGTGATACCCTGAACAGAGATTGATCTTAGAGAAACGGAAGCCCCTCAGAACTGATCAAATAAGTCGTCGATCCTCAGAAGTGGATACTTGTTCTTAATGGTCAGCTTGTTCAACTACCGATAGATCCTCAGGTTCCATCCTTTTTCTTAACAAATAGAACTGGTGCTCCCCACGAAGACACATTTAGACGGATGAAGCCACGGTCCAACAACTCTTGAAGTTGAGCCTTAAGCTTTATAAGCTCATTCGGTGCCATTCGATAAGGGGCGATAGACACTAGAGTTGTACCAGGAATAAGCTCAATCCCAAATTCCACTTCCCGATTTGAAGGTAAACCCGATAGCTCCTCAAGAAAGACGTTCAAAAAATCCCTTACAATTTTGATGTCCTTTACAGTAGAGCCCCTAGAAACGGAAACACTAATATATGCCAAGAATGCCTAACATCACTTACGAACCAGTTTCTCAGCCACCAGTGCAGAGATCACATTAGCCAAATAATTTCGACATTCTCCAATCATGACTACCTCATTATCCTCCTCAGTTCTCAAGACGACCCTCTTAATCACACAGTCCAGACTGACACAGTGCTTGACCAACCAGTCCATACTCAGAATCAGGTTGAACTCCCCAAACAGAAGCTCTATCAATTAGCCAGAAATACTGACCCTTGAACCTCTAGAGGAACATCTCTATATAGTTTACTAACCCGAACCGATTTCCTCAGTGGACTCAGTATAGTCATCTCACTAGAAGTAATCTCAACCAAAATCCCTTAGTTTTCAGACACAGTGCTAGCTACATAGAAATGTGTGGAACCTATGTCTATCAAAGCAAAGTAAGGTACATCATAAATTAAGAGCGTACCGATAATGATGTCTGGAGCATCCCTGTCCTCTCAACGATGAGCAGCATAAACAAGAGCAGGCTGCATCGCCTCTGTCTGTCCAGCACCTCTGCCTGGTGTTTTCTGCCCACGACCCATATCGTTACCACCCCTAGCCTGACCATGGCCCCTCGGTGGCTGCTGAACTACCCTCTGTGGCTACGCAGTACCAGAACCCAAAACTTGCACCTGATCGACCCTCAGCGAACACTCCCGAATGCGGTGCTCTAATGACCCACACCTCAAACACGCCGCAATCCTCCTCCAACACTCCCCCTGATGGCGTCTAGCACAATCTTCACACGACTGCAATCCAGTAGGAGCAACAAGAGGCCCAGCTCTAACCGGCCCATCAGTCCTGGCCTTTGTCTTAGGCCTTTGTATCGAACTCGAGGGCTCTGAATCCCTTTTGTTCTTATCCCTCTCACGATCTCTATTTTGGCGCTCAGCGCGTTTAACCTCTTCGGCAATCTTTACCTTCTCTACCAGAACGGAAAACTTTCGCTCCCTCTGCGGAGCTATCAGTACCCTCAGATTATCCCTAAGGTCGTCCTCATAATGGACACATCTCTCATATTCAGACGCCACCATACCTCGGGCATAGTGTCTCAGTCTCAAAAATTCGACCTCATACTCGGCCATTGATAGGTCTCCCTGAGTGAGGTTTAGAGACTCACGCCTACGGGCATCTATGTAACTTGCTCCCACATACTTCCCTTAGAAGGCAGACTTAAAGAACTCCCAAGACAGATGATCGGGCTGAGTGCCCTCCTTAACGGTCAGCCACCACTGATAGGCCTCATCGCGAAGCAATGAGAATTCACTTTTTAATTTCTGCTTAAGGGTACAGTCTAAGTCATCCATAATCCTCTCAGTGGCCTCCATCCAGTACTCAACCACATTAGGGGCGATTCCAGTGACACCCTTGAAAAGTTCAGCTTTATTGGACCGGAGTCATTCTGTAACTGACCCTCGGCCCCCAGATCTAGTGTTATGCCTAGTGACCCTCTCTAATATCTTTAACATAGTCTGGGACAATGTGTCGTCCTCAGCCATACGATCTTGAGACCCAGTCTTAGTAGTAGGTGACACCGACGTTTCACTTGTATCTAGGTTCGGCATGCTGCCCACAGAAGATGACTAAACTCGAGGCCCCCTATAGCCTCTACCTCGTCCTCTAGTACCACATCCACGGATACCACAGATTCTTTGGATTTATCTGTATTACTGATTTTATGAATTCAGTATTTATTAACAGATGTTTCATGTAAGCATTATCATAGATTCAGAGTTTGTTTTTCGCAAGTACATTCTCTATTAGTTTCAGTTTCACTGCAGTTTCAGTATACACTAACTAGAGTGTTTTCAGAACAGACTATCATAATACCATAACAGTTTATCAAAATACTTACAGGATCGACGCCAGAGACTCGGTGTACTACATTCTCAGTCAAATCATTTCAAATCATTTGAAAATCAGTTCTTTAAAAACCAAGTTTTAAAACCCAAAATCCACAGCCGAGTTTTGCAACCTGACTTTGATACCACTAATTGTAACACCCCATACCTAGCCTAGACGTTATGGCCGAATCTGGTGATGTCACATGGAATGAGATTTGAAATCGAATTAATCAAGTTAAGACCGTTTCTGTTTATTAGCTTCTATTTATCCCTCATTAATTTCAAAATTATTTTCTCCTTAATTTGATTCGTTTAAAAACATATTCTGTAGCGGAAGCTTTTAAAACTGTGATATTTAAAGAAAACTGTTCACGTTTAGGAAAAACGTTGTTTTTAATTAAACCGAGTTTTCGTTGAGTTTTGTAGTTTAAAAGTCCATGAAAACAGTTAAAATCCAAAATAAAGGCAAACAGTCCAAAAGTCCCAAATTACATCAAAATACCTCAAACAAAATAGGAAATATAATCCATAAATGAATTTTAAAGTTGTTCAATAGTCATGTGGTCACCACTAAGTCCTCCGCTGCACCTATCCATCTAAGTCTGGGGATTACCTGTACAGATAAAAAAGAAAGGGATGAGTTTACATAAACTTAGTGTGTAATCCCCACAGAAGACATGAATACAGTCAAACAACAGTTATCAGTCAAATGCAGTCTGGGGCCTAAGCTCATTATAGATTCAGATACAGTTTAGGCCTTAGCCTATTCAGATGCAGTTTCAAATATAATATAGGGCCTTAGCCCATCTCAGATACGGTATGCACACAGTAACAAAAATCAGTGTCCTACCCACCAGCTTCTACACACTATTTCTGACCATCCCTACACACCATGTGGGGTTTAAAACACCCATCTAGCCCTACACACCAAGTGGTACTGAATGCGGCACATATCAGTAATATTGCAGCTGAGTTGCCAGATAATAGGGATGAAAGTCTTTCAGTACACTTCCTCCAATAATCAATCATCCCACCCCAATGCAGGTGCAACTAAACATGCTCAATGCAGACATACAAAAATACATGCTTACATGCTAAAATCTAGTTATCAGTCATACATACAGATCAGTAAACATGCATAAATTTAACATGCTCAATACATACATTATACATTCAGGTCACACGATTTAGGGTCTAATTAGCGTTTACCGACCCTACAGTAGGTTCACAATTGACTTGGGCGACCCGTGCAACCCTAGGAAACATTTTAGCTAAATGGGCCCACACGCCCAGATTGGCCTTGTCCATGTGGATCACACGGCCTGGCCCAGATATCACACGCTTGTGTGGCGTGTCCGTGTAGCCCACACGCCCAGTTTGGTTTAGCCCGTGTAGCCTACACAGCCACGCCCCGGCCATCACACGGCCGTATTATAACACACAGCCTACCGCACGGGTGACCACATGCCTGTGTGGTGTCGACAATGGCCTTTTTCGGCTTTTGCTGAAAGTTCAATTTCTACGTTTTCGGTTCACACCTGGTATCGATTCGTTGTAAAAATGACTCATGAGACCTTCAAAACCTAAAACATAGTGTTCAGATGCCCAATTAGTAGCCAATTAGGAAAAGATATCGAATCCCGAATTAACGCACAACACTTACCGATGACTAGCACAGATAATAACACGGTTCACTAGTCAAAACGCATTTCTTTCTCCACCACCTTCACCTATACCAAAAATACTACAGGAATCAACCTCTAATCGTGCCAAAATCACATTACAAAGGACGGTAAATCCAACATTTACCGAAAATCAAAACGGAATTGATCCCCTTACCTAAACCCCACGGCAAACACTAAAACACGAGAATAGCATGAAGAACAAAAGGGAATTCCACCGATTGCCAAAATGAAAAGCAAAGGCAAGGTTCATGTCAGAGAAAGCAAAAGAAAAACAACCAAACAGTTTGGCGTCAGACTCTTCTTTGGATGAAAGAGAAAATATGAACAGAGGAAAATAATCCCCAAAAATCTCTACAATCCCTTAATTTACTCCCCCTAATCCCCCTAACCTACAACCACTCCAGAATCCCCACTTAGCCGAAATTCTTGTCCATCACCTCGAAAAAATAACACCTATGCTCAAGCAAGGATTCGAACTCCAAACCTCCAATAGACCAACACACATCTTAACCACCAGACCAGCAACCCATTCTGTTATAAACCTATAAACAATTAAACTTAAACCCTTTGAGAAATGTTAAGGCTTTATTCAGAAAAAGACAAAAATTCACCCAAGATAAGGCTTGAACTTGGAACTTCCCACACACACCCAGAACACTTAACTACTGAAGCAAACAAATATTTGTGTCGTACTTTAACAGAAACAAAAATAAGAATTTTGGGGCGTTACAATGCTTTTGCCCTAAAAGATATCATACACACACTATAGAAAAGAGGATAAAGAAGGAAATAAATAATCATATTCACATTACAGTTTTTTTAACACATATACTCTCTATTGAAAGTACTTATTTACAATTTTGGTAAATTACTATTTTACTCCTTGCCTTTGAATATTTGAAGTTACTACATCCATTTTGTTAACATTTTTCTTTTTAATCTTATGTATAATAAAAATTAAGTTGATTTTAAATAAATTGTTTCTTTATTTTAAATATTTTACTTAATTGAATTAAATTTTAATGCTATAATATTAAAATTAATGACTATTAAAATTGTTAAACTTAAAATATATTTATTTAGAAATACATATTAATAACATTTATCAAATTAAAATTATGTTTTTCAAATACAATAAAAGTTAATTACAATCATTGATTAAAGTAAAGTAAAGATAAATATAAAAAAAAAAATCGAATATTAACAATTTTAACATTAAAAAAATTAATTTAACAATATATATAAAATATGTTGTACAAAGAGTAAAGTACAAAAAACTAAACTAGGTTCAATTTTAAAGAAAGATTGCAGAAATCACAGACGGTCTCGCTTAAAGCCCAACCTCTTAGACAGAATCTCCCTCCAATGTAATTTAATAGCACAACATACCACTACAGATGTACCCTACAAAACATTGAAAGAAAAAACAATAAAGAACACCAGAATTATAACAAGATTCAACAAATTACACCTACATCCTCGGACACTACCACATACATTTCACTGCAAAAGATACAAGTGAAAAATTACCAAAGGAAAAAATTGCCTTAGGAAAAAATTAAATTTTACAAACTAAACCAAGAAAAGCATTAATCTTAATCTTTATAACTTTGAAAATTATTTTTCAGGGCCTTTACTTCAAACAAATTACATCATGAAATAATTTTATTCTTCGAAGAGAATGTGTTAGAATTAAGTGACCCAAATTCTTATTTAAATAAAATACAATGGTAAAATAAAATAAAAGAAGAATCCTTATAGAATTACACTTCTTTTATTTTATTTTGAATAAGGTTTTTTAAACCTTATTAAACTCCATCTATTTGATATTGATTAGAATAAGGAGTTTCAATCTTATTACACTCCTATTAGAATATGGCTTTATAAGCCTATAAATAGACATGGTCTATTCCTCTTGTAATTGATTCGAATTCGACATAGTAAATTTTCTTCTCCTCTGCCCGTGGTTTTTCTCGAAAGGGTTTCCACGTAAAATCTGTGTGTTCTTTATTTCTTTTTTTTTTCTTTTGCGATATATTGTCATTACCGACGTTATATTTTTTACAAATTGGTATCAGAGCTTCCGGGTTTTTTTTCATCTCGATCACGGTAATGGCGTCTTTAAAGTATGAAATTCCACTGTTGGATCGCAACACCAGATTTGCGTTGTGGCAGATAAAGATGCAGGCAGTTCTTGCACAGATGGATTTAGAGGAAGCCCTGCTAGGGGTAGATAAGATGCCTTCGACATTGACGGAGGAAGATAAGAAGCGCAAGGATCGAAAGGCGTTAACACAGTTACATCTGCATTTATCTAACGAAATTTTGCAGGATGTAATGAAGGAGAAGACTGCCGCAGCATTATGGAAGAGGCTAGAACAAATATGTATGTCGAAAACTCTAACCAGCAAGTTGCATATGAAGCAACGACTTTATGCTCATCATTTGGAGGAAGGTGCGTCTGTGCACGAACACTTAACAGTGTTTAAAGAAATTCTCTCAAACTTGGAGGCCATGGAGGTTCAGTATGATAAGGAAGATCTAGGGTTGATTCTACTTTGTTCGTTGCCCCCGTCTTATTCAACCTTTAGAGACACAATTTTATATAGCCGCGAGTCTCTCACAGTTGATGAGGTTTATGATTCTTTGACCTCGTATGATAAGATGAAGCATCTTGTGGTTAAACCCGACTCCCAGAGAGAGGGTCTTATTGTTCGTGGGAGACAAGATCGGAATGCTGATGATGATCGTGGAAGGACACAGGATCGGAATCCTCGCAGTAAATCTAAGGGTAGATCAAAGTCTTCAAACAGAGGTAAAACTTGTAACTTCTGCAAGAAGAAAGGGCACATTAAATCTGAGTGCTATAAGCTACAGAACAAGATTAAAAGGGAGGCTGCAAATCAAAAGGGAAAACAACCAGAAAATTCTGGTGAAACTGATATTGTAGAAGACTACAGTGATGGTGAACTTCTAGTCGCTTCTGTCAACAATTCTAAAGAGAGCGAGGAGTGGATACTTGATTCAGGCTGCACCTTCCACATGAGTCCCAATCGGGATTGGTTTACAAATTACGAAACGGTGTCTGAAGGTGTTGTTTTGATGGGAAATAATGCTTCGTGTAAAATCGCAGCTGTTGGAACAATTAAAGTTAAGATGTTTGATGGAGTTGTCAGAACACTTAGTGA
Source organism: Gossypium australe (assembly GCA_005393395.2). Lineage (NCBI taxonomy): Eukaryota > Viridiplantae > Streptophyta > Magnoliopsida > Malvales > Malvaceae > Gossypium > Gossypium australe. The sequence goes on along the minus strand of CM016619.1, from coordinate 107,596,849 downwards.
CGTACGGCATGTTCCAGAATTGAAGAGAAATTTAATTTCGTTGAGTACTCTTGATTCAAAAGGGTACAAATACACAGCTGAAAGTGGGATGTTGAAGATTTCCAAAGGTTCCCTCATTGTGATGAAAGGGCAGAGAAAGAATGCCAAGTTATATGTTTTGCAGGGTTCTACTGTTATTGGTGATGCAGCTGTCCCTTCCTCTTCTTTGTCAGATGATGATATTACTAAACTTTGGCATATGCGCCTAGGGCATATGAGTGAGAATGGCATGGCAGAATTGAGCAAAAGAGGACTTCTTGATGGGCAAGGAATTTGCAAACTGAAGTTCTGTGAGCACTGTGTTTTTGGGAAACAAAAGAGAGTTCGATTCACCAGAGGAATCCATAACACGAAGGGAACATTGGAGTACATTCATTCTGATCTGTGGGGGCCATCAAGAGTGCCTTCGAGAGGTGGAGCTAATTATATGCTAACTTTTATTGATGATTTTTCTAGAAAAGTTTGGGCATTCTTCTTGAAGCAGAAAAGCGATGTGCTTTCCGCATTTAAGTCTTGGAAAGCTATGATTGAAAAACAGACAGGAAAACAAATAAAATACCTCCGCACAGACAATAGCTTAGAGTTTTGTTCTGATGAGTTTAATAAACTGTGCAAGTCAGAAGGGATCGTGAGACACTTGACAGTTCGTCGTACTCCACAACAAAACGGTGTTGCAGAACGAATGAACAGAACGATCATGGAGAAGGTTCGATGCATGTTGTCAAATGCCAACTTACCAAAGTCGTTTTGGGCCGAAGCAGCCTCTACTGCATGTTTTTTGATCAACCGATCTCCATCCATTGCCATTGAGAAAAAGACTCTACAAGAGGTATGGTATGATAATCCTGCTAATTATTCTGATTTAAAGATCTTTGGGTGTCCTGCGTATGCTCATGTTAATAATGGAAAATTGGAACCAAGATCCATTAAATGTGTTTTTCTTGGTTATAAAGCTGGCGTAAAAGGGTATAAGTTATGGTGTCTTGAAAATAAAAAAGTTGTGATTAGCAGAGATGTTATTTTTGATGAAACTGCTATGCTACCTAACTTATCTCTTAAAGAGTCTTCCAATAAAGAAAATCTAAAGCAGGTGGAGCATCAGATTAATACAGAGACAACTCCTCAAGCCAGTACAAAAATTGAGAATAGAGTTGCTTCTTCACCACAATACTCTATTGCCAAAAACAGAACTAGAAGAGAAATTAAACCTCCAAAGAAGTATGCCGAGGCTGATCTAGTTGCTTATGCTTTAAATGTGGCTGAAGATATAGATGCAAACCAAGAGCCGTCTAATTATTCTGAGGCGGTTAGCTGTGAAGACTCTGAAAAGTGGATATGTGCTATGCAAGAGGAGATGGAATCACTCCACAAAAATAGAACATGGGATCTTGTGAAACTTCCTAAAGGTAAAAAGGTTGTTCGCTGTAAATGGGTGTTTAAAAAGAAAGAAGGGACTCCAGGAGTTGAAGAATCCAGATATAAAGCAAGGCTTGTTGCAAAGGGTTACAGTCAAATTCCAGGAGTGGACTTCACAGATGTGTTCTCCCCAGTTGTGAAGCATAGTTCGATTCGAGCTTTGCTTGGTATTGTGGCCATGCAAGATTTGGAGCTTGAGCAGTTAGATGTAAAAACTGCATTTTTGCATGGAGAGCTTGAGGAAGATATTTACATGCAACAACCAGAGGGTTTTACAGTCTCAGAAAAAGAGGACTATGTTTGCTTGCTGAAAAAGTCTCTTTACGGTTTGAAACAGTCACCAAGACAGTGGTACAAGAGGTTTGATTCCTTTATGACTTATCATGATTTTAAAAGAAGTAGTTTAGACAGCTGTGTTTACTTTAAGAAAAACAGTGATGGTTCTTTTATGTATCTACTTCTTTATGTTGATGACATGTTGATAGCATCAAAAGATAAAGGAGAGATAAGAAAGGTCAAAGCCCAACTAAGTGAAGAATTTGAGATGAAAGATTTAGGACCAGCAAAGAAGATACTTGGTATGGAGATTCTCAGAGATAGAAAAGCAAGTAAATTGTACCTAAGTCAGAAGGGGTACATTGAGAAAGTTCTTTGGAGGTTCAATATGCAGAGTGCTAAGCCTGTTAGTACTCCTTTAGCAGCCCATTTTAGACTTTCATCGGCTTTGTCTCCAAAATCAGATGATGAGATTGAGTACATGTCACATGTTCCATACTCTAGTGCAGTGGGATCTCTCATGTATGCTATGGTTTGTTCACGTCCAGATTTATCATATGCAGTCAGTGCAGTTAGCAGATACATGGCGAATCCCGGTAAAGAACATTGGAAAGCAGTTCAGTGGATTTTAAGATACTTACGAGGTACTACTGATGTTTGCTTACAGTTTGGAAGAACTAGAGATGGAGTCATTGGGTATGTTGATGCTGATTTTGCTGGAGACCTTGATAGAAGAAGATCTCTCACTGGTTATGTCTTTACAATCGGAGGTTGTGCAATCAGTTGGAAAGCTACTTTGCAAACTACAGTCGCTTTGTCTACCACTGAAGCTGAGTACATGGCGATTACTGAGGCTTGTAAAGAAGCTATTTGGTTGAAGGGACTCTTTAGTGAGCTCAATGAAGACATTCAAATCAGCACAGTATTTTGTGACAGTCAGAGTGCCATCTTCCTTACAAAAGATCAAATGTTTCATGAGAGAACAAAACACATTGATGTTCGGTATCATTTTATTCGTGATATTATTGCTCGTGGTGATATTGTTGTGAGCAAAATTAGTACTCGTGAAAATCCTGCAGATATGATGACTAAGTCACTTCCTATAACCAAGTTTAAGCATTGCTTAGACTTGGTTGGTGTTCATTGTTGAAGTTAAACCTTTAAGGGGTTTTATGGAAGAGGTGGAGAACTTGTTCGTTGAGAGTTCGCGATGAAGAACTTGTTTATTGAGAATTCGTGTCAAGGTGGAGATTGTTAGAATTAAGTGACCCAAATTCTTATTTAAATAAAATACAATGGTAAAATAAAATAAAAGAAGAATCCTTATAGAATTACACTTCTTTTATTTTATTTTGAATAAGGTTTTTTAAACCTTATTAAACTCCATCTATTTGATATTGATTAGAATAAGGAGTTTCAATCTTATTACACTCCTATTAGAATATGGCTTTATAAGCCTATAAATAGACATGGTCTATTCCTCTTGTAATTGATTCGAATTCGACATAGTAAATTTTCTTCTCCTCTGCCCGTAGTTTTTCCCGAAAGGGTTTCCACGTAAAATCTGTGTGTTCTTTATTTCTATTTTTTTTTCTTTTGCGATATATTGTCATTACCGACGTTATATTTTTTACAGAATGAGTACAAAAAACCGTTACCTTCACTTAATTACACGAGTTTAGCAAAGAATGGACAAAATCATTATTAAAAAAAAAACAAGAGAAAATGATTGGAAAAACGAAAAACAAAATCTTAGATTTTAACCTCGAAATATATATATATATGAAACTTGAAAAAAAACTTTTTTTAGTATTATGTAATTTTAATTAATATTCATGAACTTTGTTTTAATGTGCAATTTGATACATGAACTTTAATTTGATGCAATTATATATATGAAACTTTGGTTGTGGTTCAAATGTAAACATGAAACTTTAATTTTGATTCAATCATACACATTTAAAGAAATAAATACATCAAATTAGTTTTATATTTGATAAATACAATTATTTATGCAATATATAAACATAAAATGATATTATATCAATAATTGTGTTAATAATTTGTGTGAGTTGGATCAAATTAAAATTTGATATATAAAATTGCACAAAACTAAAGTTTAAGTATATAATTACACACTAAACCAAAGTTAATGTATAGTTTTGAGATTTATCCCAATAAAATTATAAGAAGAAATTTATTTTTCCAAAAAAAAAAAAGCATTAGCCAATTTTATGAATAATTTTTCACTTTTGATTTATAGGGTCAGATTGAAAAATGACATTCACTAAGGAATATTTAATTAATATTTTCTTATTTATTTTTTGCATTAACTTATTATTTTTATTCAATTAAGAAATATTATTTTATGAAGGCTTAATATATCATTTGGTATCCGGGTTTGACATTTTTTTCTAATGTGGTACCTATGTTAATTTTTGGCCCAATTTGGTACTTATATTTGACAAAAGTTATATATATATATATATATATATATATATATATATTGGTACTAAAAAGTAATAGTGTTAGCTTTTTAGAATATTATTTGGATATTAGGGTTGATTTGATGAAAGTTAGTTGCTAATATTATTAAGTTTGAATTTTGTATCATTTGTTTAATTGTGAATTTGTTTATTTTTACCTTTAATTTGTTAAATACAGTTTGATGGATGTTGTTTAATTTAGATTTTAGGATTAATTTAATGAAAGTCAACTGCTAATATTATTAACTAAATTATTATTTTCATCAAATCAACTCAAAAACCAAAATTAAACACTAAAAGTTAACATTGTTACCTTTAGGTACCAAAATGTATAACTTTGGTCAAATATAAGTACCACATTGGAGAAAAAAATAACATAGATACCAATTTTTTTTTTTTAAAAGTGTCAAACTTAGGTACTAAATTATGCATTAGGCCTTTAATGAATTTTACATGTAATTCTACGAACCGCAATAATAATTAATTTGTATTTAAACCCTATAATTTATATAAATTTTGCAATTGGTTTGCACAAACACGTTTAATTTTAAGAACTATGAATGCATGACGTTAATAATTTTTATTTGAATCCTATAAATTAAATAAACTATAAGATTGGTATTCGCAAAACATGTGTAATATTAAGAACTATAGAAGAATAAATGAAGATGATGGTTTGTATTTGAACTCTAAAACACAAATAAATTATACGATTGATTTTACAAACATGTGTAATATTGAGAACTACATATGAATAAATGACAAACAATAATTTATATTTGAATTTTGTAGATTAAATAAATTATATATCCATCTAAACAAAACACGTGTAATATTAATAACTGTATAAGAATAAATGAAGACTATGGTATGTATTTTAACACTAGAAATCAAATCAATTATAGGAACAATCTTAACAAATATGTGTAACATTAAAACATGCATGTGAATGAATGGATACAATAATTTATATTTGAATCCCAAAAATTAAATAAATTATAAAATTGTTCTTTGCAAAACATGTGGAATATTAAGAACAACATAAGATTTAATGAAGATAGGTTTTTTATTTGGAAATCTAGGGTGATATTTATCATCTAGTTCGTATCAAACACATGTAATATTAAGAACCACAAACGAATAAATGAAGACTATGGTTTGTAGTTTAACACTAGAAATCAAATCAACTATAGGATTAATTTTCACAAATATGTGTAATATTAATAACTGCGTATGATTGAATGAATACAATAATTTATATTTGAATCCCATAAATTAAATAAATTATAAGATTGTTCTTTGAAAGTGCAATATTAAAAAAGACATAAGATTTAATGAAGATTGGTTTCTTATTTAAAAATCTAAGGTGATGTGTATCACTTAAGCCACTTGCGCTATGTATAATTAATAGAACTAGTATTTATATAATCAATAAATATTAGATTCGATAATAAAATACATTGTACTCCTAAGAAGATAACTAAAATGTCAAACTGTAACAGCCCGATTTAGGGCCTAGTCGGGATAGTGGTACGAGACCACAAATCTGAAGTAGAAATATATGTTTTACTGATTTTTATTAGGCTTATAAGATGCTTGCATGATTGTGTGAAAATTTCATGAAGAAATTTTATTAATTAGTGAATAAATTTTCCATTAGGATTAAATTGCAAAGATTAGAAAATATGAGATTCTAGAAGATTTAAGTATGAAATAGAATTATAAAAATTACTAGAGGTCCTTATTTAGCAATTAAACCATTATGTGTTACGATGTACAAAAATGGACATGGGAAGGAAAAAATCTCAAGAAAGGATTATTAAGGGCATTTTTGTCATTTGGTTAATAAAACAATAAAAACAGAAAAATAAGTCAAAAATTGTGTCCATCTTCCTCCCCCTTGGCCGAAAATCACAAGGACTCCATAGCTAGGGTTTCTTCAAGCTTCAAGCTTGATAGTAAGTGCATCCTAGCCCCCGTTTTTAATGCTCTTCGTATTTTTGAGATCCTCGTAGCTCGATTTAGCTATTTCTAGCCATATATTGAGCTAGGGTTTATGTTCAAAAATTTACCCATGTATGACATGAATGTATTTGATATTTTATGGAAGAATATGAAAGTTTGATGTAGGATAAACATTTTTTTAAGTGATTTTCATCAGAAATGCGTAAAAGGACTAAATTGTAAAAGTTATGAAAATGGTCATATATGAGTGAAATAGTAGAAAGTGAAGGTTGCTATAGTTGAGAATATGATTCGGTTAGGCTTGAAATGCAAGAAAGTTGAATGAAAATCATTTTACGAGCCTAGGGGCAAAAGTGTAATTTTGAGAAAGTTTAGGGGCAAAATTATAAATTTTGGCAAAGTATGAATTATGAGTCAATTTAGTCAATGTAAGTATTAAACAAGTTATATTGTTATTATAGACCAAGAAACACGAAGCCCGGACCAAAATCGAGGCAAGAACAAAGTTGTGGACTAAATTGCACATCTACACCTATTTTGGAGTATCGAGGTAAGTTTGTATGAATTTAAGGCTACATATGTTTTTATGATTAAAATTACTTGTTATGTTGTATAATGTACATTACTTCCATGAAGTTGATTATCAATGTCTAATAAGGAAATCAATGAGAACATGTAAGTAAAAGTCCCGGTTGAAGATTTGGAATAACGAGGATACCTATGTTATAACATGAGGTAAGGAAATCCTGTGTAAGACCATGTCTAGGACATGGCGTCGGCACCGAACGTAGATCCTGTGTAAGACCATGTCTGGGACATGGCATCAGCATCGAACAAGGAAGGTATCGTGTAAGACCATGTCTGGGATATGGTTTCGGCACCAAAGGAAGATCTTGTGTAAGACCATGTCTGGGACATGGCACCGATATTGAGTTAAGAAATCCCATATAAGACCATATCTGGGATATGGCATTGGCAACGAGACACATGTTTGGTGAGATAGAGTATCCTCTGATATTCCGAGAAATTCAAGGGCTAAGGAGCCAAGTATGAAAGAGGTAACAAGAAAGCTAAGCAAGTAAAGATGGTAACAAGTTGAGTTATTCAAGGTTGATAAAGAGCTTTATTTAAATTAAGAAAGATGAAGATTTGAGTTTATGTTTACATTAGCGAAATTGCTAATATATGTGATTAAGTGATACAGGTACCATGATTAAACTACAAGTATGAAATTATTATGTAATATGTGATGAGTAAGAGTAAGTATGAGTAAGTAAGCTCTTGCACTTGAGATTTATGTTATTCATGTTTCATGATGGATGAGTTTATTACGATCAAATATGTTGCTACATGAATTTCATGCAAACTTACTAGGCTATAAGCTTGCTTCTCTCTTTTCTTTCTTCCTTGTAGCTTCGCCAAGCTAGCTCAGGAATCATAGACGCCGGAGCTCGAATCACACTATCAATCACTATTTTGGTATAGCCAAGTTGTTTTATTTTAAGTATGGCATGTATAGGGGTTAAGTCATTTTGAATTATATTATATTAGGAGCCAAAGTTTTGGTTATTAAGGTTATTATCCTTTGTGTATATGGCCAAAGAGATTGGCCAATATTTGTTAGGTTTTATATATTAATGACGATGAGTTTTTATGAATTCTATAAGTGATGTATTAGGAATTATTCATATATAAATGTTGCATTATGTATTGCTTGAGTTGGTATAAGCGTGTTTATGTTTTAGGGTGGCAATTGGCTTGGAAAATAGCCCCTAACTGTCCACATGGGCAGACACACAGGCGCGTGTCTAGGCCGTATGTGACACACGGCCAGCCCCATGGGTGTGCTAATAGGCCGTGTGTCCCCTACATCAACTTACGAGAATATAATTCGTCACACGGCGTTGACTTGGTCAAAGAAACCAAAAAAAGTAAAGGTGATTCGAGATTGTTTAAAAGCTACTTCTGACCGACCAAAATCCTACTCGGATTTAAAAAGAAAAGAGATTGAGTATCAAGTTAGTGATAGAGTATTCTTGAAAGTGTCTCCATGGAGAAAAGTTCTTAGGTTCGGTAGGAAAGGCAAATTGAGCCTGCGTTTTATCGAACCGTATGAAATCACCAAGAGGATAGGGCCGGTAGCCTATCGATTGGCTTTGCCGTCTGAGTTAGAAAAGATTCATGATGTATTTCATGTGTTTATGTTGCGATGCTACTGATCAGACCCCTCGCATGTGATTGCACCGACAAAGGTTGAGATATAACCCGACATGACTTATAGTGAGGAACCAGTTAAGATTCTAGCCCAGGAAGTCAAGCAATTAAGGAATAAAAGTATAGCTCTCGTGAAAGTCTTATGGAAGAGACATGGGGTAGAAGAGGCTATGTGGGAGCCCAAGGAAGCTATGAGGAATAAGTGCCCAAACCTTTTTCCCGGAAAGATTTTCGGGGACAAAAATCCCTAAGAGGGGGAGAATTGTAACAGCCTGATTTAGGGCCTAGTCGGAATAGTGGTGTGTGACCACAAATCCGAAGTAGAAATATATGTTTTAATGATTTTTATAAGGCCTATAAGATGCTTGCATAATTGTGTGAAAATTTCATGAAGAAATTTTATTAATTAGTGAATAAATTTTCCATTAGGACTAAATTGCAAAGATTAAAAAATATGAGATTCTAGAAAATTTAAGTATGAAATAGAACTATAAAAATTACTAGAGGTCCTTATTTAGCAATTAGACGATTATGTGTTAAGATGTACAAAAATGGACATGGGAAGGAAAAAATCTCAAGAAAGGATCATTAAGGGCATTTTTGTCATTTGGTTAATAAAAAAATTAAAAGGGAAAAATAAGTCAAAAATGGTGTCCATATTCCTCCCCCTTGGCTGAAAATCACAAGGGCTCTATAGCTAGGGTTTCTTCAAGCTTCAAGCTTGATATTAAGTGCATCCTAGCCCCCGTTTTTATTGTTCTTCGTATTTTTGAGATCCTCGTAGCTCGATTTAGCTATTTCTAGCTATATTTTGAGCTAGGGTTTATGTTCAAAAATTTGCCCATGTATGACATGAATGTATTTTGATCTTTTATGGAAGAATATGAAAGTTTGATGTAGGATAAACATTTTTTTAAGTGATTTTCATGAGAAATGCATAAAAGGACTAAATTGTAAAAGTTATGAAAATGGTCATATATGAGTGAAATAGTAGAAAGTGAAGGTTGCTATAGTTGAGAATATGATTCGGCTAGGCTTGAAATGCAAGAAAGTTGAATGAAAATCATTTTACGAGCCTAGGGGCAAAAGTGTAATTTTGAGAAAGTTTAGGGACAAAATTGTATGAATTATGAGTCAATTTAGTCAATTTAAGTATTAAACAGGTTAAATTGTTCTTATAGATCAAGAAACATGAAGCTAGGACCAAAACCGAGGCAAGAACAAAGTTGTGGACTAAATTGCACATCTACACCTATTTTGGAGTACCGAGGTAAGTTTGTATGAATTTAAGACTACATATGTTTTTATGATTAAAATTACTTGTTATGTTGTATAATGTACATTACTTCCATGAAGTTGATTATCAATGTCTAATAAGGAAATCAATGAGAACATGCAAGTAAAAGTCCCGGTTGAAGATTCGGAATAACAAGGATACCTATGTCACAACATGAGGCAAAGAAATCTCGTGTAAGACCATTTCTGTGACATTGCATCGGCACCCAAGGAATGTACCTCCCGTGAAAGACCATGTCTGGGACATGGCGTCGACACCGAACGTAGATCCTGTGTAAGATCATGCTTGGGACATGACATCAGCATCGAACAAGGAAGGTCTCATGTAAGACCATGTCTAAGACATGGCATCGACACCAATTAAGGAAGGTCTAGTGTAAGATCATGTCTGGGACATGGCATTGACACCATATAAGGAAGGTCTCGTGTAAGATGATGTTTGGGACATGGCTTCGGCACCAAAGAAAGATCTCGTGTAAGACCATGCCTGGGACATGGCATCGATATCGAGTTAAGAAATCCCATTTAAGACCATATCTGGGATATGGCATTGGCAACCAGACACATGTTTGGTGAGATAGAGTCTCCTCTGATATTCCGAGAAATTCACGGGCTAAGAAGCCAAGTATGAAAGAGGTAACAAGAAAGTTAAGCAAGTAAAGATAGTAACAAGTTGAGTTATTCAAGGTTGATAAAGAGCTTTATTTAAATTAATAAAGATGAAGATTTGAGTTTATGTTTACATTAGCGGAAGTGCTAATCTATGTGATTAAGTGATACATGTACCATGATTAAAATACAAGTACGAAATTATTATGTAATATGTGATGAGTAAGAATAAGTATGAGTAAGTAAGCTCATGCACTTGAGATTTATGTTATTCATGTTTCATGATGTTTTAGGAATTATTCATAGTATGTGAATGTTACATTATGTATTGCTTGAGTTGGTATAAGCGTGTTTATGTTTCAGGGTGGCAATTGGCTTGGAAAATAGCCCCTAACTGTCCACATGGGCAGACACACGGGCGTGTGTCTAGGCCGTATGTGACACACGACCAGCCCTATGGGTGTGCTAATAGGTCGTGTGTCCCCTGCATCAACTTACGAGAATATGATTCATCACACGGGCCAGCACGCGGGCGTGTGCCATGGCCTTGTGCTAATAAGGGTTTGATGATGTCATAAACAGAGAGCTCCACGGGCAGAGGACACGAGCGTGTCTAGGCCGTGTAAAAGACATGGTTATAGACATGGGCGTGTGCCCAGCCGTGTGAAAACCCTTGTAGGTTCGAAATAAAAATAAATTCTGCACGGGCTAGGGACATGGGCGTGTGAGACCATACGGCCTGCCCACACGGGCGTGTGACCCCTGTTTAGGCAAAAATTTTTAAAGAGTGTAAAAGTTTCCGGTTGAACTCAGAAACCTTCTGGATGTATGTTTAAGGCCTCATAGGCCCATAATGTGTATGTTATGATTAAGAAGGAGAAGTTTTAAGTTGGAAGGAAATTTATAGCCCAATACTTCATGTTCAAGTAAGGTTAAGTACGGTAATGCCTCGTATCCTGTCCCGAAGTCAGACACGAGTAAAAGGTGTTACATTTAGTGGTATCAGAGCTACGGTTTAGTCGATTCTCGGACTAACGTAGTGTACGTTTGAGTCTAGCTATACATGCCATACATAAGAGTATTTATATAATGATAGTGTCACGACTCCGGACGATTTAAATTGTGTTTTCATATAGTAAATAGATCCTGAAAGAGCTGTGGTGGATGATGTAGAAAGTAATGTGTCGGCTCCCGCTAAAGGGATAGTGCTGAATGAGTATGAAAATTGACCCACTATGGTAAGTCAGAGAGGAGGAGAAGAGGCTAGGGAAGCTTTCCTCCACATGATGAATGCATGGTACACGAAGTTCGTTCGCACGAACCCGAATGCACCACCCCTCCATCCCTGCCTATTCCTCAACCTACCCCTGTAGCCTCTCAAGTGGTAGAAGTGGTAAGAAGAGAAAAGCCTCCGGTAGATAGAATTCGTCAGCAAGGAGCTAAGGAATTCCGAGCTAGTAAAGATGATGATCCGGAAAGAGCGAGTTCTGGCTTGAAAATACCATCAGGGTATTTGATGAATTATCGTGCACACCTGAGGAGTGCATGAAATGTGTAGTTTCTCTTCTGAGGGATTCTGCTTATCAGTGGTGGAACACTCTTGTGTCGATTGTACCAAGGGAAAGGATCACGTGGGACTTTTTCTAGGAAGAACTCAGGAAGAAGTACATAAGTCAAAGATTTATTGTTCAGAAAAGAAAGGATTTCTTAGAATTGAAGCAAGGTAAGATGACAGTAATTGAGTACGAGCGTGAGTTTGTAAGACTCAACAAATACGCTAGAGAGTGTGTATCCACTGAGGATGGACTAAATGAAGATATTAAGTTGTTTGTTGGTGTCCTCGAGTTTAAGGAATCTGTTGTGCTAGTGGATCGGGCTTGTAAGGCCGAAGAACTAGTTAAGGAGAAAAGAAAAGCTGAGATGGAGTCTCGTGACTCAAGAAAGAGATAGTGGAGTAAGTCGTTTCAATCCTCGTCCAAGACGTTGAGAGATTTTTCTACCCAATTAGCTACTTCAGCCGGGTTTTCAAGTAGAAGCAAGAGTAAACAGTATTCAGGGAATAAGGCTCAGACTACTTCAGCCGCTAGTGTTGGAAACGTTCGATCTAATAGACCGGAATGCCCACATTGCGGCAGACGTCAACCTGGTGAGTGTCGTGCACATGAGAGTGCTTGTTTTAAGTGCAGTTCCTAAGATCACTTCATCAGATAATGCGCCAAAATGGTTGAGAAAGACAAGGTTCAGAGTACAAGATCATGAAGCACTAATAGAGGAAGACAACAAAGGAACCCAGGAAGTGGGGCGAGTAGTAAAGGTACACCCCGAGAGCAGGCTGCAAGATCTGAGAGTAGAGCACCTGCAAGGACTTACGCCATTCACGCTCGCCAAGAGGCATCATCTCCCGATGTAATTGCGAGTACATTTTCCCTTCATGATACTAATGTTGTTGCTTTAATTGATCTAGGGTCTACCCATTCATACATTTGCATGAAATTAGCATCTATCATGAGCATACCTGTTGAGTCTACAGAGTTTGTGATAAAAGTGTCTAATCCTTTAGGAAAAAGTGTATTAGTTGATAAAGTATGCAACGATTGCCCATTGATGATTAAAGGTCATTATTTTAAGGCAAATCTCATGCTATTGCCATTTGATGAATTTGATATTATTCTTGGTATGGACTGGTTAACCGCTCATGATGTGACAGTAAATTGTGGAAAGAAATATATTGAGTTGAGATGTGAAAATGGGGACACTCTTCGTGTTTAATTAGATGAACAAGACAGGTCGCCGGTAGTGATCTCTCACATGTCGGCTCAAAGGTATGTAAGAAAAGGGTATGAGGCGTATCTTGCTTTTGTGATGAATGCCAAAGAAACTGAGTTAAAGATGGAATTAGTATCGATAGTATGTGAGTACCCAGATGTTTTTCCCAAGGAATTGCCAGGATTGCCTCTAGTTAGAGAGGTTGGATTTGGTATTGAGTTAGCTCCTGGTATTGTACCAATATCGATTGCTCCTTACAGGATGGCCCCAACTGAGTTGAAGGAATTGAATGCACAGTTACAAGAGTTGACGGACAAAGGTTTTGCTAGACCGAGTTATTTCCTGTGGGGTGCTCCAGTGCTATTTGTGAAAAAGAAAGATGGCTCTATGAGATTGTGCATAGATTACCGACAACTTAATAAGGTAACAGTGAAGAACAAGTACCCATTGCCAAGGATCGACGAATTGTTTGATCAATTGAAGGGAGCCACTGTGGTCTCCAAGATCGACTTGAGGTCGGGATACTACCAGTTGAGAGTAAAAGACTCAGACGTGCCTAAAACTGCATTTCGGACAAGGTATGGGCATTATGAATTCTTAGTGATGCCTTTTGGTTTAACTAACGCCTCTGCTGTATTTATGGATCTAATGAATCGTATTTTTTGGCCATACCTGGACAAGTTTGTTGTGGTTTTTATTGATGACATACTGATATATTCTTGTGATGAGCACGAGCATGTTGAGCACTTGAGGACCGTTTTAAAGATTTTACGAGATAATCAGTTGTATGCCAAGTTCAGAAAAAGTGAATTTTGGCTCAAGAAAGTTGGATTTCTGGAACATATTGTCTGGGGAGAGGGAGTCTGATTTGACCCAAGTAAGATTTCAGCTATTGTTGATTGGGAACCGCCAAAAAATGTATTTGAGGTTAGAAGTTTTCTGGGTCTAGCTGGCTATTATAGGCGGTTCGTCAAGGGGTTTTCTATGATAGCGACTCCAATGAAAAAACTGTTACAGAAAAATGTAAGGTTTGAATAGACGGAAAAGTGTCAACAGAGTTTTGAGAAATTAAAGGCAATGTTGACAGAGGCTCCAGTTCTAGTAGAACATGAGTCAGTAAAAGAATTTGTGATCTACAGCGATGCATCCTTAAATGTATTGGGCTGTGTACTTATGCAAGTAGGTAAGGTGATAGCGTATGCCTCTAGACAGCTAAAGCCACATGAAAAGAATTACCCGATGCATGATTTAGAGTTGGCTGCTATTGTTTTTGCATTGAAGATTTGGAGACACCATTTGTATGGTGAAAAAATGTCGGATATTCACGGATCACAAAAGTTTAAAGTATTTGATGACTCAAAAGGAATTGAATTTAAGGCAACGGAGATGGTTAGAGTTGATAAAAGATTATGAGTTGGTCATTGATTACCATTCGGGGAAGGCGAATGTAGTTGCTGACGCTTTAAGTAGAAAATCCTTATTTGCTTTGAGGGCTATGAATACACAGGTGACCTTATCCGATGATGGTTCCATTCTAGCTGAGTTGAGGGCTAGACCGATGTTCCTCCAAGAGATTTATGAGGCACAAAAAGATGACAGCTGTAACATCCCAAAATTGGGCCTAGTAGGATTGGGCCCATTGGGCCTTGGGCGTAGGTGTGTTTAGAATTATTGAGAACAAGAGAATGACATTAATTTAAGTTGGACTTGTTAAGAAGGTAATTTTGGAAAGTTACGGGGTCCTAAGAAGTCCCGGATTCAAGTTGGGCCTTAGTAAAATTTTTGGCATTTAGCACTCTAAAGGAGATGGAGTAAGTGACCTTAAAACATATGGAAATTTATGAGTAAATAGCTTGCATAAATCAGCATTTAGTAAAGAGGTCATGACATCAAGTGATGGACCTTGAGGGAAGAGGTTCAAATCCCTTTGTGTGCATTTTGACTTTTATTTTTGCTTCCCTTCCTTATAGTGTCCGTCAAGGAGTATTTATGGCAAGGATGGACTTCATTATTTTGGTAAGGTGGCTAAAAGAATA
This sequence comes from Gossypium australe, assembly GCA_005393395.2. NCBI lineage: Eukaryota > Viridiplantae > Streptophyta > Magnoliopsida > Malvales > Malvaceae > Gossypium > Gossypium australe. The sequence continues at coordinate 107,581,746 of CM016619.1, read as the reverse complement.
AGGCAAGGTTGAAGTTTGGGAAAGGAATCAAGAGAAATAGGTAAGTAAGGGGGACAGGGGGCTTATTTTGTGGATGGTGTTTTGGAAAGTTTGGGTGGCCAAACTTTTATCCTAGGGGGATGAATGTGGACGGTTTGGGGCTAGAGTGATTTTACCTTGGCATTTGGTAAGGTCTTGGTTTTGTTTTGGCCAAAAATCCTATTGCAACCTTTGTGTCATCTTCTCTCTTTTTGCTACTTTCTTTGCCGAAATTTTCTAATACAATAATGCAATTTTCTCTTCTCTTAAATTTGTCACATATTCATCTTTTGTCTAAATTCCTTGATAGCTGAATATCATTGTTCATTCTCCTCTATAACCGAAACCTTTTCATCGTTCTTTCTTTCATATTCCTTAAGCAATCGATAAGTATTCTTTCCAATGTTTTATTTTCTTCTCTTAAGACCGAATCCATACTTTGGTTTTTGGATGGTCATTTTGACGGAGACCATCACCTTACTTTCTCTCATACGAGATCATTCCCTTCTTCGTAGTGATATAGAGGGAGGCCGAATACCACAATATCGCCTAATCATCTCTAGTCATAGGACGATCGTGAGAAATAGGATTATAATCGATTAAGGTAAGGAAGATCTTTCATAGTCTATTAGATATCTCCATTTGGTTATTGAGTTAATCAGATTGAAGGTTGGCTAATTGATATTGTTGGTAGGATCGATTCTTGATGCATCGAGGTAGATCACAATCGTGGTGTTGACATCGGTAGAAAGCACAACTCGTAATCAAGGTGTGTAATCCCGTACCCTTTCGAATATATGTTTGAAATGGTGAGTAAATCTCATATCTCTCTGAAAGTTTACATGAAATATTCTGTGATTCGGTAGAAATACCGAAGAAAACCGATAACCGGCATTCGTGATCACTCGGACGTGCGTATGCTCGTAGTGGTAAACGTATTTTGTAATAAAATAGTTTCAGTCAGAAACAGTGACGTGTATTTGAAAAATCATGAAAAATAGCATAAAAGGAATTACAAAGTGAATAAGATATCAAATTAATGCTTATTGTGTCTTTTCTAATATGGAAGAAACAGAGAAGGAAAAGGAATATTATATTATGAGATATGTTAATTTTAGTGAGACTGGTTCTGAATGACTTCGGGGTATTCTGTTCTGTATTGGAAAAATCGTATAAAATTGTACAAAGTGAATTAAGAGTTATAATTGATATTTATGGATTCCTTAGTGAATCTATTTTCCACAGAAACAAGTGAGAGCAATATATGAAAAGCGTACAGTAAGATATTTGAGATTAAGGTAATAGAGATCAGAAGCATTGGACAGTGAAACAAGGGAAACTTTAAGGAATAAACTGTATTAAATGGTTAAGCTAAAAATTCTGGAAAAATTATATTATAAAGATATACGAGTCTAGTTTCAAGGGAGATTTACGGATTTAGATTTCGAGTTTCCTAACTCGAGTTATAGTTAGTTTAGTCAGTACGATGCAGATGGATAGTTTCGATTTTTATGCCCCAAATTAGTAATTAAGCCTAGGTTGCAAAAATTACCATAATACCCTTCGAGGGTAAATTACCAAATTACCCTTAGTGGGTACGATTACCAAATTATGAAAATGCCCTTACGGGCTGAATTACGAAAATGCCCCTAATGGGCCGAATTACGAAATGTCCCTATGGACCTAATTACGAAAATACCCTTTATGGGCCAAATGTGATATGTTGCTATATGGGCCGTTTGGTATTTGCTATATAGGCTGTTTGATATTTGATATATGGGCCAAATGTGATATTTGATATATGGGCCAAGTGTAATATGAGCTATATGGGCCAAAATGTGATATGGGCCAGATTGTGTAAATTTTTATAATGGGTCGTATGTTTGTAATAATTTTATGATTTGATATGAATAATTGAATGTGCATATTATATACATGATTTGCATGGGTTGGGCTATTTGACGAAGAGAAGTTCTGGTAGCTTTGCTACAAAATTTTGATGGCTTCATGCCCAGTTTGATATATGGCTTCGTGCCCAATTTGATATATGGCTTCGTGCCCAGTTTGATATATGGTTTCGTGCCCAGTTTGATATATGGCTTCATGCCCAGTTAATATATGGCTTAATGCCCAGTTTGGTGTGTTGGCGGGGTGGGTGGCTAAAGCTCCCCACAGGTGTGTTGGTTGGTACGGGTGGTGTGTAGCGGATGGAAAACTAGGTTTGGTTGGGAAATTGCATAACACATGCATGTTATATATATGATATTATGCTATGACTATAATGGGCTTAGGCCCAAAATATTGCTATGTGTGTTCCGACCCAGTGGATGATGGTAAGGGGATTATACACTGAGTTCTTGTAGCTCACTCCCCTCTTTTTTTAATCCCTGTAGGTGATGCTCCGTGAGGTGGACTTGGGCCATGGATGACTTGGTGGAGGCCATACTTCAGAAATGGTGTTATTGAATTTTTAATTTCTATTTCCGTTTATTTTATTATTTTGCTATTTTGGTTTAAGTTGTAATAAGGCCTCTGAACTATTTTTATTTTTGCTTTATGGTTGGGATGTTTTTATTATTTTTCTTAAACTGTTTAAAACGAGAATTTTTCTAAAAACGTAAATAAAGTTTTTCCGAAATTGATTAACAAATGGATTTCAAAATAAACTTTTACGAATATGATTTAACTCGAACTTTCTTTCAAATTATTAACGACATTTTCAAAAGTCACGGATTTAAAGTTCAATTCCTTGATTGTGATTCATCAATCAATCTTTCAAAAAATACTTGTATTTAATCTACGTTTCCGCAATGTTTCAAAATGCTTTTGCAACTCTATTTCAAACGTCACATTTTCGTAAATCATTTATTTCAAATATGCTTTCACAACTGAAAAGGTTTATTAAAGATAATTATGTTTTCACGTAGACACAATTGCTTAAGTGTTATGGTTTTAACAAAGAGGCTGTAATTTTCAAACAAGTTTTTTTTTGTGACACGCCAAATTCGGGCCTAACTTCTAGGCCGTGTTTGGGGTGTTACATTTTATGGTATCAGAGCCCAGTCTCAAAACTCGGCTGTGGTTTGGGTTCAAAAACGTTTCCAAAATTGTTTTGAATTTTAATTTATAATACATGTTTGAAAGGAAGTATGGCACCACGAGTATCCGACACCAAGTCAAGTAAGTATTTGTTTTCGTTTTATGATTATTGTGATATAACTATAGGAACACTCTAGAACTTTTAGTTTTAGATGTTGAAACTATAGAGATTGAGACTTTAGGATGCGTTTTGTGAAAATAACTTTACTTCTTGTACTCCATAAAACATTGTTTAATAAACACTGAAATAGCATAATGATTCATAAAACTCTTAATCAGATTATATCAACTTAGCAAACCTGAACGCTAGAAGACGTGGACGCGGTAAGCGTGGACGTGGTAAAGGCCGAGGTGCTAGGGCTAGATCTTCGGCACCGAGGCATATTTTTGAAAGGGAGGCGTTAGCATTGCTAGTGGCTGAGACAGGGTCTCATGATCGAGCTGAGATTGATGAGCTGACTCAAATGGTTAAGGAAGTATTGGAGGAGGTTAAAGGAATCGGTGAAGCACTTCGAGTTAGTTCTGTGGACTGTAAGAAGAAACGAGATCGCGATTCTCTAGGGTCACAATCTCGTTCTGTAAAGCATGTCCAGGCACGACCAAACTTTCTGGCTTGTGATTTTTGCAAGAGGCGTCATCCGGGAGAATGCTGGAGGAGGTCAGGAGCATGCTTGAGATGCGGGTCTAAGGAGCATAAGACTCGGGATTGTTTCATCACCATCAAGTCAGGTATGTTTTGGTTGGACGTGATGATTGAAGGTAGAAAATTCTAAGTATAAATGGTAGATAACTGTTTGCTTCTGTGGTTAGACGTTTAGTTGTGTAAAAGAGGATTCAATATTATGTTAAAGTAAATTAGTGTTATTAAGGTCAGAGTGCGCAGCGAAAGCTTAGTGGTGTGATTTGAGCGATGCGTTTAGTAGCTGCTTGGAAATTTTGACGACGAAATTTCTTTAAGGAGGGTAGAATTGTAACATCCTAAAATTGGGCCTAGTAGGATTGGGCCCATTGGGCCTTGGGCGTAGGTGTGTTTAGAATTATTGAGAACAAGAAAATGACATTAATTCAAGTTGGACTTGTTAAGAAGGTAATTTTGGAAAGTTATGGGGTCCTAAGAAGTCCCGGATTCAAGTTGGGCCTTAGTAAAATTTTTGGCATTTAGCACTCTAAAGGAGATGGAGTAAGTGGCCTTAAAACATATGGAAATTTATGAGTAAATAGCTTGCACAAATGAGCTATTAGTAAAGAGGTTATGGCATCCAGTGATGGACCTTGAGGGAAGAGGTTCGAATCCCTTTGTGTGCATTTTGACTTTTATTTTTGCTTCCCTTCCTTATAGTGTCGGTCAAGGAGTATTTATGGCAAGGATGGACTTCATTATTTTGGTAAGGTGGCTAAAAGAATAAGGCAAGGTTGAAGTCTGGGAAAGGAATCAAGAGAAATAGGTACGTAAGGGGGACAAGGGGCTTATTTTGTGGATGGTGTTTTGGAAAGTTTGGGTGGCCAAAATTTTATCCTAGGGGGGATGAATGTGGACAGTTTGGGGCTTGAGTGATAGCCGAATTTTACCTTGGCATTTGGTAAGGTCTTGGTTTTGTTTTGGCCAAAAATCCTATTGCAACCTTTGTGTCATCTTCTCTCTTTTTGCTACTTTCTTTGCCGAAATTTTCTAGCACAATAGTGCAATTTTCTCTTCTCTTGAATTGGTCACATATTCATCTTTTGTCTAATTTCCTTGATAGCTGAATATCATTGTTCATTCTCCTCCATAACCGAAACCTTTTCATCGTTCTTTCTTTCTCATTCCTTAAGCAATCGATAAGTATTCTTTCCAATGTTTTATTTTCTTCTCTTATGACCGAATTCATACTTTGGTTTTTGGATGGTCATTTTGACCGAGACCATCACCTTACTTTCTCTCATACGAGATCGTTCTCTTCTTCGTAGTGATATAGAGGGAGGCTGAATACCACAATATCGCCTAATCATCTCTAGTCATAGGACGATCGTGAGAAACGGGATTACAATCGATTAAGGTAAGGAAGATCTTTCATAGTCCATTCGATATCTCCATTTGGTTATTGAGTTAATAGGATTGAAGGTTGGCTAATTGATATTGTTGGTAGGATCGATTCTTGGTGCATCGAGGGAGATCACAGTCGTGGTGTTGAAATCGGTAGAAAGCACAACTCCTAATCAAGGTGTGCAATCCCGTACCCTTCCGAATATATGTTTGAAATGGTGAGTAAATCTCACATCTCTCTGAAATTTTACATGAAATATTCTATGATTCAGTATAAATACCAAAGAAAACCGATAGCCGGCATCCGTGATCACTCAGACGTGCGTATGCTCGTAGTGGTAAACGTATTTTGTAATAAAACAGTTTCGGTCAGAAATAGTGACGTGTATTTGAAAAATCATGAAACATAGGATAAAAGGAATTACAAAGTGAATAAGATATCAGATTAAAGCTTACTGTGTCTATTCTAACATGGAAGAAACAGAGAAGGAAAAGGAATATTATATTCTGAGATATGTTAATTTTAGTGCGACTGGTTCTGAATGACTTCGGGGTATTCTATTCTATCTTGGAAAAATCATATAAAATTGTAAAAAGTAAATTAAGAGTTATAATTGATATGTATGGATTCCTTAGTGAATCTATTTTCAATAGAAACAAGTGAGAGCAGTCTATGAAAAGCGTACAGTAAGATATTTGAGATTAAGGTAAGAGAGATCAGAATCATTGGACAGTGAAACAACGGAAATTTTAAGGAACAAACTGTATTAAATGGTTAAGATAAAAATTCTGGAAAAATTATAGTAGAAAGATATACGAGTCTAGATTCAAGGAAAATTTACGGATTTAGATTTCGAGTTTCCTAACTCGAGTTATAGTCAGTTTACTCAGTACGACGCAGATGGACAGTTTCGATTTTTATGCCCCAAATTAGTAATTAAACCTAGGTTGCAAAAATTACCATATTACCCTTAGAGGGTAAATTACCGAATTACCCTTAGTGGGTACGATTACCGAACTATGAAATGCCCTTACGAGCTGAATTACAAAAATGCCCCTAATGGGCCAAATTACGAAATGTCCCTATGGACCGAATTATGAAAATACCTTTATGGGCCAAATGTGATATGTTGCTATATGGGCTGTTTGGTATTTGCTATATGGGCCGTTTGATATTTTATATATGGGCCAAATGTGATATTTGATATATGGGCCAAATGTGATATTTGGTATATGGGCCAAGTGTAATATGAGCTATATGGGCCAAAATGTGATATGGGCCAAATTGTGTAAATTTTTATAATGGGTCGTATGTTTGTAATAATTTTACGATTTGATGTGAATAATTGAATGTGCATATTATATACATGATTTGCATGGGTTGGGCTATTTGACAAAGAGAAGTTCTGGTAGCTTTGCTACAAAATTCTGATGGCTTCGTGCCCAGTTTGATATATGGCTTCGTGCCCAGTTTGATATATAGCTTCATGCCCAGTTAATATATGGCTTAATGCCCAGTTTGGTGTGTTGGCGGGGTGGGTGACTAAAGCTCCCCACAGGTGTGTTGGTTGGTACGGGTGGTGTGTAGCGGATGGAAAACTAGGTTTGGTTGGGAAATATCATAACACATGCATGTTATATATATGATATTATGCTATGATTGTAATGGGCTTAGGCCCAAAATATTGCTATGTGTGTTCCGACCCAGTGGATGATGGTAAGGGGATTATACACTGAGTTCTTGTAACTCACCCCCCTCTTTTTTAATCCCTGTAGGTGATGCTCCGTGAGGTGGGCTTGGGCCATGGATGACTTGGTGGAGGCCATACTTCAGAAATGGTGTTATTGAATTTTTAATTTCTATTTCTGTTTATTTTATTATTTTGCTATTTTGGTTTAAGTTATAATAAGGCCTCTGAACTATTTTTTTTTTGCTTTATGGTTGGAATGTTTCTATTATTTTTCTTAAATTGTTTAAAACGAGAATTTTTCTAAAAACGTAAATAAAGGTTTTCCGAAATTGATTAACAAATGGATTTCAAAATAAACTTTTACAAATATGATTTAACTTGAACTTTCTTTCAAATTATTAACGACATTTTCAAAAGTCACGGATTTAAAGTTCAATTCCTTGATTGTGATTCATCAATCAATCTTTCAAAAAATACTTGTATTTTATCTAGGTTTCCGCAATGTTTCAAAATGCTTTTGCAACTCTATTTCAAATGTCACATTTTCGTAAATCGTTTATTTCAAATATGCTTTCGCAACCGAAAAGGTTTATTAAAGATAATTATGTTTTCACGTAGACACAATTGCTTAAGTGTTATGGTTTTAACAAAGAGGCTGTAATTTTCAAACGAGTTTTTTTTGTGACACGCCAGATTCGGGCCTAACTTCTAGGCTGGGTTTGGGGTGTTACAACAGCGAATTGCAAGTCAAAAGAGTTCAATGTGAGTCAAGTGATGAGTCCGACTTTCGGATCAATTCAGATGGATGTTTAATGTTCAGAGACAGAGTTTGTGTACCCAGAAATGATGAGCTCATTTGTAAAGTTTTGCATGAGGCACACAGTGAATACTTATCTGTACATCTGGGTAGCACCAAGATGTATAATGATTTGAAGAAATGGTATTGGTGGCCGAGTATGAAGAAAGATATTTCTGATTTTGTTTCAAGATGCTTGATTTGTCAACAAGAAAAGGCCGAACACCAAGTACCTTTGGGTTTGCTTCAACCTGTTATGGTACCCGAGTGGAAGTGGGACTGAGTTGCCATGGAATTTGTAATGGGTTTGCCGTCGACGCCAAGTAAGAAAGATGTTGTATGGGTTGTAGTCGATAGACTTACGCAGTCAGCCCATTTCATACCTGTGCGAGTTGACTATTCACTTGATAAGTTGGAAAACTTGTACATTTTAGAGATAGTAATGCTTCATGGAGTGCCTTTATCAATTATTCTTGAGTTTCAGGGCAGTTGGGAGGAATACTTACCTTTGGTGGAATTCGCCTACAATAACAGTTTTCAGTCGAGTTTGAGAATGGTGCCTTATGAGCTTTATATGGGCGTAAATGCCGAATGCCTTTATATTGGACTGAGCTTAAGGAAAACCAGATTCACGGGGTTGACTTGGTTAGAGAAACCGAAGAAAAAGTAAAGGTGATTTGAGATTGTTTAAAAGCTGCTTCTGATCGACAAAAATCCTACTCGAATTTAAAAAGAAAAGAGATTGAGTATCAAGTCAGTGATAGAGTATTCTTGAAAGTGTCGCCATGGAGAAAAGTTCTTAGATTTGGTAGGAAAGTCAAATTGAGTCCGCGTTTTATCGGATCGTATGAAATCACCGAGAGGATAGGGCCGATAGCCTATCGATGGGCTTTGCCGTAGAGTTAGAAAAGATTCATGATGTATTTCATGTGTCTATGTTACGACGCTACCGATCAGACCCCTCGCATGTGATTGCACCGACAAAGGTTGAGATACAACCCGACATGACTTATTGTGAGGAACCAGTTAAGATTTTACCCCGGGAAGTCAAGCAATTAAGGAATAAAAGTATAGCTCTCGTGAAAGTCTTGTGGCAGAGACATGGGGTAGAAGAGGCTACGTGGGAGCCCAAGGAAGCTATGAGGAATCAGTTGTAACATCTCGAAATTGGGCCTAGTAGGAATGGGCCCAATGGGCCTTGAGCATAGGAGTGTTTAAAATTTTTGAGAACAAGAGAATGCCATTATTTCAAGTTGGACTTATTAAGAAGATGATTTTAGAAAGTTACGGGGTTCTATGAAGTTTTGAGTTCAAGTTGGGCCTTAGTAAAATTTTGTGTTTAAGCCTATTAAGGAGAGATAGTAAGTGGCATTAAGGCTTATGGAAATAAAAGAGTAAATTGCTAGCATAAATGAGCATATGGCAAGGAGGTTATGGCATCAAGTGAAGTACCTTGAGGGAAGGGGTTCAAATCCCACCTTTTGCAAATTTTGGATTTATTTTTGTATGCTCTTCCAAGTGTCAACCATGACATTATTAAAGGAAAAAAATAAAAGAAAAATGAAATGATGACTAAAAAGATAAGGTAAGGAGGAAAATAAGGAAAAAGAAAGGAAAGAAATAAAAGAATTTGAGGAGTGGAGTAGGTGGATGAAAAAGAAATAAAAGAATTTGAGGAGTGGAGTAGGTGGATGAAAAAGAAATAAAAGAATTTGGAGAGTGGAGTAGGTGGATAAATAAAAAGAGAAGAAAATTTATGGGAATTGAGATGAGAAGTTTGGATAGAAATTTATGGATAGAAATTTGGTAACACTCTAGCACATTTGCTCATCTTTCTCCCTTGTTTTGCCTAAACTCTCAATCCACAATCACTCCTTCATAAATTCTTTCTCATTTGGGTAGACACTCTTTTCTTCGATTAAATTGTGTTCTAAGTGGGTGGCCGTGTATCATTCTAGCCATAAGTCAAGTGGTGGAAATCGAATCCAATGTCAACAAGGTAAGGAGTTCTTTATGGATTATTTGATATCGTTCTTTATTCGATTAATTCCTAAATGGATTAATAGTTTGGACTAATCGGTCACGATAGGAATCAAATCGCCTGATCATCTATCCCTCGTAATAAGTGACTCGTATTTTTGGTGTCGCGGAGAGCATCGCGTTACGGATTCCGAATAAGGTGTGTAATCTCATACCCTTCCATATACATATCTGAAATGGTGTGAAATCTCACACTTCTCTAAAATTTTGTATGAAATATGCTGTTAATCGGTCGAAATACCGAAGAAAACTAAAAACCGGCATCCGTAATCACTCGGGTGTGCGTATGATCGTAGTGGTAATCGTATTTCGTAATAAAACAGTTTCGGTTAGAAGCAGTGATGTGTTTTTGAAAAATCACTAAAAATAGGAGAAAAGGAATTAGAAAGTGAATAAGATATCAAATTAAAGCTTACTGTGTTTATTTTAATATGGAAGAAACAGAGAATTTATATTCTGAGATATCTTGATTTTAGTGAGACTGGTTCTGATTAACTTTGGGGTTCACTGATCTGTTTTGGAAAAATCATATAAAATTGTACAAAATGAACTATGGGTTATAATTTATATGTATGGATTCTTAGTGAGCCTATTTTCAGGAGAAACAAGTTTGAACAGTATATGAAAACCGTACAGTGAGATATTTGAAATTAAGATAAGAGAGGTCAGAATCATTGGACAGTGAAACAAGGGAAATTTTAAGGAATAAACTGTACTAAATGGCTAGGCCAAAAATTTTGGAAACATTACAGTAAGAAGATATATGAGTCTAGTTTCAAGGAAATTTTACGGATCTAAATTTCGAGTTTCCTAACTCGAGTTATAATCAATTTAGTCAGTATGACGCAGATGGACAGTTTTAAATTTTTATGCCCAAATTAGTAGTTAAGTCCAGGATTGCGAAATTACCCCGTTTGGGCCTAAAATGGATTTTTGACCCAATAGTTCCGAAGAGACCCAAATAGAATTCTGTGCCACTCGAGGCGATAGTAGGCCTTCGGAAACACCGTTGAATATGAAATTACTGAAATTACCCTTGGAGGGTAAATTACCGAATTACCCTTGGTGGGTAAAACTACCGAATTACCCTTGGTGGGTAAAACTACCGAGTTTACCCTTGGAAGGTAAATTACCGAATTACCCTTGGTGGGTAAAACTACTGAATTACCCTTAGAGGGCAAATTACCGAAATACCCTTGGGTTGTGCAAATTACCGAAATACCCCTGGGTTGTGCAATTACTGAAATACCCCTGGGTTGCAGAACTACCTAAATACCTGGGTTACGAAATTACTAAAATACCCTTGGAGGGTAAATTACCGAAATACCCCTGGGTTGCAAAATTACCGAAATACCCTTAGAGGGTAAATTACTGAAATACCCCTGGGTTGCAAAACTACTGAAATACCCTTAGAGGGTAAATTATTGAAATACCCCTGGGTTGCAAAATTACCGAAATACCCTTGGTGGGTAAAATTTCTGAATTTCCCTTAGAGAGTAAATTACCGAATTACCTTTAGGGGTACGATTACTGAATTATGAAAATGCCCTTACGGGCCGAGTTACGAAAATGCCCCTAATGGGACGAATTACGAAATGTCCCTATGGACCGAATTACAAAAATACCCTTTATGGGCCAAATGTGATTTTTGATATATGGGCAGTTTGATATTTGTGATATGGGCCAGAGTGTGTAATTTCACACTTATCTCATGGGTTAGATATTATACCGTAAGCATTAAAATAAATCGTAAAATTTGTAAAATCGAAAAATACAGTATAATAACACTTTTTGTGTAAATGCATGAAACTGGTATTAAGGTTGTGGGAATTACAGATTTGCCCTTAATGGGTTATTTTGTTAAAAAGTGATATTTTGGGCCATATGAATTATTTTGATAAATTGGCCAATTGTGAAATTTGAAAAAACAAAGGCCTCATGTGATTAATGGGCCAAAATTTGCTAGATCGATTAATGGGCCAAAATTTGCTAGATCGATTAATGGGCCAAAATTTGCTAGATCGATTAATGGGCCAAAATTTGTTAGATCGATTAATGGGCCAAAATTTGCTAGATCAATTAATGGGCCAAAATTTGCTAGATCGATTAATGGGCCAAAATTTGTTAGATCGATTAATGGGCCAAAATTTGCTAGATCGATTAATGGGCCAAAATTTGTTAGATCGATTAATAGGCCAAAATTTGCTAGATCGATTAATGGGCCAAAATTTGCTAGATCGTTTAATGGGCCAAATTGTTAAGATTGATTAATGGGCCAAATTGCTAGATTGCTTAATGGGCCAACTTGTATTATGGGCCTTATGATGAAATTATTCTATGAATATTGTTATGCTTTGTATATGCATACATGATTGCATGGGTTGGGATAAAATTGAAGAGAAGTGCTAGTGGCTCTGCCACAATCTAGTTCGGTGACTCTGTCACAATCCAGTTCGGTGGCTCTACCACAATCTAGTTCGGTGACTCTGTCACAATCTAGTTCGGTGGCTCTTCCACAAACATTTTAAATGGCTTTATGCCTGCGATTGGTGTGTTGGCGGGGTGGGTTGACTTGATCCCCACAGGTGTGCTGGTTGGTACGGGTGGTGTGTAGCGGATGGAAATTAGGTTTGGTTTGGGATTTGCATATCATATGCATATTATATAAATGTTATTATGTTATAATTGTAAATGGGCTTAGGCCCAAAATATTGCTATGTGTGTTCCGACCCAGTGGATGATGGTAAAGGGATTACACACTGAGTTCTTGTAACTCACCCCCTTTCACTTAACCTTTTCAGGTAATGCTCAGTGACGTGGACTTGGGCCTTGGATGACTCGATGGAGACCATACTTCAAAAATGGTTTATTTGGACTTTAGACTTCTTTCTCGTTTATTTTATTACTTTACTATTTTGGGTTAAATGTTGTAATAAGGCCTCGGATTTTCTTTCAAAATGTTTCTGCAACTCTATTCCCAAACGTTCCATTTTCGTAAATTGTTTATTTCAAATATGTTTTCACAACCAAAAAGGTTTTTAAAGATAATTACGTTTTCAAGTAGATAACAATTTCTTAAGTGTTTTGGGTTTTAACAAAGAGGCTGTAATTCTCAAACAAGTTTTTAACAATCTCAAAGATGGTTTGAAAAAAAAAAACTTCCATGTGACACGCCAGATTCGGGCTTAACTTCTAGGCCGGGTTTGAGGTGTTACATCAGTACTCAAACCTTTTTGTCGGAAAGATTTTCGGGGACTAAAACCCCTAAGAGGGGGAGAATTGTAATAGCTCGATTTAGGGCCTAGCTGGAATAGTGGTGCGTGACCACAAATTCGAAGCAGAAATATATGTTTTAATGATTTTTTATAAGGCTTATAAGATGCTTGCATGATTGTGTGAAAATTTCATGAAGAAATGTTATTAATTAGTGAATAAATTTTCCATTAGGACTAAATTGCAAAGATTAGAAAATATGAGATTTTAGAAGATTGAAGTATGAAATAGAATTATAAAAATTACTAGAGGTCCTTATTTAGCAATTAGACCATTATGTGTAGATGGAAAAAAATGGACATGGGAAGGAAAAATCTCAAGAAAGGATCATTAAGGGCATTTTTGTCATTTGGTTAATAAAATAATAAAAAGGGAAAAATAAGTCAAAAATGGTGTTCATCTTCCTCTCCCTTGGCCGAAAATCACAAGGGCTCCATAGCAAGAGTTTCTTCAATCTGCAAGCTTGATAGTAAGTGCATCCTAGCCCCCGTTTTTAATGCTCTTCATATTTTTTGAGAACCTCGTAGCTTGATTTAGCTATTTCTAGCTATATTTTGAGCTAGGGTTTATGTTCAAAAATTTACCCATGTATGACATGTATGTATTTTGATGTTTTATGGAAGAATATGAAAGTTTGATGTAGGATAAACATTTTTAGTGATTTTTCATGAGAAATGCATAAAAGAACTAAATTGTAAAAGTTATGAAAATGGTCATATATGAGTGAAATAGTAGAAAGTGAAGATTGCTATAGTTGAGAATATGATTCGGCTAGGCTTGAAATGCAAGAAAGTTGAATGAAAATCATTTTACGAGCCTAGAGGTAAAAGTGTAATTTTGAGAAAGTTTAGGGGCAAAATTGTCTGGGACATGACGTCGGCACCGAACGTAGATCCTGTGTAAGACCATGTCTGGGACATGGCATCAGCATCGAACAAGGAAGGTCTCATGTAAGACCATGTCTGGGACATGGCATCGACACCAATTAAGGAAGGTCTCGTGTAAGACCATGTCTGGGATATGGTTTCGGCACCAAAGGAAGATCTTATGTAAGACCATGTTTGGGACATGGCATCGATATTGAGTTAAGAAATCCCATGTAAGACCATATCTGGGATATGGCATTGGCAACGAGACACATGTTTGGTGAGATAGAGTATCCTCTGATATTCCGAGAAATTCAAGGGCTAAGGAGCCAAGTATGAAAGAGGTAACAAGAAAGCTAAGCAAGTAAATATAGTAACAAGTTGAGTTATTCAAGGTTGATAAAGAGCTTTATTTAAATTAAGAAAGATGAAGATTTGAGTTTATGTTTACATTAGCGAAATTGCTAATATATGTGATTAAGTGATACAGGTACCATGATTAAACTACAAGTATGAAATTATTATGTAATATGTGATGAGTAAGAGTAAGTATGAGTAAGTAAGCTCTTGCACTTGAGATTTATGTTATTCATGTTTCATGATGGATGAGTTTATTACGATCAAATATGTTGCTACATGAATTTCATGCAAACTTACTAGGCTATAAGCTTACTTCTCGCTTTTCTTTCTTCCTTGTAATTTCGCCAAGCTAGTTCAGGAATCATAGACGTCAGAGCTCGAATCACACTATCAATCTCTATTTTGGTATAGCCAAGTTGTTTTATTTTAAGTATGGCATGTATAGGGGTTATTTCATTTTGAATTATATTATATTAGGAGCCAAAGTTTTGGCTATTAAGGTAACTATCCTTTGTGTATATGGCCAAAGAGATTGGCCAATATTTGTTAGGTTTTATATATTAATGACGATGAGTTTTTATGAATTCTAGAAGTGGTGTTTTAGGAATTATTCATAGTATATGAATGTTGCATTATGTATTGCTTGAGTTGGTATAAGCGTGTTTATGTTTCAGGGTGGCAATTGGCTTGGAAAATAGCCCCTAACTGTTCACATGGGCAGACACACGGGCGTGTGTCTAGGCCGTATGTGACACACAGCCAGCCCCATGGGTGTGCTAATAGGCCGTGTGTCCCCTGCATCAACTTACGAGAATATGATTCGGCACATGGGGTTGACTTGGTCAAAGAAACCGAAAAAAAGTAAAGGTGATTCGAGATTGTTTAAAAGCTGCTTCTGATCGACAAAAATCCTATTCAGATTTAAAAAGAAAAGAGATTGAGTATCAAGTTAGTGATAGAGTATTCTTGAAAGTGTTGCCATGGAGAAAAGTTCTTAGGTTCGGTAGGAAAGGCAAATTGAGTCCGTGTTTTATCGGACTGTATGAAATCACCAAGAGGATAGGGCCGGTAGCCTATCGATTGGCTTTGTCGTCTGAGTTGGAAAAGATTCATGATGTATTTCATGTGTCTATGTTGCGATGCTATCGAGCAGACCCCTCGCATGTGATTGCACCGACAAAGGTTGAGATACAACCCGACATGACTTATTGTGAGGAACCAGTTAAGATTCTACCCTGGGAAGTCAAGCAATTAAGGAATAAAAGTATAGCTCTCGTGAAAGTCTTGTGGCAGAGACATGGGGTAGAAGAGGCTACGTGGGAGCCCAAGGAAGCTATGAGGAATCAGTACCCAAAACTTTTTGCCGGAAAGATTTTCGGGGACAAAAATCCCTAAGAGGGGGAGAATTGTAACAGCCCGATTTAGGGCCTAGTCGAAATAGTGGTGCCTGACCACAAATCCAAAGTAGAAATATATGTTTTAATGATTTTTATAAGGCTTATAAGATGCTTGCATAATTGTGTGAAAATTTTATGAAGAAATTTTATTAATTAGTGAATAAATTTTCCATTAGGACTAAATTGCAAAGATTAGAAAATATGAGATTCTAGAAGATTTAAGTGTGAAATAGAATTATAAAAATTACTAGAGGTCCTTATTTAGCAATTAGACCATTATGTGTTAAGATGTACAAAAATGGACATGGGAAGGAAAAATCTCAAGAAATGATCATTAAGGGCATTTTCGTCATTTGGTTAATACAACAATAAAAAGGGAAAAATAAGTCAAAAATGGTGTCCATATTCCTCCCCCTTGGCTGAAAATCACAAGGGCTCCATATCTAGAGTTTCTTCAAGCTTCAAGCTTGATAATAAGTGCATCCTAGCCCCCGTTTTTAATGTTCTTCGTATTTTTGAGATCCTCGTAGCTCGATTTAGCTATTTCTAGCTATATTTTGAGCTAGGGTTTATGTTCAAAAACTTACCCATGTATGACATGAATGTATTTTGATATTTTATGGAAGAATATGAAAGTTTGATGTAGGATAAACATTTGTTTAAGTGATTTTCAAGAGAAATGCATAAAAGGACTAAATTGTAAAATTTATGAAAATGGTCATATATGAGTGAAATAGTAGAAAGTGAAGGTTGCTATAGTTGAGAATATGATTCAGCTAGGCTTGAAATGCAAGAAAGTTGAATGAAAATCATTTTACGAGCCTAGGGGCAAAAGTGTAATTTTGAGAAAGTTTAGGGATAAAATTGTAAATTTTGGCAAATTATGAATTATGAGTGAATTTAGTCAATGTAAGTATTAAACAAGTTAAATTATTATTATAGATCAAGAAACATGATGCCATGACTAAAACCGAGGCAAGAACAAAGTTGTGGACTAAATTGCACATATACACTTATTTTGGAGTATCGAGGTAAGTTTGTATGTATTTAAGACTACATATGTTTTTATGATTAAAATTACTTGTTATGTTGTATAATGTACACTACTTCCATGAAGTTGATTGTCAATGTCTAATAAGGAAATCAATGAGAACATGCAAGTAAAAGTCCCGGTTGAAGATTCGGAATAACGAGGATACCTATGTCACAACATGAGGTAAAGAAATCCCGTGTAAGACCATATCTATGACATTGCATCGGCAGCCAAGGAATGTATCTCCCGTGTAAGACCATGTCTGGGACATGGCGTCGACACCGAACGTAGATCTTGTGTAAGACCATGCTTGGGACATGACATCAGCATCGAACAAGGAAGGTCTCATGTAAGACCATGTCTGAGACATGGCATCGACACCAATTAAGGAAGGTCTAGTGTAAGATCATGTCTGGGACATGACATTGACACCATATAAGGAAGGTCTCGTGTAAGACCATGTTTGGGACATGGCTTCGGCACCAAAGGAAGATCTCGTGTAAGACCATGCCTGGGACATTGCATCGATATCAAGTTAAGAAATCCCATTTAAGACCATATCTGGGATATGGCATTGGCAACTAGACACATGTTTGGTGAGATAGAGTCTCCTCTGATGTTCCGAGAAATTCACGGGCTAAGAAGCCAAGTATGAAAGAGGTAACAAGAAAGCTAAGCAAGTAAAGATAGTAACAAGTTGAGTTATTCAAGGTTGATAAAGAGCTTTATTTAAATTAATAAAGATGAAGATTTGAGTTTATGTTTACATTAGCGAAAGTGCTAATCTATGTGATTAAGTGATACATGTACCATGATTAAAATACAAGTATGAAATTATTATGTAATATGTGATGAGTAAGAGTAAGTATGAGTAAGTAAGCTCATGCACTTGAGATTTATGTTATTCATGTTTCATGATGGACGAGTTTATCATGCAAACTTACTAGGCTGTAAACTTACTTCTTTCTTTTCTTTCTTCCTTGTAGTTTCGCCAAGCTAGCTTGGGGATCATAGACATCGAAGCTTGAATCACACTATCAATCACTATTTTGGTATAGGCAAGTTTTTTTTTTTAAAGTATGGAATGTATAGGGGTTAAGTCATTTTGAATTATATTATATTGGGAGCCAAAGTGTTGGCTATTAAGGTTACTATCCATTTTGTATATGGCCAAAGAGATTGGCCAATATTTGTTATGTTTTATATATTAATGACGATAAGTTTTTATGAATACTATAAGTGATGTTTTAGGAATTATTCATAGTATATAGATGTTACATTATGTATTGCTTGAGTTGGTATAAGCGTGTTTATGTTTCAGGGTGGGAATTGGCTTGGAAAATAGCCCCTAACTATCCATATGGCCAGACACACGGGCGTGTGTCTAGGCCGTATGTGACACACGGCCAGCCCCATGGGTGTGCTAATAGGTCGTGTGTCCCCTGCATCAACTTACGAGAATATGATTCATCACACGGGCCAGCACACGGGCGTGTGCCATGGCCTTGTGCTAATAAGGGTTTGATGATGTCATAAACAGAGAGCTCCACGGGCAGAGGACACGACCGTGTCTAGGCCGTGTGAAAGACATGGGTTATAGACACGGGCGTGTGCCCAGCCGTGTGAAAACCCCCGTAGGTTCGAAATAAAAATAAATTCTACACAGGCTAGGGACATGGGCGTGTGAGACCACACGGCCTGCCCACACGGGCGTGTGACCCCTGTTTAGGCAAAAATTTTTAAAGAGTGTAAAAGTTTCCGGTTGAACTCAGAAACCTTCCGGATGTATGTTTAAGGCCTCATAGGCCCATGATGTATATGTTATGATTAAGAAGGAGAAGTTTTAAGTTGGAAGGAAATTTATAGCCTAATACTTCATGTTCAAGTAAGGTTAAGTACGGTAATGCCTCGTATCCTGTCCCGGAGTCAGACACGGGTAAGGAGTGTTACATTTAGTGGTATCAGAGCTACGGTTTAGTCGATTCTCGGACTAACGTAGTGTACGTTTGAGTCTAGCTATACATGCCATACATAAGAGTATTTATATAATGATAGTGTCACGACTCTGGACGATTTAAATTGTGTTTTCATATAGTAAATAGATCCCGAAAGAGCTATGGCGGATGATGTAGAAAGTAATGTGCCGGCTCTCGCTAAAGGGACGGTGCAGAATGAGTATGAAAATTGACCCACTATGGTAAGTCAGAGTGGAGGAGAAGAGGCTAGGGAAGCTTTCCTCCACATGATGAATGCATGGTACACAAAGTTCGTTCGCACGAACCCGAATGCACCACCCCCTCCATCCCTGCCTATTCCTCAACCTACCCCTGTAGCCTCTCAAGTGGTAGAAGTGGTAAGAAGAGAAAAGCCTCCGGTAGATAGAATTCGAAAGCAAGGAGCTAAGGAATTCCGAGCTAGAAAAGATGATGATCCGGAAAGAGCCGAGTTCTGGCTTGAAAATACGATCAGGGTATTTGATGAATTATCATGCACACCTGAGGAGTTCATGAAATGTGTAGTTTCTCTTCTGAGGGATTCTGCTTATCAGTGGTGGAACACCTTTGTGTCGATTGTACCAAGGGAAAGGATCACGTGGGAGTTTTTCTAGGAAGAATTCAGGAAGAAGTACATAAGTCAAAGATTTATTGATCAGAAAAGAAAGGAATTCTTAGAATTGAAGCAAGGTAAGATCACAGTAACTGAGTACAATCGTGAGTTTGTAAGACTCAATAAATACGCTAGAGAGTGTGTATCCACTGAGGCTATTATGTGTAAGAGATTCGAGGATGGACTAAATGAAGATATTAAGTTGTTTGTTGGTGTGCTCGAGTTGAAGGAATCTATTGTGCTAGTGGATCGGGCTTGTAAGGCCGAAGAACTAGTTTAGGAGAAAAGAAAAGCTGAGATGGAGTCTCGTGACTCAAGAAAGAGATAGTGGAGTAAGTCGTTTCAATCCTCGTCCAAGACGTTGAGAGATTTTTCTACCCGAACAGCTACTTCAGCCGGGTTTTCAGGCAGAAGCAAGAGTAAACAGTATTCGAGGAATAAGGCTCAGACTACTTCAGTCGCTAGTGTTGGAAACGTTCGATCTAATAGACTGGAATGCCCACAGTGCAGCAGACGTCACCCTGGTGAGTGTCGTGCACATGAGAGTGTTTGTTTTAAGTGCAGTTCCCAAGATCACTTCATCAGAGAATGCCCCAAAATGGTTGAGAAAGACAAGGCTCAGAGTACAAGATCAGGAAGCACTAATAGAGGAAGACAACAATGGAACCCCGGAAGTGGGGTGAGTAGTAAGGGTACACCCCGAGAGCAGGCTGCAAGATTTGAGAGTAGAGCACCTGCAAGGACTTACGCCATTCGCACTCGCGAAGAGGCATTATCTCTCGATGTAATTACGGGTACATTTTCCCTTCATGATACTAATGTTGTTGCTTTAATTGATCTAGGGTCTACCCATTCATACATTTGCATGAAATTAGCATCTATCATGAACATAGCTGTTGAGTCTACAGAGTTTGTGATAAGTGTCTAATCCTTTAGGAAAAAGTGTATTAGTTGATAAAGTATGCAAAGATTGCCCATTGATGATTAGAGGTCATTATTTTAAGGCAAATCTCATGCTATTGCCATTTGATGAATTTGATATTATTCTTGGTATGGACTGGTTAACCGCTCATGATGTGACAGTAAATTGTGGAAAGAAATATATTGAGTTGAAATGTGAAAATGGGGACACTCTTCTTGTTGAATCAGGTGAACACGACAGGTCGCCGGTAGTGATCTCTCACATGTCGACTCAAAGGTATGTAAGAAAAGGGTATGAGGCGTATCTTGCTTTTGTGATGAATGCCAAAGAAGCCGAGTTAAAGATGGAATTAGTACCGATAGTATGTGAGTACCCAGATGTTTTTCCCAAGGAATTTCCAGGATTGCCTCTAGTTAGAGAGGTTGGATTTGGTATTGAGTTAGCTCCTGGTATTGTACCAATATCGATTGCTCCTTATAGGATGGCCCCAATTGAGTTGAAGGAATTGAATGCACAGTTGCAAGAGTTGACGGAAAAAGGTTTTGCTAGACCGAGTTATTTCCTGTGGGGTGCTCCAGTGCTATTTGTGAAAAAGAAAGATGGCTCTATGAGATTGTGCATAGATTACCGTCAACTTAATAAGGTAACAATGAAGAACAAGTACCCATTGCCAAGGATTGACGAATTGTTTGATCAATTGAAGGGAGCCACTGTGTTCTCCAAGATAGACTTGAGGTCAGGATACTACCAGTTGAGAGTAAAAGACTCAGACGTGCCTAAAACTGCATTTTGAACGAGGTATGGGCATTATGAATTCTTAGTCATGCCTTTTGGTTTAACTAATACCTTTTGGTTTAACTAACGCCTCTGCTGTATTTATGGATCTAATGAATCGTATTTTTTGGCCATACCTGGACAAGTTTGTTGTGGCTTTTATTGATGACATATTGATATATTCTTGTGATGAGCACGAGCATGTTGAGCACTTGAGGACCGTTTTAAAGATTTTACGAGATAATGCAAGTCAAGTGTACCCACATGATGAGTCTGACTTTCAGATCAATTCAGATGGATGTTTAATGTTCAGAGACAGAGTTTGTGTATCCAGAAATGATGAGCTCATTTGTAAATTTTTGCATGAGGTACACAGTGAATGCTTATCTGTACATCTGGGTAGCACCAAGATGTATAATGATTTGAAGAAATGGTATTGGTGGCTGAGTGTGAAGAAAGATATTTCTGAGTTTGTTTCAAGATGCTTGATTTGTCAACAATTAAAGGCCGAACACCAAGTACCTTTGAGTTTGCTTCAACCTGTTATAGTACCCGAGTGGAAGTGGGACCGAGTTGCCATGGAATTTGTAACGGGTTTGCCGTTGACGCCGAGTAAGAAAGATGTTGTATGGGTTGTAGTCGATAGACTTACGCAGTCAGCCCATTTCATACCTGTGCGAGTTGACTATTCACTTGATAAGTTGGCAAACTTGTACATTTTAGAGATAGTAATGCTTCATGGAGTGCCTTTATCAATTATATCGGATAGAGATCCGAGATTTATGTCCAGATTTTGGATAAAGTTGCAAGAGGCTTTGGGCACAAAATTGAGTTTTAGTACGGCTTTTCACCCCCAAACCGACGGACAGTCGGAGAGGGTAATACAAGTACTTCAAGATATGCTATGGTGTTGTATTCTTGAGTTTCAGGGCAGTTTGGAGAAATACTTACCCTTATTTAGCAATTAGACCATTATGTCTAGATGGACAAAAATGGACATGGGAAGGAAAAATCTCAAGAAAGGATCATTAAGGGCATTTTTGTCATTTGGTTAATAAAATAATAAAAAGTTTAAAATAAGTCAAAAATGGTGTCCATCTTCCTCTCCCTTGGCCGAAAATCACAAAGGCTCCAAAGCAAGAGTTTCTTCAATCTGCAAGCTTGATAGTAAGTGCATCCTAGCCCCCGTTTTTAATGCTCTTCGTATTTTTTGAGAACCTCGTAGCTTGATTTAGCTATTTCTAGCTATATTTTGTGCTAGGGTTTATGTTCAAAAATTTACCCATGTATGACATGTATGTATTTTGATGTTTTATGAAAGAATATGAAAGTTTGATGTAGGATAAACATTTTTTTTAGTGATTTTCATGAGAAATGCATAAAAGAACTAAATTGTAAAAGTTATGAAAATGGTCATATATGAGTGAAATAGTAGAAAGTGAAGTTTGCTATAGTTGAGAATATGATTCGACTAGGCTTGAAATGCAAGAAAGTTGAATGAAAATCATTTTACGAGCCTAGGGGTAAAAGTGTAATTTTGAGAAAGTTTAGGGGCAAAATTGTAAATTTTGGTAAAGTATGAATTATGAGTCAATTTAGTCAATGTAAGTATTAAACATGTTATATTGTTATTATAGACCAAGAAACACGAAGCCCGGACCAAAACCGAGGCAAGAAAAAAGTTATGGACTAAATTGCACGTCTACACCTATTTTGGAGTATCGAGGTAAGTTTGTATGAATTTAAGGCTACATATGTTTTTATGATTAAAATTACTTGTTATGTTGTATAATGTACATTACTTCCATGAAGTTGATTATCAATGTCTAATAAGGAAATCAATGAGAACATGTAAGTAAAAGTCTCGGTTGAAGATTCGAAATAACGAGGATACCTATGTTATAACATGAGGTAAGGAAATCCTGTGTAAGACCATGTCTGGGACATGGCATCAGCATCGAACAAGGAAGGTCTCGTGTAAGACCATGTCTGGGACATGGTATCGACACCAATTAAGGAAAGTCTCGTGTAAGACCATGTCTGGGACATGGCATTGACACCATATAAGGAAGGTCTCGTGTAAGACCATGTCTGGGACATGGTTTCGGCACCAAAGGAAGATCTTGTGTAAGACCATGTCTGGGACATGGCATCGATATTGAGTTAAGAAATCCCATGTAAGTCCATATCTGGGATATGGCATTGGCAACGAGACACATGTTTGGTGAGATAGAGTATCCTCTGATATTTTGAGAAATTCAAGGGCTAAGGAGCCAAGTATGAAAGAGGTAGCAAGAAAGCTAAGCAAGTAAAGATAGTAACAAGTTGAGTTATTCAAGGTTGATAAAGAGCTTTATTTAAATTAAGAAAGATGAAGATTTGAGTTTATGTTTACATTAGCGAAATTGCTAATATATGTGATTAAGTGATACAGGTACCATGATTAAAATACAAGTATGAAATTATTATGTAGTATGTGATGAGTAAGAGTAAGTATGAGTAAGTAAGCTTATGCACTTGAGATTTATGTTATTCATGTTTCATGATGGATGAGTTTATTACGAGCAAATATGTTACTACATGAATTTCATGCAAACTTACTAGGCTATAATCTTACTTCTCTCTTTTCTTTCTTCCTTGTAGTTTCGCCAAGCTAGCTCAGGGATCATAGACGTCGGAGCTCGAATCACACTATCAATCTCTATTTTGGTATAGCCAAGGGGTTAAGTCATTTTGAATTATATTATATTAGGAGCCAAAGTGTTGGCTATTAAGGTTACTATCTTTTGTGTATATGGCCAAAGAGATTGGCCAATATTTGTTAGGTTTTATATATTAATGACGATGATTTTTTATGAATTCTATAAGTGATGTTTTAGGAATTATTCATAGTATATGAATGTTACATTATGTATTGCTTGAGTTGGTATAAGCGTGTTTATGTTTCAAGGTGGCAATTGGCTTGGAAAATAGCCCCTAACTGTCCACATGGGCAGACATACAGGCGTGTGTCTAGGCCGTGTGTGACACACGGCCAGCCCCATGGGTGTGCTAATAGGCCGTGTGTCCCCTGCATCAACTTACGAGAATATGATTCGTCACATGGGCCAGCACACGGGCGTGTGCAATGGCCGTGTGCTAATAAGGGATTGATGACGTCATAAACAGATAGCTCCACGGGCAGAGGACACTGGCATGTCTAGGCCGTGTGAAAGACATGTGTTATAGACACGGGCATATGCCCAGCTGTGTGAAAACCCCTGTAGGTTCGAAATAAAAATAAATTCTACACGGGCTAGGGACATGGGCGTGTGAGACCACACGGCCTGCCCACAGGGGCGTGTCCCAAGTCACACGGGCGTGTGACCCCTTTTTAGGCAAAAATTTTTAAAGAGTGTAAAAGTTTCCGGTTGAACTCTGAATCCTTCTAGATGTATGTTTAAGGCCTCATAGGCCCATGATGTGTATGTTATGATTAAAAAGGAGAAGTTTTAAGTTGGAAGGAAATTTATAGCCTAATACTTCATGTTCAAGTAAGGTTAAGTACGGTAATGCCTCGTATCTTGTCCCGGCGTCGGACACGGGTAAGTGGTGTTACACTAACAATGGAGATGATATTATTAAAAGAGGCAATAGACATAGGTTAATACTATAATTTTAACAAATATAGGAACAATCTTAATAAATATGTGTAACATTAAAACATGCATGTGAGTGAATGAGTACAATAATTTATATATGAATCCTAAAAAGTAAATAATTTATAATATTTTTCTTTGCAAAACACGTGGAATATTAAAACACATGTAATATTAATATTGTTCTTTGCAAAACATGTGCAATATTAAGAACGGCATAAGATTTAATGAAGATCGATTTTTTTATTTGGAAATCTAAGGTGATATTTATCATCTAATTCGTATAAAACACATGTAATATTAAGAATCGCATACGAGTAAATGAAGACTATGTGTAACAGCCCGGTTTAGACCCTAGTCAGAATAGTGGTTTCTGGTCCACAAATTTGAGTCAGAAAAAAATATTTTAATATTATTTTCTGTGCTTTCAGTATGTGATTAAGTATGTGTGAAAGTTTCGTGAATTTAATTTTATTGTTTGTGTGTTTAATTTGAGAAAATGACTAAATCACATAAAAGGTAAAAGTGACAATCTATATGTTAATATGTTTAATTGAGTTGGCTTGTGAATATGGTGGCCTTATAAGGTAATTAAACCATTATGTATGATAATGGACATTAATGGCCTTAATATATATGTTTTATATGTTAATTAAAAGGCTAATTTGGTAAATGATTTAATAAGGTTATTATTAATAAAACAAAAGCTTATAACCATTATCGTCATCTTACTACCGAAATTACAAAAGAAAAGAAAGAAAAATAACAAGCTTCATTCGGCCTAGGTTTAAGCTTGATTAAGGTATGTAACTAGCTCGGTTTTTGATAATTTTTACGTTCTTGTGATCGTTGCTTTGTGTTAAATCAAACCCATATCTTAATTTTAGAATTTGATGATGATTTTGAGATGTGCTATTGATGAATGCTTCAGCTTTGTGATAGTTGATGATGAAATATGAAAGATATGTGATAGATTTATATGTTTTGTCTTTGAATTTTTGATGAATTTGAGTAATTTGGGCTAAATTGAGAAAATAATATTATGAGGGACTAAAATGTAAAATAAATGAAATATATGGACTTGTATGAACATGAGGAAGATTCAACCTAAGCATGTAATTTTGAAATTTTGTATATTTTGTGAATTTATGAAATAGGGACTTAATTGTCAAAATGTGAAATTGTGAGGGCTAATTTGTAAAATGCCCTAAATGTGTGTACTTGGATTGAATTGAATGATTTGGTGAATAAAAGAATTAAATTTGAATATGTATAGATCAAGAATCAAAGAAAACAAATTTAGATCGGGGGAAGTCGAAAGTGGTCGAGTAGTTGTTTCTGTCCGTTCATATCTGTACGAGGTAAGTCTATATACAAATAAATGTGTTTAAGTTGATTTATTTATGTTTATATAAAATTGAATTGTGATGAATGACTATGGAAGATGTACATGTGAATCTGAGAAAGTTTTGATAATGTATCAATGTCCGAAAAGTCTCGTACAAACCTTAGGAATAGTTAGGTTGCATATGTCATGACATAGGGTTTCGATATGTGATATCGTGTAAGACCATGTTTGGGACATTGACATCGATTTGAGAATTACGTGTAAGACCATGTCTGGGACATTGGCATCGTATATGATTTCGTATTAGACCTTGTCTAGGACAGTGGCATCGATATTTGATTACATGTAAAACCATGTTTGGGACGTTGGCATTGTACGGGTATTCCGAGTATCCTACTTGATTCCGAATGGTTCAACGGGCATTCCGAGAATTGAATGACTATGTGAAATGTGTATCCGATACAGATACGTTTGAAGTGTATGCAAAGTTGAGTATGAAAAAGTAAATATATATGAGATTGTAGAATCAAGATATATGTATGGACTTAATGAGATAATATTGTTATATACAAATGTGCTATGATCTAATGAAATACATGGAGTTGTGATTTGCTGGTAAGCAAGTGATTAGAAACAATTGAGCCAAAGAAGAAGTATGAATTTGTTATTGTATTATGCTAGAGATCATGTGAATGAAATGGTTATAAATGTTTTACTTGATAAATTTATTTGTATATGGCTTACTAAGCTTTTGAAAGCTTACTTTGTATGTGTTTGCATTGTTTTATAGATTATCAAAGCTACAGAAAGCTCGGGGATCGTCGAGGAACATCACACTATCGAACTATATTTTGGTACCTTTGAATGTGTATATATTTAAGTATGGCATGTCTAGGCTAGTAGTATTAGATTATGTTTTGAGATGTATATATAAGCCATGTGATATGGCTTGCTTATGGATGTGAATATGGAAATTTTTAATCTATGTTGTGTGATGCAAAGTTGGTATATTTAAGATGAATGGTTGGTATATTGAGTTGGTAAGTTTTGGATGGAAATTTACATAGAAGTGTTTAAGATTGTTATGAGATAAATTGTATACCAGTTGATATGTTTGATATACTCGTGAATGGTTAGAAAAGATGGTCATTCTTGGTATGTTTTGGATGCTTTTGGAGTATGAAATGTTACTTGTTTGTGCTTGTAGGGTTGACCCTAAAATGGGTGGCAAATTGGCCTTGTAAATGGCCTGTGTTTGCCCACACGGTTAAGCACACGGGAGTGTGTCTCGACCGCGTCTCTTAAGGTTGCTTTTCGAAATAAGTCAGACTCGCACACGGGCGTGTGATAAGCAGTGTGAATCAAGTCAGTGTTGCCCACGGGTAAAACACGCGGGCATCCTCGACCGTGTGAACAAGTCAGTATGTATGCCCTGTACGACCTAGACACACGGGTGTGTCTAATGCCGTGTGGGGCACACGGCCTGCCCACACGGGTGTGTGACCTCTGTAACTTTGAAAAATGTTGATTTTCGGAAGAAACTTTGTATGAGCTCGATTTATTCCCGACCCCTTCCCAATACATGTTTAGGGTCTCGTAGACCTTTTAAAGGGACTTTATGTGTAAGATTAGCTATGATATGATGATGATGTATCTTGTGTTGTGAAATGATCATAAAAGTTTCGATATGTCCGGTAATGCCTCAACCCTATTCCAGCGATGGTTACGGGTTAGGGGTGTTACACTATGGTTTGTAGTTTAACACTAGAAATCAAATCAATTATACGATTAATTTTCACAAATATGTGTAATATTAATAACAGCGTATGATTGAATGAATACAATAATTTATATTTGAATCTTATAAATTAAATAAACTATAATATTGTTCTTTGCAAAACACGTGCAATATTAAAAACGACATAAGATTTAATGAAAGTCGATTTCTTATTTAAAAATCTAAGGTGATGAGTATCAGTTAAGCCACTTGCACTATATATAATTAATACAACCAGTATTTATATAACCAATAAATATTAGATGCAATAAAACATATTGTACTCCTAAGAAGATAACTCAAATTTCAAACAATGGAAATGATATTATTAAAAGAGGCAATAGACATAGGTTAATACTATAATCTTATCAGTTATCCAAATACTTAAAAAGAATAAATAATTGAGTGGACCTAAGCAAAATTTGAAAAAGGCAAGTAAAATGTGAAACTTGCCATACATAGCAAACACCTAACAAGGCCCCGCGTTCTATTTCTTCTATAAAAGCAAGGGATTTGCTCCCAATATGCCTCACCAATAGCAGGGAGGAGAATTCTCCTCAAAAGCAGAAGCAACGCTGAAACGCAAACCACATGCCTAGACCTAACCTTAATGTGCTCCTTCCACAACCCCGACTCCCCATCAATAGGTATATCATATACATATACTTATCCTTTTTTCTTCATATAACATTGTATTTATAATTTCAAAAACATTAATATAATGTTGTGTAACCTGATAGTTGTAGGCCTGATGAAATTATTCTAGTCCCTAATAATTTTCAAGATCCATACTTAAGTAGGTAGTATTGAATACATACATACATACATATATATGATTTTATTTTTAAAGAAGCCCTTTTTAATTCTGCTTTAATTTTTTTTCTTTTGCTGTGGTCGTTCGATGATGACAACATCAGTGATGATAGTGATTGTGAATAAGAAAGTGATGAATATTTTGGAGACGAAGATTCTGAAGACAACAAACAAGAAGAGGTGGTGGATTATTAGTTTAGTAATAAGTTTATCAATTCAATAATAATCTCTTTCTTATAATTTTTTTAAATAGACATTATTTTAACTATGGTTTTGCACGGTGTCATTTAGGTGAAACAGGAGATCAGACAACTGAAACTTCGACTCTTTTTAAGTCGGGAACTAACCAATATGATGATGCGGTTTATCTTGCAACCCAACCAAATCTACTATTTATCCTTTATATAAATATTAATATTTGATAATCGATGATGTAGAAATTTTTCGACAGTGTACCAAATGATGATACATCATTAAAAAAACATAAATTTTTTTATAACATATTATCATTTGATTAACTGAGTAATTAAATATTAATCCTGAATATAAATCATAATTTATTTCCAAGTTCTAACTATATATTTGTTTCCTTTTCCTTTTGGGTCCTTATTTCTGCCTACTTGTTACACCTCTCAACAGTAGGGTGCAGGTAATATATTTGTATCCAAATATTTTGTTGGCAAAAGAAAAGAAAAAAACAACGTTTTAATTGAAAATTCTTTTCATTTATCTCAAGAGCTTCAACATGAAATCTCTCAAATTGGCCAAGAGATCGAAAACCTGGAGAGGAGAATGGGTCGGTCAGTCCTTTAACCTAACCCTCTTTATATTACTTGTACTATCTATACCAAAGAGATCTAATCGCTACCTTTTGTTTTTTCATATATATATTTTCTGTCATTTGATACTGTAAATGATTGTAACGCCCCAAATTTGGGCCTAGTAGAATTGGGCCTATTGGGCCTTGGGCACGGGAGCGTTTAAAATTTTTGTGAATAAGAGAACGGCACTAATGCAAGTTTGACCTATTAGGTGAGTGATTTTGGAAGGGTAGGGGGCTTCCATGAAATCCCGGAATCAAACCTGGGCTTTAGGAAAAATTTTGGTTTTAGGTGAATAAAACCCTGGGAGTAAGTAAGTTGGCTTTAAGAATAACTTGTGGAAAAAAATGACACAAGGAAGCATGTGGCCTAGTGGTTGTGGCGTCATTAAGGGTGTAAGGGAGAGCTTGGGTTCAAGTCTTAGCGCTTGCAATTCTTTTTGATTTCTTTAAACTTAGACTTTAGCCATAGGATTATATTTAGTTGTGCGTGCTTTAAGACACAAAAGGAGCTTGTGTTGTGGTGGCATGTAGCGTCTGGCGCATAGGAGAGGGCAAGGGTTCGAATCCCATTGCAAGCAAAAAGGGATATTTATTTTGCTAAGTTGGGGCGACAGGTGGTTGTGATGGAATTAAACTCTGCTGAAGGAAGGATCCCATATCGGGAAGCTAGCATGAGAGTAGGTGAGGAGCTGGCTTTAAATAGAGCGATCTAGGAGGAGAGTAAGCATACCTTGGTTGGCGTGGGGCATAGGAGTGGTCGAAGCGCGGATCAACTCCAGATTCCTATCAGGTGTGTATTTCGCACTACTCTAGCTGTAGAGCGGCAAATGCCGACATGCCGGTCACACAGCGATGGTAGCCACACGAGCGTGCGAGCGCACGTGTGGGAGCTTCTATGCGATAGTTAAGGCCCTTATGAGTGTTCTCATAAGTCTAGGCTACCTTGGGCCAAGTGGGCCCATATGAATAAATCGTATGATTGTGTAGTAGATATTGGACTGGATTATGTGAATCTTATATCTGTGGCTAGATTTGGGATAAATGGGCCACACGAGCATGTGGGCCCATTTGGGCCGAGGGCCCATTCGCATCGTTATCTCTGTTTAGAATACATTGGTTTACAAAATTACTAGAATACCCTTGATTTACAAAATTACTGAAATACCCTTGGTTTGCAAAATTACTAAAATACCCTTGATTTGTAAAATTACTAAAATACCCCTATAGAGTAGAATTACGGAATTACCCCTGTAGGGTAGGATCACCGAAATACCTTTATAGGGTAAATAACCGTTTTGCCCTTGTGTGTAATCTCACACCACCACTTATTCTGTGATTGTTGTTCTATGAATCGACCAAAAGCCGAAGTACCAAAAAGCTGAAGTACCTAAAAGCTGGAGTATCGACAATCGAGATCTCTCGAGCGTGCGAGCGCTCGTAGAGACAAACAGAGCCACTAGTGATGGCGTTAGACCGTTGAGAGTGTCACGAACCCTCTCGTGGAACTGAGGCCGTAATGGGCCTTGTTGAGCCGAAGCAGGCTAAGTGGGCCTAATGGGTTAACGGGCCCACATGAGCGAAATCGATGGAAAATTTCTGAATGAGTGATGCGACTGTGAAGTCTGCAGAACCGAGACCGAAAACGAGCTGAATGGGCTACACGAGCGTGTGGGCCCGTTTGGGCCAAATTTAGATTTTAGGCCCAATTACACCGTAATGATCGAAAAGGGAACATGTGTCGTTCGAGGCGACAGTGGGCCTCCGAAAAGGCCGCTAGATGATAAATTACCGAAATACCCTCAGTGGGTAAATTACTGAAATACCCTCAGTGGGTAAATTGCCGACATACCCTTAGTGGATAAGTTACCGAAATACCCTCAATGGATAAATTACTGAAATACCCCCAAGGGGTGAAATTACTGTTCTACCCTTAAATGACAAAAATGACTGTTATACCCTTGGTGGTAGTTGAACATCGTTTATGTGGTTTTATATATCTGTTTATAATTGTAATACACTGCATTCATAACATATTCATTGGGTTGGGTTTGCTGATCGGAGGAAGTATCGTTTAGTGGCTTCGCCACATACTATTCTAGTGGCATCGCCACATATCGTTATAGTGGCTTCGCCACATATGCTTTATTGAGTGGCTCAGCCACATACCGTTATTAGCAGCTTGACTGCATTATTGGAGAGTTTTGGCTGGGTGGGTTGACTTGGTCCCCACGGAGAGTTTGGTTGGATTGGGATGGGTACATATCCATTGCATTGATTTGATTTGGGGTTTAGGACCAACTTGTTACCAAATAGGGCTTAGGCCCAGACCTACACCGTATGGGCTCAAGCCCAGATTATGACCGTTATAGGGGATTACACACTGAGTTCTCGTAACTCACCCCTTTTCTTTTAACCGTGCAGGTAATCCCCAGCGTTAGAGGATTTGGAGCTGTGGAGGACTCGGAGGTGGCCATACGTCGGATTTGTTACTAAACGAAACTTAGTAATTTTGGATTTAATTTATTTTATATTATTTATGGGTTAATAATTTATGTAATAAGGGCATTGGGATTTTCTTTTTAACTTTCATTTGATAATTCTTTTAGTTATGATCTGCTAAATGATTAAACACGGGTTTTCAAAACAATAACTACTGTTTTCAAAATATCACGTTTTCGCAACTTTTAAAGTCAGTCATCTGCAACAAATAATGTTTTTTGAAAATGATATTATATTTACAAGGAAAATAACCTTACGCAAATCTTGTTTTGTAAGCAATAAAATTCGAGATTTATAAACGGTAGAAAGTTTAAAATTGAGGAAGGGTTTTCATTGAACACGTAGTTTTCAAATAGCCTCGCAATGTGACATGCTAGATCCGGCTATAACGTCTAGGTCGGGTTTGGGGTGTTACAATGAATGACGTTAACTGGTGATGCATGTTTGCCAACAATTGAAACAGGTTAAACCCTTAACAGATAATAACTTGAGGAGCATGATAGGTGATGTAACGCCCCAGTTTTTGCTTAATTTCGGCTTTTGTATTTTTAACATGAATGAGTGTCTGCTTCAGTGGTTATGTGTGCTGGGTGGGTGTGGGAAGTCCTAGGTTCAAGTCTCAACTTGTGTGAATTTTGGTATTTTTATAATTAAAGCCCAAACTCTGGTTAGTAGGCTTATAAGTTAAAGTGTGTAAGTAATTAACAGAATGGGCCTGCTGGTCTAGTGGTTAAGTAGAGTGCTAGAGATGTTGAGGTCATGAGTTCGAATCCCTGTGCGATCAAGGGATTTATTTTTGATGTTTGTGTCGTGTGAAGACGTTGAGTTGGACTAAAATTTTGATAGTGGAGAGGTGGATAGAGAGAATTAAGGGGAGAGATTAGGCGGTAGCAGATTTCTTTTTTCAAATTTTAGGTTATCACCCTTTTCCCAAAATTTCTAACCCATTCTCCTTTTCTTCTACCCTTGATTACTTCGTTAACTCTTGCGGCTATTGCTCTGCAGACCTATTTCCTTTCCATCGACAATTGGTAAGTGTTGGGAATGTCGAAATTGCATTCTTTTTTAGTTTTCATTAGGGGCTTATATTCTATTTTGACAGTGTAGAAACGGGTGGAGCAAGGCTTCTTAAGGGCTGTCAAACGGTTGGGAATCATGCAAAGTTTTAGATGTAAGTGTTAAGTGGTTGTTTTGGATCATTGATTGGGATGATGGATTCGTTTTAAGTGTGGTTATAGGCTAATTCTAGGAATTGTAATGTCGGTAATAGGTTCAGGATTGCTCGGGATTGCGTTAGCATCGATTTGAAACCAGATCTTTACCTGAAAACGCAAAAAAATAAGGTTTTAGCGAAAGCCAAAAACCTTTCTGTCGACGCCACACGGGCGTGTGGTCGCCCGTGTGGTAGGCCGTGTGCAAGACTGTTAGTCACCACATGGCCGTGTGATCGACGAGCTAGGCCATGCGCGAGTGACACGTTCATGTGATGGCTGGGCAAGGCCGTGTGTGATACACAAGCTCCACCAATTGGGTTGTGTGGGCCACACGGACATGTGGGCCCACACGAGTGAACCACACGGGCGTGTGGGATTTTGGGCCAGGCCGTGTGATCCACACGGCCAAGGCCAATTTGGGCCGTGCGGGCCACACGGGGCGTGTGGGCCCACACGGCAGGCCACATGGGCGTGTGAGCCCATTTTTTTTGAAAAACTCTGCAAGGTTGCACGGGTTGCCCAAGTCGATAGTGGACCTACTGTAGGGTCGATAAGCAATACTTAGATCCCTAACTGAATGCTCTGTCTATCTAATTTCTGTACTAAGCATGTATGCTGATTTGAATATTTGAGATTTATTTGCATAATAGCATGTCATTCTTGTATGTTGCATTGCATCGGGGTGGGTGGATTATGATTAGAGGAAGTATCTGAAAGGCTCTTAAGCTTGTTATCTGGCAGTTCAGCTGCAAATTTCTGATCATGTGCCGTATTCGGTACACCATGGTGTGTAGGGCTAGGTGGGTTGATTTTATCCCCACATGGTGTGTAGGGTTGGACGGAGTTAGTGTCTAGAGGCTGGTGGGTAGGACTCTATTTTTTGCATATTCTATCTGAAATGGGCTAAAGCCCTATAATATATCTGATTCTGTATCTGAGTAGGCTAAGGTCCACACCATTTCTGTAATGGGCTCAGACCCGAATTGTGAATTGATGTCTATTATTTGATATTTCTGTGTGTGTATGTTCTCTGTGGGGATTACACACTGAGTTTGTGAAAACTCACACCTTTTCTGTTTAATTTGTTTAGGTAATCCCTAGCAGTAGACGGATCGGTGCGGCGGAGGACTTGGCGGTTACCACAGTTCTGGACATTTTAATTTTGGTTTTATTTTTCATTATGGTTTGATTAAATCTGGGTAATTTTTATTTAATAAGACCTTTACGTATTTTGTTTTAAATTTAGAATTTATGATGTTATGGTACTGCGGTTAGAAATAGGAAAACTCAAGTTTTCAAAGTAAATAAAGGTTTTAATAAAATACATACAAATTTGTAAATTATTTTAAAAGCTTCTGTGAATGTATAAGGTTTTGAAACTGTAACACCCCAAACCCGGCCCATGCGTTTCGACCGGATCTGGCATGTTATCAACACATAACATTATATCGGATTTTGAAAACACAAGTTAAATTAATTAAATTTGAATAAAGGAGAGACTTTTTGAAAATAAACCTCTTTGTATTTTTATTATTAAGTATAAATAAACATTATCATAAAATTCATAAGTTGCTTAACATTGAAAACGACTTAGTTGAATGAAAACTAGGGGCCTTATTACATAAATATTCTCGAAATAACTTTGAAATAAATTAAACCTAAAAAAATCTTAAACGAAAATAACTTGTAGAAATAGAACTTGATGGCCCCTCGAGTCCGTCTCGGCTCCCATGTCCACGATCTACTGTTCATCTGGAAGAGTAGAGAAAAGGAAAGCGTGAGTCACAAAGATTCAGTGTATAAATCTCAAACACACATCGACCTGAGCCCACAAACACATTATGGGCCCTGGCCCATACAGGAAGGCATCAATCATTATCATATAATAAACAATAAAGAGTGAATAACCCAACCCTTCCTAGGTTTCCATCCTTTACACACCAACCCGTACCAACCATCACACCTTGGGGATTTCTACAATCAACCCTCCATCCGCTACACACCAAAACGACAGCCGTACTACCTATTCCTATTAAGTAGGAATCATTAAACGTGGCATAGCCACTGATCATAATGTGACCTAGCATTTATATTTGTGGGTTTTCTACCACCGATCACTGCATGACCTATCATGCACTTCCCCTTCATCATATCAATATCCCATCCTATGCATACACACATAAAGGAAACATCATGCAGTCATATATATATTTTTTTTGATACACATAGGGAGTTCTATGTTTACGTACCTGGCATCCTTGCCTAACCCTTTTAGGGTTCCATTCGACTGTCTATACAGCCTTATTCCGGCTTTTAGCCCATAACATACATAAATAGATATACATACAGGTTTATTAGTAGTGTGTTAGAGATCTACACACCTGATTAATGTTGATATCCTTGCTAAACCGATCTACAACTTTGTTCAAAAAGCCGGAAGGATGTGAAACTAGGGCCTCTCCTATATTCGGCCATGGTTAGTGTTCTACCCAATTTTTATGTATTTGAATAAACAACTCTTCTTACCTTAAAATCCCGAAGTTGAAGACTAACGATTTTTGACTTTTAGATCTAGTCGACCAAGCTTCCTTCAAATCCCGAAAACCATTTAACTATTAGCTTTCGGCTTTTACTTTTCAAAACCTAGGAATAGGTTATGAGAACTAAACAAGAATCGACTCTTACTTTAGCTTAGGAGATTCGGCTAGCACTAGAGAGAGGATTTGGCAATGCCAATGGAAGATTTAAATGCCGAAAGTATAGAATAATTTCTCAAATAGGATGAATAAAAGAAAAAGCGATGGATGCTTTAGCTTTTTAGAGAAATCGGCAGAAGGGAAAAGAAAGTGGGGAAAAGTTTCGGCTTTTGAAGAAATTGAAGAAATAAATTTGGAGAGGGACAGGCTAGGGAATTTTGGCACCAAGGGAGAGGATTTTAGGGTTTTTCAATGTCAGAAACAAGGAGCTAGCCCCCCTATTTATAGATTTTTGACACCTACTGCTAAATACCGAAAACGCCCTTAAAATTCAAGCTAAAAGAGAGGAGAATTTTGGCACCCTCTATGCCATGCAGTAGCCGAATTTTACACTCCTCTAGGTGGTGGATTTTTGGCCAACACTTCCTTTGAAGATAAGCTCCTAACTTTTCTCCTTTTTATCTATGATATCATCACTTAAAAATCCATATATATCTTCCTATTTTTAAGCCTTGTAGTCGTCCACCTCATTAATTCTAAATGCCGAAATTTAACTCATTTAAATTAAAAGATTTGGGCTTCATTAAACTTACATTTTTGGGCCCCTAAATCCCTTGTGTGTGGCGTCACCCTATCTTCATTTAAAGTGCCGAAATTGGCCTAAAAACATGGGCTCATTGCGACCCAAAACTTGTTCCTTTTTAACTGTTAATGATGCCACCTTAAAATAATTTAATCTGGGCCTTTGCCTAATTCTAAGCCCAAATTTAGACCCCTATCACTTAAATTAACAAATTAATTCTATCCCTACACTAAATGCATAGGCCTATAATTTTAGGATGTTACAGAAACTGGATAATAAAGAAATAAACGACACGTTTTGACAATAGCCTAAGATACCTAAAACTTGTTTTAACGCAGTTACATTTTCTAAAGCACTATCATGTGACGCCGCCAGATTCGGCCATAACGTCCAGGCCGGGTTTGGGGTGTTACATTTAGTGGTATCAGATTCAGGTTGTAAAACTCGGCTATGGATTTGGGTTTTAAAGGTTGGTTTTAAGGAAACAATTTTCAAGTGATTCAGAATATTTTTAAAATGAGATAGTGGTACACCGAGTCTCTAGTGTCGATCCTGTAAGTCTTCTGAATTCTGTTTAAGATTTTTCTGAAATACTACTTGCATGCTTAAAACAGCTTTAGGTAGTATACTATACTGAAACACCTTAGGTAGTGTAAACTAAAAACTTTAGTGAAACTGGAAATCGAAGTAAAACTGCGATTCATGATAACGAACTTTGAACTTCTGATACTATTCTACATAAAACATTTGTTAATAAATATTAGAACTGTAAACTAATGCATAAAACATCTAATACTAATAAACTCCAAATTTACGATGAGCGCACGAGGTATCCGCGAACGGGGTACTAGAGGCCGTGGTAGAGGCCCTAGGGGGCTCGAGCTGGGTCCTTCGTATCCGAGAATCTGCCCAATCTGGATACGAGCGAGATGCCATTCTCGCCTGCTATAGAGATTGGGTCTCATGATTGTGAGGCTGGGGATGACACATTATCCCGAGCCATGTTACAGATTTCAGAGAGGGTCGCTTGGCCCAACACTGGATCTGGGGGCCGAGGGTCTGTTACGGAATGACTCCGGTACAATGGGGTTGAGTTATTCAAGGGCGTTAGTGGAGTCGCCCCTAGCATGGCCGAGTATTGGATGGAGGCCACGGAAAGAATTATGGATGATCTGGATTTTACTGCTGAACAGAAACTAAGGGGGTTGTTTCCCTGCTTCGCGACGAGGCTTACCAGTGGTGGCTGACTGTTAAGGAGGGCACTCAGCACCATCTGACTTGGGATTATTTTGAGATGACTTTCCAAAATAAGTATGTGGGAGCTAGCTACATCGATGCTAGGAGGTGTGAGTTTCTTAATCTCACCCAAGGAGACCGTTCAGTGGCCGAGTATTAGGCCGAGTTTCTGAGACTAGGTCGTTATGTTCGGGGCATGATGGCGAATGAATACGAGCGATGCGTCTATTTTGAGGATGGACTCAGGGACAGTTTATGGGTTCTGATAGCTCCGCAGAGGAAGTATGATTTTTTTGCTCTAGTGGATTAGACGAAGATCGCCGAGGAGGTTAAGCGCGCTGAGCGCCAAAATCGCAAGAAAGGAAAGAATAAAAGGAAATCGAAGCCCTCTAATTCTGTGATGAGGCCTAAGAAAAAGGCCAGACCGGATAGGCCAGTGAGAGTTGGGCCTCGTGTTGCACCTACTGGGGTGGCACTGTGTGGGCACTGTGGTAGATGCCATCCGAGCAACTGTTGGAGGACGACTAGGGCATGTTTGAGATGTGGGTCAACTGAGCATCGTGTCCGAGATTGTTTGCTGAGGGCTGATCAGATGCAAGCTGCGGGTACTGGTACTGCACAGCCACCGAGAGTACCTCAGCAGCCACCTAGGGGTCGAGGTCAGGCTAGGGGTGCACAGCCACCGAGAGTAGCTCAGCAGCCACCTAGGGGTCGAGAATAGAGAGCTCCGGGTCGATGTGCGGGACCGACAAAAGCGAGGTAGTCCGCATTGTTTTATGCTGTACATCGCCGAGAGGATGGTGATGCTCCAGACGTCATTATGGGTATGTTCTTAATTTTTGATGTACCATACATTGCATTGATAGACATAGGCTCTACACACTCCTACGTAGCTAGCTCTGTGTCTGAAACTTTGGGGATTCCGATTGAGAGTACTTCGAGCGAGATAACAATTGTGAGTCCGTTGGGGCAATCTATCTGGGTTAGTAAATTGTTTAGAGACGTTCCGCTAGAGGTTCAAGGGACAGTATTTTTGGCTGATATGATGGAGCTTCCATTTGAGAAGTTCGATTTGATTCTGGGAATGGACTGCCTGGTCAAGCATAGGGTGAGTCTGAACTGTGCTACAAAAAGGGTTATTCTGAGAATCGAGGAGGATAATGAGGTAGTGGTGATTGGGGAACGTCAGGATTATCTAGCGAATGTGATTTCTGCGTTGGTGGCGGAAAAGTTGGTACGAAAAAGATGTGAGGCATTTTTGGCCTACATCAGTGTTTCGGATTCTGTGGACTCTTCTGTTAAGGACATCAGAACCGTAAGAGACTTTCCAGATGTTTTTCTTGAGGAATTACCGGGTCTGCCTCTGAGCCGAGAAGTAGAGTTTGGGATTGAGCTCTTTCCTGATACAGCTCCGGTGTCCATCGCCCCTTATAGAATGGCACCGAAAGAGCTTGTGGAGTTTAAGGCTCAATTCAAGAGTTACTGGATCGTGGGTTCATCATCCCTAGTGTGTCTCCATGGGGAGCACCTGTTCTGTTTGTGAAAAAAAAGGCTGGATCCATGCATATGTGTATTGACTACCGTCAATTGAATAAGCTGACCACCAATAATAAGTACCCACTACCGAGAATAGATGATTTATTTGACCAGTTCAGAGGGGCTTCTGTGTTCTCCAAGATCGATCTGCGATTGGGATACCATCAACTGATGGTTAAAGAGACCGGTGTGCATAAGACAACATTTAGGACTCGGTACAGTCATTACGAGTTCCTAGTAATGCCATTTGGACTGAAGAATGCACCTGCAGCTTTTATGGATCTGATGAACCGAGTGTTCCAGCCCTATCTGGATCGGTTCGTGGTAGTCTTCATTGATGACATTCTGGTGTATTCGAAGACTGGGGACGAACACGATGAGCATATTCGAGTGGTATTACAGACGCTTCGTGAGAAACAGTTGTATGCGAAGTTCAGTAAGTACGAGTTTTGGCTTCGAGAGGTAACCTTTTTGGGCATGTGGTTTCTGTGAAAGGGGTTTCGTGTTGATCCTCGCAAGATTGAGGCTGTGTTGGAGTGGAAACAGCCAAAGAATGTGTCTAAAATCTGCAGTTTTCTGGGGTTGGTTGGTTATTATCGATGCTTCGTAGAAGGGTTATCTATGATCGCAGCGCCATTGACCAAGCTTCTATGAAAGGGAGTTCCCTTTGTTTGGACTGATAAGCAACACGAGAGCTTCGAGAAGCTTAAATCTATTTTGACGTAGGCTCCGGTTATGATACAGCCTGAATTTGGGAAAGATTTCGTGGTATACTGATGCGTCGCATATGGGTCTGGGTTGTGTTCTGATGCAGGATGGTAAAATGGTAGCTTATGCGTCTCGTCAGCTCAAGACACATGAGGCTAACTATTCGACGCACGACTTGGAGTTGGAAGCGATGGTCTTCGCTCTGAAAATATGGAGGCACTATATGTACGGTGAGAAGTGTATTATCTACACTGATCACAAGAGCCTCAAGTATCTCCTCAACCAGAAGGAGTTAAATCTTAGGAAGCGTAGATGGGTTGAACTGCTTAAGGATTATGACTGCACCATCGAGTACCATCCTGGTAAAGCTAATGTAGTGGCAGATGCTTTGAGCCGTAGGGCTATGACCGATCTGAGAGCGATGTTCGCTCGACTCAGCTTATTCAACGATGGAAGTCTGTTAGTAGAAATTCAGGTTAAGCCCACATGGATTGATGAGATCAGGAGTAAAAAGATGGGGGATAAATCGCTTGAGTTGCGATTTCGTCAGGTTGAGAATGGGGATACTACTGAGTTTAGGATTAACAGTGATGGGGTACTTTGTTTCCGCGGTCAGATCTGTGTGGCGAATGATGAGGATTTGAGGCAATCGATTTTGAGGGAGGCGCATAGTAGCACTTACGCTATGCATCCCGACGGGAATAAAATGTACCGAGATTTGTGAGAGTTATACTGGTGGCCAGGGTTGAAGCGAGAGGTTACAGACTTCGTTGCTCATTGTCTGACTTGTCAGCAGGTTAAGGCTGAGCATCAGTTGCCTTCGGGGTTGCTACAACCGGTAAAGATTCCGATGTGGAAATGGGAACGAGTAATGATGGACTTCGTTAGTGGGTTGCCCTTAACACCCACTAAGAATGATTCTGTTTGGGTCATCATGGACCGATTAAACAAGCCTGTTTACTTCATCCTAGTCAGGACAAATTTTTCTCTCCAAAAGTTAGCAAAGCTCTATGTATCTGAAATAGTGAAGCTGCATGGGGTTCCTATTTCGATCATCTACGATAGGGATCCTTGCTTCACGTCTCGGTTCTGTTGCACGGAGCTCTGGGTTCGAGATTGAACTTTAGTACTGCTTTCCATCCTCAGACGGATGGTCAGTTAGAGAGGGTGATTCAAGTACTGGAGGATATGTTGAGGAGCTATGTTATAGATTTCCGAGGCAGTTGGGAGGAGTATTTGCCGTTGGCAGAGTTCGCCTATAACAACAGTTATCGTGCTAGCATCCAGATGGCACTGTATGAGGCCCTATATTGTCATAAGTGTCTCACTCCCTTATGTTGGACTGAGTTGGGGGAACGACATGTTCTGGGTCCGGAATTGGTTTTAGAAACTGAAGATAAGGTTCGATTGATTCGAGGTTGTCTAAAAGCAACATCTGATAGGCAGAAGTCCTACGCGGATATGAAAAGAAAGGATATTGAGTATGCTGTGGGAGACTTAGCTTTTCTCAAGGTCTCGCCATGGAAGAAGGTCTTGTGTTTCGGTCACAAGGGTAGGTTGAGCCCTCTGTTTATTGGGTCGTACCGTATTCTGAAAAGAGTGGGGCCAGTCGCATATCAGTTAGACCTTCCTCCGGAGTTGAACCGCATACATGATGTGTTCCACGTCTTAATGTTGAGACGCTACCGCTCTGATCTTACACATGTTGTTCCTATTGAGGACATCGAGGTTAGACCATATCTGACATTTAAGAAGGAGACGATTCAGATTCTGGAGCGTGACGTTAAGGTTCTGTGAAGGATATCTATTCCCTTAGTGAAGGTGCTGTGGTGGAATCATAGCACTGAGGAGGCTACTTGGGAGCCGGAGGATTCGATGCAGCAGTAGTATCCTCACCTCTTCTGATCAGGTAAAATTTTGAGGAGAAAATTTTCTTTTAGGGGGTAGAGTTGTAACGCCCCGGTTTTTGCTTAAATTCGGCTTTTGTATTTTTGACATGAATGAGTGTCTGCTTCAGTGGTTATGTGTGCTAGGTGTGTGTGAGAGGTACCAAGTTCAAGTCTCAACTTGTGTGAATTTTGGTATTTTTATAATTAAAGCCCAAACTCTGGTTAGTAGGCTTATAAGTTAAAGTGTGTAAGTAATTAACAAAATAGGCCTGCTGGTCTAGTGGATAAGTGGAGTGTTGGAGATGTTGAGGTCATGAGTTCGAATCCCTGTGTGATCCAGGAATTTATTTTTGCTATTTGTGTCGTGTGAAGAGGTTGAGTTGGACTAAAATTCTGATATTGGAGAGGTGGATGGAGAGAATTAAGGGGAGAGATTAAGGGGTAGCAGATGTTTTTTTTTTTTTTAAATTTTCGGTTATCACCCTTTTCCCAAAATTTCTGACGCCACACGGGCATGTGGTCGCCCATGTGGTAGGCCGTGTGCAAGACTGTTAGTCACCACACGGCTGTGTGATCGACGAGTTAGGCCGTGCGCGAACGACAGGACAGTGTGATGGCTGGGCAAGGCCGTGTGTGATACATAGGCTCGACCAATTAGGTCGTGTGGGCCATATAGGCGTGTCGGATTTTGGGCCAGGCCGTGATCCACATGCCAAGGCCAATTTGGGCCGTGCAGGCCACACGGGCGTGTGGGCCCACACAGGCAGGCCACATGGGCGTGTGAGCCCATTTTTCTGAAAAACTCTGTAAGGTTGCACGGGTCGCCCAAGTCGACTGTGGACCTACCGTAAGGTCGGTAAGCAATAATTAGACCCTTAACTGAAGCTCTGTCTGTCTGATTTCTGTACTAAGCATGTATGCTGATTTAAATATTTGAGATTTATTTGCATAATAGCATGTCATTCTTGTATGTTGCATTGCATCGGGGTGGGTGGATTATGATTGGAGGAAGTATCTAAAAGGCTATTAAGCCTGTTATCTGGCAGCTTAGCTGCAAATTTCTGATCATGTGCCGTATTCGGTACACCATGGTGTGTAGGGCTGGGTGGGTTGATTTTATCCCTACATGGTGTGTAGGGTTGGACGGAATTGGTGTGTAGAGGCTGGTGGGTAGGACTCTATTTTCTGTATATTCCATCTAAAATGGGCTAAGGCCCTATAATATATCTGATTCTGTATCTGAGTGGGCTAAGGTCCACACCATTTCTGTAATGGGCTCAGACCCGAATTGTGAATTGATGTCTGTTATCTGATATTTCTGTGTGTGTATGTTCTCTGTGGGGATTACACACTGAGTTTGTGAAAACTCACCCCTTTTCTGTTTAATCTGTCCAGGTAATCCCCAACAGAAGACAGATCGGTGCGGCAGAGGACTCGGCGGTTACCACGGTTCTGGACATTTTAATTATGGTTTTATTTTTCATTATGGTTTGATTAAATCTGGGTAATTTTTATGTAATAAGGCCTTTACGTATTTTGTTTTAAATTTGGAATTTATGACGTTATGGTACCGCGGTTAGAAATAGGAAAACTCAAGTTTTCAAAGTAAACAAAGGTTTTATTAAAATACATACAAATTTGCAAATTATTTTAAAAGCTTCCGCGAACATATAAGGTTTTGAAACTGGATAATAAATAAATAAACGACACGTTTTGACAATAGCCTAAGATACCTAAAACTGGTCTTAATGCAGTTATGTTTTCTAAAGCACTATCATGTGATGCCGCCAGATTCGGCCATAACATCTAGGTCGGTTTGAGGTGTTACAGGAGATTTGGAAGATGATCTCGAAGAGTACATTGATGTTCTGCTATAGTAGTTCTAGAATGGAATAAGGCAAAACAAGTTGTTTCTTTTCAATCCTTTTGTTTGGTTGGGTGTTTCTAATCATTTTGTCTTTGTTTTGCTTTCTTCCTAGGTCTAAAGTCTTTTGTATGTCGGCTTCAATCGATTTTCATCATTTTGTCTTTGTTTTGCTTTGTTTCTGGGTCTTTAAGTCTTCTGTAAGAGACTAATATTTATGAATAAAAAGTCGTTCATCGAGACAATATTTTTGATGTTGTTTTAGGCCACGGTTCAAAAACATGGTATGAATCTAAGAAGAAAATAAACTCTTTTTTTTACTCAATCGAGGTAGAATAATGTAAAACGAGAAAGACGTTGGAGCCATCTACCTCGTTCAAGGACAATAAGGTTACAATAGACTAAAGACAAACATCTCAAACTCCTATAAGATATTAAGCAATACTAATTCATCTATCTTAAATGGTATCATGGTTATTAAGCAATAAAGGAAACCCATAATTTTAGAATCTCAAACTCCTATAAGATATCACATTATCCAACAAAAATTTGAAGTTAATCCTTAAAATGAAAAATTAGAAGTTCGAAATAATATAATCCACACTTTCCTAATAGAGTAAAAAATGTTTGGTAGAAACCAAAAAGGAATCCTTCAATAATATAATCCTTCGTAAAGTTATGTTGTAACGTGAGCTGTAGATTTTGATCCATGTTTGGGTTTTGGGTTCTTTCTATTGAATGCTTCTTTTTCAGTTTAAAAATTGGTAT
Organism: Gossypium australe; assembly: GCA_005393395.2. Classification (NCBI taxonomy): domain Eukaryota; kingdom Viridiplantae; phylum Streptophyta; class Magnoliopsida; order Malvales; family Malvaceae; genus Gossypium; species Gossypium australe. The sequence goes on along the minus strand of CM016619.1, from coordinate 107,537,455 downwards.
TAGGAGGATGAATGGGTCGATGATTGCAAAACAGAAGACTGAGGGTGAATTTTGCAAGGTTTGGAGAAAGAAAAATAGGAATCAAGGATATGTTTGGGGTCAAGCAGGCATGAACTAGATGACTCATAGAACGTATAGAGATGTTCGGATTCAGGGTGCCAAAAATGGAAGCCGCCATTGATATAATTTGGTTACCGGTGGTTCGAAAGAGTTAGAGATTTGGAGTTGGATGAAGATAGATACATTTGGTTCCATAATTTCTATGTCTGCAAGATGGAAGGTTCATTCCATGTGGATTAGCTTATGCCTTGCGAACAAAGGTTGGTGTGGAACTTTTGAATTGTTGATGAGGTAAGTTTTGGACACATAAATGGAACACTGAATATTTGTTTATTTATAACCTTTCATTTGTAGCTATATATTGAGATTTAATATACCATTTAGTATCCAGGTTTGACACTTTTTTTAATGTGGTACCTATGTTATTTTTTTTTTCAATTTGGTACTTATATTTGACAAAAGTTATATATTTTTTGGTACTGAAAAGTAATGATGTTAACTTTTTAGTGTTTATTCGAATTTTAGGGTTGATTTGATGAAAGTTAATTACTAATATTATAAGGTTTAATTTTTTTATTTGTTTAACTTTGCGTTTAATTTGTCAAATATAGTATAATGGATGTTGTTTAATTTAGGTTTCATTATTTATTTAATGAAAGTCAATTGAAAATATTATTAACTAAATTATTAATTTTCATCAAATCAACTCTAAAACTCAAATTAAACACTAAAAAGTTAACACTGTTACCTTTAGGTACCAAAATGTATAACTTTGGTCAAATATAGGTACCACATCGAATTAAAAAATAACACAGGTTCTAAATTTTTTTAAAAAAAGTGTCTAACTTAGGTACCAAATTATATATTAAACTTTTTATGAATTTTACACGTAATTTTACAAACTGCAATAATAATTAACTTGTGTATGAGCCCTATAAATTATATAAATTTTGAAATTTGTTTGCACGAAGATGTGTAATTTAAAAAAACTACATATGAATGAATGACGACAATAATTTCTATTTGAATCCTATAAATTAAATAAACTATATGATTGATGTTGACAAAACCCATGTAATATTATTGAGAACTGCATAAGAATAAATGAAGACGATGGTTTGTATTTAAACTCTAAATATCAAATCAATTATACGATCGATCTTCGCAAACACGAGTAATATTGATTACTACATATGAATACATGACGATAATAATTTATATTTGAATCTCATAAATTAAATAAATTAATATCCATCTTCGCAAAACATGTGTAATAGAATAAATGAAGACTATGGTTTGTATTTTAACACTAAAAATCAAATCAATTATGATACTCTTTGAAGTCAGTTAACATTTTACTTTCTAACCTCTTAGTGCACTACAATACTCAGGTGGTAGGGTCGACCATATCTCATTTAGGCGGCAAAGCCAATCATATATAAAAGCTAATCCAAGTGCACCAAGTATTTAAGAACTTAAGTCTTAACCAAGACTTACAATTATAAAAGAACAAAACACCTTTATTAATACACAGTACAATTACAATATGACACAACATTAATATAACGTTGTGTATCCTCTTGTCTCTAGACCTGATGAAGTTATATACATATATATTTGCTTTTATTTTTAAAGAAGCCTTTTTTTAATTCTGCTTTGATTTTTTTGTTCTTTTTCTGTGGTTGTTCTATGATGAGAATAGCAATGATGATGGTGATAGTGAATATAAGAGTGATGAATATTTTTGAGACGAAGACTAAAGACAAAAAACAAGAAGAGGTGGTGGATGATTTGTTTAATAATAAGTTTATCAATTCAATAACCATCTCTTTCCTATAATTTTTTTAAATAGATATTATTTTAACTATGATTTTGCATGGTGCTATTTACGTGAAACAGAAGATTAGGCAACTAGAATTTTGGGTCTTTTTATTTGGGGAACTAGGCAATATATTGAACAGGTTTATCTTGCAACCCAACCAAATCTAAATATTTGATACAATGATTTGACTATTAGTGCATCAAATGATGATATATTTTTTAAAAAATGAATTTAAAAATTTTCAATAACATATTATCATCTGATTCACTGAGTGGGTACTTAAAATTTAAACTAGTATTAACTGAGGTTTCTAAAATTAATGACTCAAATTTTCTTAACCATATATGTTTTTTATTTCCTTTTTAGACAAATTCATAACTATATATGTGATTTTAGATTTATAACCATATATGTGATTTTGGACAACACAACTAATTAAACTTTAGAAATGAAAAAAAAACGTTACCAAATAACTATTAAAAAAACTTGAGAGAATGATTGGAAAAATGAAAAAAAAAAATCAATTTTAACTTCAATACACAACAATTAAAAAAAGTTTTTTTTTTTTGAATATTATGTAATTTTAATTTGTATAATAAAATTATAAAAAAAATTCTTTATCCAAAATAATAAAGCATTAGTCAATATATGAATATATTTTTGATTTTGATTTATAGGGTCAGATTAAAAGTGACATTCATTAAGGAATATTTAATTTATATTTTCTGATTTATTTTTGCATTAATTTACTATTTTTATTCAATTAAAAATTATTATTTTATGAATGTTTAATATATTATTTAGTATCCAAGTTTGAAATTCTTTTTTTAATGTGGTACCTATGTTATTTTTGTGTTATTTTATTATTAAATATTTTTAAAATTAAAATAGCATTAATTCTAAATTAGTTAATTATTTTTAAATATATTTTTTAATTACAATTCTTTTTCAATTTATTTCAAAAAATCATTAAAAGTTGTAAACAAATAATCATATTATAAAAAAGTTACAAAATAATATACAGAACTGATTCAGCATCGCACAAGAATACAAAATTATATATAGTATATAGTAATATACCAACTACTTTTGACCCATTAATTAAAATTAAAATTTCACAAAAAAATAAAAATTTGAACCAATATTAATTGAGGTGTCTAAAATTAATGACCCATATTTTTTTAACCATATATGTCTTTTTTTTTTAGACATATTCATAACCAAATATGTGATTTTGGATTTATAACCATATATGTGATTTTGGACAACTCAGTTAATAATATTTCCATAGATAGCCAATTAAACGTTACAAATTAAATGAAAATACTACCAAATAACTATTAAAAAAAAAAAACGTTACCAAATAACGTTACAAATGATTGGAAAAACGAAAAAAAAATTCAATTTTAAATTCGATACACAAAAATTTTAAAAAGTTTTTTTTAGTATTATGTAATTTTAATTAGTGTAATAAAATTATAATAAAATTATAAAAAAAATTATAAAAAAATTCTTTTTCCAAAAAAAAAAAATAAAGCATTAGTCAATTTTATGAATATATTTTCGATTTTGATTTATAGAGTCAGATTGAAAAATGACATTCATTAAGGAATATTTAATTAATATTTTTTGATTTATTTTTTGCATTAACTTGTTATTTTTATTCAATTAAAATTTATTATTGTATGAAGGTTTAATATATCATTTAGTATCTAAGTTTGACACTTTTTTTAATATGGAACCTATGTTATTTTTTTGTCCAATTTGGTACCTATATTGGATAAAAGTTATATATTTTTGGTACTGAAAAGTAACGATGTTAACTTTTAAGTGTTTATTCGAATTTTAGGGTTGATTTGATGAACGTTAATTGCTAATATTATTAGGTTTGGTTTTTTGTATTTGTTTAATTTTGTGTTTAATTTGTCAAATACATTCTGATAGTCTGATGGATGTTTAATTTAGGTTTCACGATTTATTTGATGAAAGTCAATTGATAATATTACTAACTAAATTATTAATTTTCATCAAATTAACTTTAAAACCCAAATTAAACACTGAAAGTTAACACTGTTACCTTCAGGTACCAAAATGTAAAACTTTGGTAAAATATAAGTACCACACTAGATCAAAAAATAACACAGGTTCCACATTTAAAAAAAGTGTCAAACTTAATTACCAAATTATATATTTAACTTTTTATGAATTTTACACGTAATTCTGCAAACCAAAATAATAATTAATTTCTATTTGAATCCTATAAATTAAATAAATTATATGATTGATATTGACAAAACACGTGTAATATTGAGATCTGCATAAGAATAAATGAATACGATGGTTTGTATTTGAACTCTAAAAATCAAATCAATTATACGATCGATCTTTACAAACACGAGTAATATTGATAACTACATATGAATACATGATGATAATAATTTATATTTGAATCTCGTAAATTATATAAATTATAATGTCCATCTTCACAAAACACGTGTAATATTAAGAACAGAACTGCATAAGAATAAATGAAGAGTATGGTTTGTATTTTAACACTAAAAATCAAATCAATTATCCGGTCAATCTTCACAAGTACGTGTAACGTAAAGAATTGCGTATGAATGAATGAACACAATAATTTATATTTGAATCATATAAATTAAATAAATGATAAGATTGTTCTTTTTAAATACATGCAATATTAAGAACTGCATAGTTAAAGATTTAATGAAGATCGATTTCTTATTTGAAAATCTAAGGTGACGTGTATCACCTAAGTCACTCGCACTGTATAAAATTAATACAACCAGTACTTATATAACCAACAAACGTTAGATACAATAATAAAACACATTGTACTTTCAAGAAGATTTATTTAATTCAAATAATGGAGACTATATTATTAAAAGAGATAACAAACGTCGGTTAATATTATAATCTTATCAATTATTCAAATACTTCATAAGAATAAAAAATTGAGTGTACTCAAGCAAAATTTGAAAAAAAGGCAGGTAACATGTGAAACTTGCTGTAATATCCTAAAGCAGGGGCTGTGTGTTTGAAGCTTATAGTAGGTGTTAATAGGCCTTAAGAATTGTTTTCATGTGTTTTAGGGGTTATTAAAGCTCGTGGATAAAAAGGGACTATTTTGGAAATTTTAAAAATTAGGGGTCAAAAGAGAAAAAAAAAGTTAGAGGGAGGCCTTAAGTAAAAATTTGGTAAGATTGAGGCATATAAAATGCCTTGGCCGAGTGGCTTCTATGCGCCACTTAAGGGTCAGCGCCAAAACAGGTCTCTGGTTCGAGTCTTAGGCGCAGCAAAAAGCATTTTATTTTGTAAGGGCGCTGCATAAGGAGGCCTTAAAAGAATTTTCGGCGTGTTTGTTGGCAGAAAATGAGCACTAGCCGAGTGGTTAAGACACTAGCAGCGGGAGAGCTCTCGAGGTCAGGGGTTCGAGTCCCCATGGAGGCGCGCGGATGCTTTTATTTTTGGTTTAGCGCTAAAGTAAAGGGAGCCAAGGAAAGGATAGTTTAAAAGAAATTCGCGATACAATTACGTCATGAAATTCGAAGTGGCCGAGTGGCCAAGGACTTTGCGTGAGAACTAAGACTCGAAGGACTCGCGTTCGAGTCCTGAGTTTAGCGCATAAGGCATTTTTATTTTTCTTTTAAGCGCTAGAACATAAAGCGCCAGTGAATTAAGGTTTAAAAGAAATTCCATGCGTTTATTGGCATGAAACGCGCATTGGTCGAGTGGTAGAAGGTGAGGGGAAGCTTCCTCAGGTCTCGGGTTCGAATCCTGAGGATCGCGCATGATGCGCTTTATTTTTATTTCAGCGCTAAACAGCGGGACGAGCTGATGAATGATTAAAAGAGATTCCGATGAGGTTATTGACAAGGAAGTCAAGGTAGCCGAATGGCTGAGGCATTGAGGAGTCCTCTCCAGGTCTCGGGTTCGAGACCTGGGGACTACACTAAGGGCTTTGTTTTATTTTGGCCACGTGAGGAGCCTGCATGGCGCATGCAGCATGCACGCATGCAGCCTAGGGGAGGGTTGCTTCTTCTCTTTATTATTATTTTTATTATTTTTATGTATATCAAGAATATGGGGCAATATTTTTTATTGATTTTATTATCTCAAAGCTGCTAAGAGCATGGGAGTAAAGCATGCTTGGGGAGTTTTATTTTTTATTTTTACTAAGGATTAAACAAATATATATAAAGTTGAACTTAGCAAGAGAAAGGCAGAGCATGATCGTGAAACATGCTTGTGGGTGCTGCCCTATGTGTTTTATTTTATTGTATCTTTAGTTTAATTTGTTATGGATGAATGATGAAATAATAATTATTATTATTATTAGTTATGCAAATTGGGTTTTGGCTTTGGAAAGTAAAACATGCACGCATGGGGCTTCATTTTGTTTTACTATTATTTTGATTATTAGTTATGGAGGATGGAGTAGTTATTAACTATTATTATTATTATATATTTTGTTAGTTTAAGAAGGGTGATGGAGAATAGAATAAACAATGGTAAATTTAGCAAAAAGAGAGGAACATGGTCGGCCTTTTCATAGCAAGCATGGTTAGCATTCTTGAATTTTGGTTTTGGTTATTTTCTTTGCATTTGGAGAATGACCGTTGAAGCACGGGAAGGGAGTTAACCGACTGGTTTTGCTAAAAATGAAAGCATGGCCAAAATTTCATGCTTTGGGTTTTTCTTTCAATTCTTTTTTTTTCTCTTGACCGAATGAAGCCCTTGAGACTTTGAGAGTTGGTTTTGTGTGTAGTATAGAAGACTTGGCCAAAACCTTTTCTTTCGTTTTGTTTCTTGACAGTATTTGTGCATGGCCGATTGGAGCTTGCTTCAAGGCCTAGTATGGTCGATCTTCTTGTGGCAAGGGAAGAGCCAAATCCATTAGTGAAGTGTCTAGTTGCTATCAAATGCTATTTGATCTCTCTCTATCCTTTTTAACATAAGTTAAGTCTTCTATGTTGATCTATAGCTGAAACTCAAGAGAGCTTATTCTTCTTCTTTTATTGCAAGTTTGATGAGGCTAGAAAGCATTTTCGGCTAGCAAAAGTTCCCTTCATTTTTTTTTTTAGCCACATGTTCATTTGCCATTTGAACCTTAGTCTCTTCCTTCATTCCTTCTTTCTCTCCATTATTAGTACTGAAACCCCTTAGCTGAATCTTGATGGAATGGTGCTATCGACTGCGAACTTGTGACCCTCTTATCTCATTAAGCGATTATTAGTAAGTAATATCTCTTTAAAATATTGGTTGCTCCATCTTCATATCTTGTGGCCGAACCTTCAATAATTATGTTGGTGTGCTCTTTTATGTAGCTGAAGGAAGGAACCTTTAAGGGAGCTCTCGGATTTTTGTACATCAAGGCAAATAGTATTTCGGGATCAAATAAGTTAGGTAAATGACTTATGGTATTCGGCCAAGGGCCAATTTTATGGTTTTATGTGTTAAACCGACTCTAACAAGTTGTTTAACAGTGATTTCGACAACCCATATTCAAGAGGTGGTTCCCGGGATTTAGTTAACAAGGTAAGGAAGGGTAACATTCGGCTTTAGGCCTTTTAGTTTGGTTTTTAAAGGAGCTAATCGATTCTGTTCACGTTGAAGTAGGGGTTAATCAAAAGAAGCATATAGTAGCCTCCGGGGTTCAAGTTTGCTTCGGTAAGTAAGCTTTCGGGAGATCGTTTTGGCATGGGCTTTTGATAAGTTTAGATTTGGTTGATTTTGGTTATAGCTTAGTGACTAATGTGTTATACTTATTAAGTGTTGATGGAGGCAAATACCAGTCAAGAAGATAATGGGGTAACCCCTATCCCCAAGTTTAAAAAGAGAGCTGTCTCGGCGGTACGAGATTGGCCACCGGGGTGTGGGCCAGCCTCCGAGCAACAACGTAGGCAAATAGCCGTAGTGTCGCTTAAAGATAGCTTCGGATTTGAGGGCATAACGTTGTTCGTGATCAGGTGCGTAGTTTCGCACTGTTCTCTTGCTGGTTTATGTATGTTATTGTAAATATACATGTTGTGCATGTTAGCCGAAATAAGGGCTAAGATGTTGGATACCCAAGGTGGGTGATCGTTCGATCAGGTGTGTAAGCTCTTACACACTTTATTAGTATAAATGGTTGTTATAATGATATTTTATCACCTATCATGTAGTATCTTTGCCTTGTGGGCATAAGCTTGGTTTTCGGGTAAGTCCCCTAATACTCGATCTATGATATATGTTGTGTATGCCACCATATGCTGTTAAATGTTATGCTATATACAAATGCATGATATATGTGAGCATGATGATGTGGGATAAATGAGTGGAGGGGGCAGTGATATTCGTGTCGACGGACACCAGTGTTTTGGTAACACATTGTGACTACGGTCACCAGAGGTTTGGTACCTCCAGAGGTTTGGCACCTCATAGCGTCTCGTCCCTGTGGCTTAGTACCACCGTGGGTTGGCCCCACATTTGAGATACGGGATCGACGCCAGTGATTTGGTATCACACGATGGGTTGGCCCCATCATTTTATTGTGACTTTAAGTCACCAGTGGTTTGGCACCACACGTATTGACGGATATTGTGACTTTAAGTCACCAGTGGTTTGGCACCACACGCATTGACGGATATTGTGACTTCGAGTCACCAGTGGTTTGGCACCACCAGTGGTTTGGTACCACACGGGGTAGAAAAAGGAGTATGGATGGCTAGGTTGGGTTTCATAATTGCATACTCACTTCATAATTCCATATTCATGTGTATGGACTGTGTGAATATGGGCCAAGCCCATATGTGGGGACATGTGTTATAGCTATGCACTGAGTCTTGGTGACTCACCCCCTTTCCCTACCTTTTTTCAGGTGAGTCGATCGCGGAGACGGAGCCGTAGAGGACTCGAGGTGGCCATGCTTGTTTCTCGGTTTGAAGTTTTTATTTCGTACCATTAAGGTTTACTATTTGCTAAATTCGATTGGGTTGTAATATGGCCGCTTATTATTTCTATTATTATTCGTATGATTAAGTAGTAGTTTTTACCTTATTTCTAATGAACTTATGAACTGTTAAGCGAATCGGTAAAAGCAACGTTTTCAAAATCAATACTCGTACGCGTTTTCAAAGATGTTACCATCGGGTAGCAAAATTTTACCAAGTTATCAATAACCCTGATACTTCTAAAAATTTAAATGATCAAATGGTTTCAAAGGAAAAGAAAAAGTTTTCAACTCAATCATGTTTATCAAACCAACCTATCTTAGTTTTAGCAAACATCGCTTTACAAATTCAACAATATTCTTAGATTTCCACTGTGAACACGAAATTTTCAAAACGTTTCAAAAGGTTTTTACTACGTAACATACCAGATCCGGTCAAGGCTTGTGGGCCGGGTTTGGGGGTGTTACACTTGCCATATATAGCAAACACCTAGCAAGACCTGACGTTTCATTTCTTCTATAAAAGCAAGGATTTCTCCCAATATGCTTCACTCCACTACTCACACAAGCCTCAGCCTCTCTCTCTTCTCTTGTTTTTCATCCATGATTGAGATACCAGCCAATAGCAAGGAGGAGAGTTCTCCTTAAGAGCAGCAGCAACGCTCAAATGCAAACCACAAGCCTAGGCCTAACCTTAATGTGCTCCTTCCACAACCCCGATTCCCCGTCAATAGGTATATCATATACATATACATATCCTTTTTTCTTCATATAACATTGTATTTATGCTTTCAAAAACATTAATTTAACGTTGTGTAAACTCTTGGCTATTGGCCTGATGAAGTTATATACATATATATTTGCTTTTATTTTTAAAGAAGCCCTTTTTAGTTCTGCTTTGATTTTTTTTTTTTTTTCCTTTTGCTGTGGTGGTTCTATGATGAGAACAACAATGATGATAGTAATGGTGAATATAAAACTGATGAATATTTTGGAGACGAAGACTCTGAAGACAAAAAACAAGAAGAGCTGGTGGATGATTTGTTTAATAATAAGTCTATCAATTCAATAATCATCTCTTTCCTATAATTTTTTTTAAATAGATATTATTTTAACTATGATTTTGCATGGTGCCATTTATGTGAAATAGAAGATCATGCAGCTGGAATTTTGGGTCTCTACATTGGGCGACTGGACAATATGTTGACCAGGTTTATCTTGCAACCCAACCAAATTTACTTTTTACCCTTTACATAAAGATTAAAATTTTCAATAACATATTATCATCCGATTCACTGAGTGAGTACTTAAATATTAATCTTGATTGTAAATCTTAATTTATTTTCAAGTTCTAACTATATATTTGTTTCCTTTTCCTTTTGGGTCCTTATTTTTGCCTACTTGTTACACCTCTCAACAGTAAGTTGCAGGTAATATAGTTGTATCCAAATGTTTTGTTGGCCAAAAAAAAAAAAAAAAAAAAACCTTTTAACTGAAAATCCTTTTCGTTTATCTCAGGAGCTTCAACTTAAAAACTTTCTAATTGGTCAAGAGAATGAAAAACTGAAGAAGAAAATTCGTTAGTTAGTCCTTTAACCCTAACCCTCTCTATAGTACTTGTACTCTCTACACTAGAGAGATCCAACCGCCACCTTTTGATATATATTTGCTTTCATTTGATACTGTAATTGATTGATATTAACTGGTGATGCATGTTTGCCAACGATTGAAACAGGTTAACTCATAACTGGTTAAACCCATATGGGCAATTTGGAAGATGGACCCGGAGAGCACATTGATGTTCTGCTATAATAGTTCTAGCAATGGAATAAGGCAAAACAAGTTGTTTCTTTTCAATCCTTTTGTTTGGGGTTAATTAATGTTTGCGATTGGTTAGGTGTTTCGGATAATTTTGTCTTTGTTTTGCTTTCTTTCTGAGTCTAAAGTCTTTTGTATGTCGACTTTGATCGGTTTTCATCATTTTATCTTTGTTTTGCTTTGTTTCTGGGTCTTAAAGTCTTTTGTAAGAGAGTAATATTTATGAATTAATAGTCGTTCATTGAGTCAATATTTCCAATGTTTTTTTTAAGCCACATTTCAAAAACATGGTATGAATCTAACAAGAAAATAAACTAATTCATCTATCTTAAATATAATATATATTTGCTCAGCCAATAATTTGGAATTCATTAATGAAAAACAGTCCACATATCAATGGTACAAAACAGGGTTCAAAGGAACCTCAAACAACAGATCACCCCGTATATAGAGAAAAACAAAGCAATAAATAGAAATGGAGCTGAAGAATCCAAAGAACTAAAACCATCACCACCATGCCTCAAGCCGAGAAGAACGATCGATTCCAGCTTTTTCTAAGTAAATTGTTTTGCTCTTTATCACGTAAAGATTAAAGAGCAATTTCTTTGAACTCTTTCTCTTCGACCAATTGTGCTTTTTTCTTTAAGTAAATTTTTTTTCCATATACCATCAACTTTTATTTCATTCATTCAGTGGCCTTTGAAAGATAACATCAAGCACTTGCTTGCGTCCGATTACCAGCGTCTTAAAGTGTTTACTTTCTACCCAAAATTTACAACCACCATTCTACCAAAACTGTTTGTCAAATGAAGCTGGAGATTGAATGCAGAGCAGGACAAGGGGCTGAGCGAGAAGCAGACCTCCCTACAATTCGGTAAGAAAAAAGGGACAAAAATATATATATGTATGAAAAAAAAACTTGGAAAATTCAATTTACAACCCACATAAAATGAATGGTTCTAAATCAATACTGCAATCAAGATTCAAGCATAAATAATAATAATAATAATAATAATAATAATAATAATAATAATAATAATAATAATAATAATAACCATTTAACATTTCAACTATTTAACGGTGAAAAAAAAAGAGAGTGAAACTTGCTTGATTACAAAAGAATTGAGAGGGACAATGATGATGAATACGAAATGAAGATTGCCTTCTCCAACTTCATAAATCTTTGGATAAGAAATCTGCTTGATTAAAAAAGTCAAAAGAGATTAAAACACTAAGAAAGGAAAACGTAGCTAACTTTTGTAAAATATAGGTTTCCCATTGGAAAAAAAATAACACATCACATTAGAAAAAAGGAGTTAAACTTAGGTACCAAATTATATATTAGTCATTTTATGAATTTTACACTTAATTCTACAAACAATAATAATAATTAATTTGTATTTGAACCCTATAAATTATATAAATGTTGCAATTGGTTTACATGTAACACCTGTAATTTTAAGTACGACGTATGAATGAATGACCACAATAATTTTTATTTTAATCCCATAAAATAAATAAACTATAATATTCATATCGTAAAACATGTGTAATATTAAGAACTGCATAAAAATAAATGAAGACGAAGATTTGCATTTAAACTCTAAAAATTAAATCAATTATACGATTGGTCTTCACAAACACCTATAATATTGAGAACAACATATGATTAAATGAGGGCAATAATTTATATTTGAATCCCATAAATTAAATAAATTATAATATCGAAATTTACAAAACACATGTAATATTAAGAGCTGCATAAGAATAAATAAAGAATATGGTTTGTATTTGAACCGTAGAAATCAAATCAATTATACAATCGGTTTTCACAAATATGTGTAACATTAAGAATTATGTATGAATTAATGAAGACAATATTTTTTATTTGAATCCAATAAATTAAATAAATTAAAAGATAGATCTTTTCAAAGCACATGCAATATTAAGAACCGCATAAAATTTAATGAAATCAGCTTTTTATTTGAAAATATACGGTGATGTGTATCATCTAATTCATACAATCAGTATTCAGAAAACTAGTAAATGCTAGATACGGTAATAAAACACATTATACTCTTAAGAAGATAATTCAAATTCAAACACCGAAGATTGATATTATTGAAAAAGATAGCGAACACCCGTTAATACTATACTCTTTTCAATTATCCAAATTTCTTAAAAATACTACAAAAATTGAGGGCCCCATGCAAGATTTGAGAAAAGAGTAACATGAGCAACGTGCAATATTAAGAACTGCATAAAATTTAATTAATATCAGATATTTTTTAAATCTAAGGTGATGTGTTTTATCTAATTTTGGTGCAGAACTTTGGTAAGAAAAATCTCGAATACATGAACAGAACATGAACAACAACTTGAATAGAAATGCAAAGCAATAGGACAAGGTTCGAAGGTTTGTATTAAGCCACTATCTTTAATGGTCTATTCACCCCTACTTATACTTGGTGTGCAAATGAGTTTTAAGAAAATGAACCTCGAGGATACAATGAAGCTCGATGACTATTTGCGTTTTGCACTGATGAAAGTAGTTCACTAAGCACCAAGCAGAGTATAACAATAAAATCAGTTTCTATAAAGAATTTCTATAGTAATTCTTTATAGAACAATATAATAATAGTAGAAGATGGACGAAGGATAGAAAGAACTTTTGAGAATTTTCGGTAGGTTTTCCAAATAAAATCTCAATCCTATTTATACGAATTCTTATGTCTCTTCATAGAGAAATAACTTTCAATAGTTGTCTTTTCCTGAATAATCACTCTTTAAAAGAAATATAATTATTCAATTAATATCTCATAACTATTCAAATAATATTACTTTTATAGTTATAATTCTTTGTCAAAAATCAAGTGATATAACTCTTGATCAATAACCAAAAGACATTGCACCCTTTCATTTATAGTTATTGGAACATTATAAATATTTGAAAATATTCCAACAACTATTTCATAGAATCAGTACTTATACAACTAACAAATGTTAGATATAGTAATAAAATACATTATATTCTTAAAAAGATAAGTTAAATTTAAACACAGTGAAGACGATATTATTGGAAAAGACAACAAACACCCGTTAATAGGTATATCATATACATATCCAATCTTGCATTATGTTTTTAAAAACATTAATATAACGTTGTGTAATTTACTAGCTGTAGGACTGGTGAAGTTTTTATGGTCCCTTATGATTTTCGAGATCCATACTTAAGCAGGTAGAAGAATATGAATGCTGAATATATGTATATGTTTGGTTTTTTTTTTTTTTTTGTTTTTTTAAGATTTTGAGACTTTTTCCTTTTGCTTTGGTGATTCGATGATGAGAGCAACAACGATGATGATAAGTATTTTAGCGATGAAGAATCTGAAGACAAAGAATAAAAAGAGGTTGTGGATGATTAGTTTAATAATAAATCTATTAATTTAATAATCATCTCTTTCCAGTAAAAAACATAAAATAGATATTATTTTAACTATGGTTTTGCATGGTGCCATTTACATGAAATAGGAGATCAGGTCCGACTCTTTTTCTTACAACCCAATCAAATCTACTATTTACCTTTTATTTAAACATTAATATTCATATCTGAAAAACCGTAATTATAACATATTTTAATCCCACATATAGCTTGTTTTTGGATGACTTATCCCCCAATTTATGTAAAAAGGTGCTCTTAATCATTTCTTTTTATGTTTTATACTCAGGAAAGCATCCAAGGATGAAAAGAACGAGAAACGGGCTTAAAACGGACCAAATTGGGCCAAGAGAGAAATCGACACGGCCTGGCCCAAAGCTAACACGGCCGTGCCTCATTAAAAGTTCGAGCACGGCCTGGCCACGATCCACATGGGCGTGTGCCATGGCCGTGCCCCTGTCGTTGGAAAGAGCAATTTCATTCAGGAAAGGATACTTGGAGGCAAAGAAACACATTCCAAAGCCTATTCAAACACCCTATTAGGAATTCTACTTAAATTAGGATACTTAGGGGCCAAGTAAAGCATCACAAAGTCTATATAAACACCTTAGGGGGCAACTTGAAAGGGGAATTCGGCAGAAGTCTTCTGCCAGGGCTTTTGTTCAGGGCGTCAAAGTTAGGCCAAAGAGCCAAGTCAGAAAGGTCAGGGTTGAGGGAATCACTCGAAGATAGCCAGTTGATCCATCCCAAGAAGCCGGAGTTATACTCAAGACAGCGGATTTCTCCTTCAATTCCTTAAGGGGGTTTTAGTGATTTCTTATGTTTTGTTTTATCTTTTCTCTTGAGATGTTTTCTTTATTTGTCATGAACTAAACCCTTCAGATACCTGAAGGGGATGAAACCTAGATGAATCTTGTTATTTGATTTCTGAATTATATGATAATTACTTAGTTTGTTCTTAATTATGTTGCTTAATCTAAATCTGATGTGCTTAGATGGAGGAGGAATAGACCCTGCCTAAGAGTAGATCTAGCATAATTAAGCGGAGTTGATCAAACGCCTAGAGATAGGGTTACGAGATTTTGCCGGATTAGGGTGAAACCTAATATGGGAGTCCATTGATCGATTTACTGCTATTCTAGGGGGTTATTATTAGCGAACGAGAGTTCCACTAATTAACCTAGGGTTTGACGTTATTCGCCTCGAGAGAGGGTTTAATATAGGTTAGGGAGTCTTATGGATCAGGCTAAGTAGAGAAATCATACGATTCGGTGATAGGTAAGAAGTCTAGGTGGATTCTTCCTGAGGGTATCGTTGTGATCAATTGAATTTTTCTTCAAGTTATTTTCCAATTCGTTCTTTTTGTCTTTGCGTCTTTAGCTTAGTAGTCGTTAAATGAGATTAAAGCAATTTCACTTTGTTTTTAAGGCTAAATAATAAAAAGAAAGTTAGTATTAGTACTTTTAGTTCCTTTGGGTTCGACAATCTGGTCTTGCCTAAGCTATACTACTGTTCGATAGGTAAACTTGCCTTTAATCGTTGTCAGAGTTAGTTTCCAGGTTTGATCATTCGTTTTATAAATTTTAAAGCTATGATTTCAGCGATCAAGTTTTTGGAGCCGTTGCTGGGGAACTAAAATATTAAGAAAGCTCTATTTTTATTATTTTAGCCATTTTTTCCTAGAATTTATTTTTATTTTTATTTTTATTATTTTTTTCTTTTCCACTTCGCTAATTTTTCCTCTATTTTGCTTTTGACAGATAATTTTAAAGAGAAGATGACACTGAATAATTATCAGTGGCAAGACATGAGGACAATTCCTACTAAAGCAGCTAGTTTTTCAACCTCGACGTGGTCACCAGATTATCTAACCAGCTAGAGATGATGAATAAAAAGATTGATGGTTTGTGTAGTCTCTTGCAGGTACACCCAGTAATGCAATATGACTCGAATCTAAGAGGCGTGGCGAATCCTGAGTACCCACCCTACGGATATGGCATGGAGAACGAACAAGTCCACTATATGGGTAACTATTCTAGACCTCAAAATAATTTTTATAGTGACACTTATAATGCAGGTTGGAGGTACTATCCCAATTTCTCGTGAGATGATAAAAATAGCCAAAGACCGGAACTTCCTCCAGATTTCCAACAAACACCTCACCAACAAGAAGAGGAGTCGAACCTTGAAGAGATGCTGACAAAATTCATGCAGCCACAGAAAACCGTCTCCAAGACACTGAAACAACCCAACGAACATCAGTTGAAGAGACCAAGAACCGAGTCGAGGACCTTACTAAGTTAGCAGGGGAAGTCACTAAGGCAGTCGCACAACTTGCAAAATTAGTGTCCGAACAACCGCAAAGGCGTCTACCAAGCAACACAGAGATTAACCCAAAGGAGCAAATTCAAGCCATAACAGCTCAGGAGAGTATAGGGTTAGATGAACCCAATTCAATACAAGAAAACAAGGTAGACAAAGGTAAAGTTGAGGTAACACAAGAAAAGCCAAAACCAGTAATCAAAGAGTACCAACCCCGCATACCTTATCCCGAATCGATGAAGAGAGACGATACAGAGGAACAGTCCGATAAGTTTCTTAAACTTTTAAAGAAATTACATATTAACTTACCATTTCTCGAAGCTCTTTCGCAGATACCTGATTATAGAAAATTTTTAAAAGAGCTGTTAACAAACAAACGAAAACTAGACGAGGCATCACATGTGGAGCTAAACACAATGTGCTCAACAATTCTACAAAATAAACTACCACGGAAATTAAAAGATCCAGAGAGTTTTACAATTCCATGTTTAATTGGTAGTTTATCTATTGATAATGCTTTAGCTGATTTAGGGGCAAGCATCAATGTTATGTCTTATAAAATGTTTAAACAACTAGGTCTAGGGAAACCCAGACAAACTAGGATGATCATTCAGTTAACTGATAACACTATCAAAATTCCTAGGGGTATAATAGAAAATGTTCTAATCAAAATTGATAAATTCATATTCCAGTAGATTTTATTGTCTTAGACATGAATGAGGACAATTCGATTCCTTTAATTTTAGGAAAACCCTTTCTAGCAACTGCCAGGACTAAAATTGATGTTGGTATAGGAGAACTCATTCTTCGTGTAGGTGACGAATCAATCAGTCTACAAGCTTTTGACTCGGCCAAGACATCAAGTGATGAAAGTGAGAAAGTAAATTCAGCTGATAATCAAATTGTTCAACTTTCACCACAGGAAACACCACAAGGCTACAAACCTGAGCCGAATCATGGGCCCCAAGCCGTACAAGCTCATAACAGTGAATTGTTAGTGGAATCTGACCCAAGGCAAGAACCTATGGTAAGTGAAGGTAAGGTTGAGGTAAGCCATGATTTACCAAACCCGGTAAATACAGAGTACCAAGCTCGTGTGCTATATCCTGATGCAGTAAAGAAAGATCACACAGAGGAAGAATTCAGTGAACTTACACTTTGTGTAGACGACGAAACAATCAGTCTTCAAGCTCTTGACTCAGCTAGGACATTGAGTAATAAAGGTACGAACGTTAATTCTATTGATAACTATTTGGTTCAACCTTCTTTACAGGAAGTATCACGAAATCACCTAGTTAAGCTAGATCTTAGACCTCGTGCTGACAAAGAAGAATTGTATGAGGAACGAAGCCTTAGGGTCGACAAATTAGAAGAGTGGAAAACACAACTTAAAGAAGAGCCGGAACCACACGAAGTGAAACCGAAGGAGCCCCCAGACGAGCTGATAGGAACAACGAATCACTTCAAAGTAGGAGATCAGGTATTGTTGAATAAGGAAGACCCTCGAATCACCAATTCAGACCTCAAGACAATCGAAGAAATCACTTTTGAGGTACTTAATGTCTTCCTATATGGCACAATCGAGGTAAGCAATCCTAAATTCGACACTTTTGAGGTAAACATTACTCAACTTAAACTATATATCCATAACTGAAGTGATTGCATGAGAAAGGATTTTCACCTCCTCAAACCACCATGACCATACGAATGAGAGGTAAAGTCTAGCTTAAGACTATAAACGAGCGCTTCTCGGGAGGCAACCCGAGCACTAACCCCATTTTTACATTTTTTATTTTTTTCTTTCTTTTTCCTTTTAGCACATAACCATAAACTAACAAAAGAGCAGATTTCTAGGTCACACGACCCTACACACGGGCGTGCTCGTGGCCGTGAGGAAGCCATGGAATGAACCATGTTCGTGCCAGTAGTCGTGCACGACATAGAAAAATCTCTTTTCCCAACACGAGTGGCGATAATAGTCCACGCCCGTGCCGACGTCCCGTGCGAGGTTACTGACTTGTTAAGCACAGGCTAAACACGACCGTGCCTTCCAACCGTGCCAACATTTTAACTTATCGAACACGGGAGGAGCACACCCGTATTAAATGACCGTGTCAAGAAAGACACGGGCGTGCCACTACACCTACAGCCATGCCCGAACACCCTGAACGCGCCCAAAAATTCAAAATCCCAAAACACGGGCTATATCTCTATTTAAACCTCATTCTCCCTTTTTCTAGTTGTCTTTCATTTTCCATTATTTATTTTTATTTTTATTTTTATTTTATTTTCATTTCATTATTTTTTACTTTATTTTATTTTCTTCGTCTTATTCTTTATGATATTTAGATTTAGTTTAGGATACAATAAAATCAGACCGGCTGCTTCGAGGATTCAATTTCAAACGGTTCGAGACGCTTCCCCACGTTCACCTCCAATCTTATCCGATTTCTTTTCATTGGCTTAATCCAAAATTTAGGAAGTTTTACTTCTCTCCCCATCTTATGATTTTTATGATTATTTTGCTATTATCTATCTTTATACATTGAGGGCAATGTACATCTTAAGTGTGGGGGGGTTAACTATAATATTATTTGAAAATCCCTGAATTATGCCTTGTTCAAAAGTAAAGTCTCTCATATTATGATTAGAATGAACTTTCCTATGATTTATGATCTTTGTTATATGTTTTGGAGTAAGTCATTGATAATTGTGCATTGATGATTAAATTTGAAGGATACTAGAGAACCAAGCATGATAAAGTCTATTTTTCAAAAAAAAAAAAATTAGGTTGTCTACCTGAATCTGAATGTTACTTTGAGGCTTGAAATTTATGAGGTTGACATCAAAATACCCATAATTTTTGTGAGATTTTGAGCCTTTTAGAGCATATGATACGAATCGTCTCGGGTTTGAAAACGAGTCGTAGATGTTGCCCGATCGTAAATTAGGTAGTTTTTCGTTGAATATGACTAAAGGGATATTTTAATGCTAATGGCTTGAAAAATAAAGATAGTTAAGTAGTTGAGATGGATACGAATTTGAAACAAGAAAGAACCTTTAATAAATATTAAATACCCGAATCTTATAAGCTTCAAATAGATGAAAGGAGATTGAATAAAACTGAGACCCACTATCTAGCAAGATAGGAACCAACGGTATAGAAATTGAACGCCACACCCAAAAGGATGATAAGTTCGAAACAAAGTTGGATTGACGCCACTAGGAACTAGATAAGTCAATTCGAACCTTGAAGAATTAGGAGAGTGAATTAAACTCACCAAAAAAAAAATATTCATTCATGAAATTCCACCTCCTACAAATGACAAAGGTCCATCTATTTATAGGACAAGTGTATGCTGTCTTTTTTCTCAAGGGATTGCAAATGCCCTTCCATTTAATGTTCTATGCCGTCCACATGTTCCATTGTTGCACATGTTCTTTAAAAAAACCTTTTGTTCCCTTGTCCTATTAGTTGACCTTTAAAAGAAAAAAATCAGCCACCATCTTATGTTTGTGCCGTCCATGCTTTGAAGAATAATTGAAATTCATGCAAGCATATGGCTTGTTCTCCTTTGTGCCATCCCATGCTAGGAATTTAAAATTCATGAAAGCTTGAAAATTTGTTCACCATGTGCTTTGTGCCGTCCCATGCCCTTCAAGAATTTAAAATTCATGAAAGCATAAGTCTTGCATGTGCTGTTTAATTGTTTAATTCTAGCAATTTAAAATTCTTTCAATCATGCTCCGTCTTGTAAGCTTGTGTCGCATGCTCTAACCAAGTCCCATTGTTTATTCAAAAGTGTCCATGCTTTGTTATTTTATTGCTTCTCTTTATATTTCCGTCCATGTTTAGCCTGGATAAAACCTGCTAGGCATAAGCCTGAATCACGCACCGGCACTAAGCCTGCTAGACCCAAGGTCTGATAATCATTCACCGGCAATAAGCCTGCTGGGCATTAAGCCCGATAAGTTCACCAGCCCAAGGCTTGCTAGGCTCAAAGCCTGAATAGAAACATTTTAAGATTTCTCACACGAATCATCGTAATCTCATCGTACGAACATTCAAATAACTTCTATCATTCAAATAATTTAGCTAAAACACGTATTCTACTTAGCCAAATTCGGCTAATTCATATATAGTTATAATGGTTCTAAATTTCAGCATATACAAAGTTATGTAAATAATTTACGACATATATTTGCTTAGAGACTTACCTCGGATATTGACGGACGAAGAAAACCGGCTATTCGATAATTTTCGCTTTTCCCCGATCCAAATCCTTTTTCCTTTGTTCTTGATCTTAGGAGGACATGCAAGGCTGAACCATAAAAGCTTAAGCTTCTCTTCTCCTTTCTAAATTTTCGGCAGTGAAGAACCAAGGTAAAAGATGAACCCCCCCACTAGTTGTTTTATGATTCTTTATTTAATTTCATATAAAGAAATATTACTATAATATCACTTTTCAAATTGAAATAATTTAATCAAAAAAAAACATTATCATGCCGTCCACTCCATAGAAATTTAGAATAGTTTGACATGCAAGTCCCCTCATGAACTAAACAATTATATTAAATCCTCCACTTAATAAAACTATTTTTACTACTTTAGCAATCTAGTCCTTTTTTTAAAATAATCACACAAACAAACAAATTATCTTATGAAACTTTCACACATGCCAAATCACATATAATTAACACGTAAAATAATATAAAAAAATATTTTTCTGACGTGGATTAGTGGTCCCGAAACCACCGTTCCGATTAAGGTCAAATTTGGGTTGTTACAACTCTCCCCCCTTTAGGGATTTTCGTCCTCGAAAATCTTACCGTTAAACAGGTTCGGATAACGTTCTTTCATTGTATTCTCCATTTCCCAAGTTGCCTCTTCAACTCCGTGCTTTTGCCACAGTACTTTAACTAATGGAATTTTCTTATTTCTCAATTCTTTTATCTCCCGAGCCAAAATACAAATCGGTTCTTCTTCATATGTCATATCTGGCTGAATCTCAACTTCTGTCGGGCAAATCACATGTGAAGGATCAGATCGATATTTACGAAGCATCGAAACATGGAAGACATTATGAATCTTTTCTAGCTCAGGTGGTAATTGCAATCTATATGCAACTGGCCCGATACGCTCTGTAATTTCATACGGTCCAATGAATCTCGGACTTAACTTGCCTTTACGACCGAATCTGAGTACTTTCTTCCACGGTGAAACTTTCAAAAATACCCGGTCTCCAATTTGAAACTCAATGTCTTTACATTTTAAATCAGCATATGACTTTTGACGATCTGACGCAGCTTTCAAACTATCACGGATCATTGCCACTTTCTGTTCAGTTTCTTTAATCATATCAACCCCGTGTATCTTGTTTTCACTAAGCTCTGTCCAGTATAATGGTGTACGACACTTACGACCGTACAAAGCTTCGTAGGGTGCCATTTTGACACTAGATTGAAAGCTATTATTGTAAGCAAATTCAATCAAAGGTAAGTACCGTTCCCAAGTACCTTCAAATTCGAGGACACAACATCTTAACATGTCCTCGAGTATCTCAACATTAATTTGCCCATCATATTTTGTCTAATTAATTCACCCATTCTCCATATTCGGCAGCCCCCCTTTGCATCCATTTACATCCATGCTTTGTCCCTTCAACTGTGCACCATCTTGCTTAAAGTATTCCACATTGGGCAGCACCAATAAACACATGAACTATCATCAGTAAAATTCAGCTGAACATAGTTAACACAAAATTTAAACACTTTATTTAAACACTAGGTAAAAATAAAGGTTAACAAGACACACTAATATTCAACTTTGACAAAAGACATATTAAAAACTCGTACTATCTAAATAAATTAACATGAAATAAAAATTGCAGCAAACTAATAAATGACTAAAGATAAATTAAATATGCATAATAAAGTGTTAAATAAACTAGCAGTCGAACTAGCTAGTATATTCAACTTCAAATAAATTGTAAGAGTTCAGCATGTTCTTGGGCTCTTTTCTTTCTGTATTCCAAATTTGTGCCACCAAAGCCGATGTGGCATCTTTGAATCGTTTAGCACGGGCCATTAGGTAGCTCGATTGGGTTTCAGTTGACTTCCGTCATAGGCTTCTTAGGTGAGTTCAGATCAGCATACATCCTTTCATGCTCACTTTTTATTATGAGTGTGTCAACATTGATTTGTTATTCTAGAACTTGCCTCGATTATACATGTTAAGACCACACCTTTGATTTGATATACAGAGATGATAAAGGCACTTAGGATCTAACCCACTCTCTCCACTAAAAAGCCTACCTTCATAATTAACCCCTAGTGAACCCCTTTGATCCTAACAACCTTTTTTGACTCACCCACTAATATTAACCCAAAACCCTTTGTATTTGTTATCACCATTCCTTTTTAACTACCCTCTTTGCCGAGATTGATTTTGAACAGTTTCCTAACTATGTTCTATATTTCAGTTGTAAAAACTCTTTCTTATTATTATAATAGTTTGTTCTTAAAAAATGAAGTATATTCATTATTAATTCTATGATAGATGAGCTTATGCATGTAAATTTCAAGTCTTGAAGAAAAAGCTCATAGTAGTAAGTTCAATTGATGTAATTATTTAAGATTAATTCATTTTTCTAGTTAGGTAAATTGTCAAATTCAATCTCGATTCTAACCTTCTAATTCAGCCTTTATCCACAACCTTAACCTAAGCCCCATTACAACCTTGTTAAAGACCTTTTGATTTGTGTATCATCTCATTTTACAGTGGTGGAGATTTGATTTTCAGACAAGCCTATGGGATTAACTCTTCATGTTCGACTTTTGAGTGCTTAATTTTGAACCTTAAACACTTTGAGTGATTTAAGTGAATCTTTAGTGAGGATGTCAATTCTTGTCGGTTCCGAATCAGAGGTAATTAGTTAGGTGAGGGGAAACACCTAACGTTTTCAGGGCTATAAATGTAAGACTTTGATTGTTTGAATCTTTAGGACTCTTTGAGTTGAATTATCCATGTATGAATTATTTTTGAATTATGATGAAACATTATTGATGAAAATTTTGAATCGAGGAAGTTTATTTTAATTATGAGTTGAGAATTTTGCTTGATGACAAGCAAAAGCTTAAGTGTAAGGGTATTTGATAAACCGTAATTATAACATATTTTAATCCCACATTTAGCTTGATTTCGGATGACTTATCCCCCAATTTATGTAAAAAGGTGCTCTTAATCCTTTCTTTTCATGATTTATACTCAGGAAAGCACCCAATGATGAAAAGAACGAGAAACAGGCTTAAAACGGTCCAAATTGGGCCAAGAGAGAAATCAACACAGCTTGGCCCAAAGCTAACACGGCCGTGCCTCATTAAAAGTCCGAGCACGGCCTGGCCACGATCCACACGGGCATGTGCCATGGCCGTGCCCCTGTCGCTGGAAAGAGCAATTTCATTCGGGAAAGGATACTTGGAGGCAAAGAAACACATTCCAAAGCCTATTCAAACACCCTATTAGGAATTCTACTTAAATTAGGATACTTAGGGGCCAAGTAAGGCATCACAGAGTCTATATAAACACCTTAGGGGGCAACTTGAAAGGAGAGTTCGGCAGAAGTCTTCTGCCAGGGCTTTTGTCCAGGGCGTCAAAGCTAGGCCAAAGAGCCAAGCCGGAAAGGTCAGAGTTGAGGGAATCACTCGAAGATAGCCAGTTGATCCATCCCAAGAAGCCGGAGTTATATTCAAGACGGCTAATTTCTCCTTCAATTCCTTAAGGGGGTTTTAGGGATTTCTTATGTTTTGTTTTATCTTTTCTCTTGAGATGTTTTCTTTATTTGTCATGAACAAAACCCTTCAGATACCTGAAGGGGATGAAACCTAGATGAATCTTGTTATTTGATTTCTGAATCATATGATAATTACTTAGGTTGTTCTTAATTATGTTGCTTAATCTAAATCTGATGTGCTTAGGTGGAGGAGGAATAGACCCTGCCTAAGAGTAGATCTAGCATAATTAAGCGGAGGTGATCGAACGCCTAGAGACAGGGTTACGAGATTTTGCCAGATTAGGGTGAAACCTAATATGGGAGTCCATTGATCGATTTACTGCTATTCTAGTGGGTTATTATAAGCGAACGAGAGTTCCACTAATTAACTTAGGGTTAGACGTTATTCGCCTCGAGAGAGGGTTTAATATAGGTTAGGGAGTCTTACGGATCAGGCTAAGTAGAGAAATCATATGGTTCAGTGATAGGTAACAAGAGAAGTCTAGGTGGATTCTTCCTGAGGGTATCGTTGTGATCAATTGAGTTTTTCTTCAAGTTATTTTCTGATTCGTTCTTTTTGTCTTTGCGTCTTTAGCTTAGTAGTCGTTAAATTAGATTAAAGCAATTTCACTTTGTTTTTAAGGCTAAATAATTAAAAGAAAGTTAGTATTAGTACTTTTAGTTCCTTTGGGTTCGACGATCCAGTCTTGCCTAAGCTATACTACTGTTCGATAGGTACACTTGCCTTTAATCGTTGTCAGAGTTAGTTTCCAGTTTTGATCATTCATTTTATAAATTTTAAAGCTCTGATTTCAGCAATCAATATCATAAAAGAATTTGATAACACTTCATCATCATTTAAAAATAATTTCATTCCACAATTGATCCACCTACTAATTTGTTAAAGCCCAATCTACCATTACACAAAGAAATAATTATAGCCCCAATAGCTAGTCTCAACTTGCTACAACCACTCACCCTAAACCTCATATATAAAAGTTTAATCTCTCATGAATAATACCTATTAAACAAGTGCAAAAATACAACGACAAAATATCATAAAATAATCAAGCAATTCATCACAACATGTAACACCCCAAACCCGGCCCAAATGCTACGACCAGATTTGGTATGCTACGGGGTTTACATTAAAAACTTCACTTGGATGATTTTTGGAAATTCAGTTTCTTTATTCAAGTGTTCGTTAAATAAGTGATATTGGAAGAAAACCTTTGCTCTTTCTTTGAACGTGTTTGGAAATCCCATTTCATTACTTATAGTAAGTAAGTCTTTGAAAATAAAATTTAAAGTATAAACATAAACACATATAAATCGATAACCTAAGCTATGGAGCCTTAGTACATAAAAAGTCCCAAAATTAAAACTTTAAGAAAGAAAAACCGGAAATAGTTTATGAAAATAAAAAGACTTGATGGCCCCTCGAGTCCGCCTCGACTCCCATGTCCACCATCTACTGCTCACCTGAAAGGTCTAGGAAAATAAAGGGGTGAGTCACCAAGACTCAGTGTGCAAATCCCAAAAACACATAAAAGGCTTGGGCCCACAAACACATTATGGGCCTTAGCCCATACACAATGGCAACAAAATATTTACATGCAACATGGCCCAACCCAACCTAAAAATCCATCCTCTACACACCAGCCCGTACAACCCAACACACCTCGGGGATTTCTACAATCAACCCACCAACCGCTACACACCATATCGACAGCCATGCTGCCTATTCCTAACAGTCAGGAATAAATTTAACGTGGCTTAGCCACCGATCACTATTGTGACCTAACTTTATAATTCGTGGTTTAACCACCGATCACCAAGTGACCTTTAAACATGCTCTTCCCTTTCATCATATTATCCTCATCCCATGCATACATCCATGCAGAATCAAAACAATATACTACCTAAAAGATCACAGACTATCACATACATCGATACACATAGAGAAGTTTCTATGATTACGTACCTGGCATCCCTTGCCTACCCTTTTTGGGTAATCCGACTGTCTATACAGCCTTTTTCCGGCTTTTAGCCCATAACATATATTTAGTACAGATTACTATACAGCCTTTTTCTGGCTTTTAGCCCATAACAGATATTTAGTACAGATTAATTAGTGTGTTAGAGATCTACACACCTGATTACAGTCAAGAGAGACCTTCTATGCCGACACTATCAGAAGCTGATACGACTGCTAACTGCCTAAGATTTTGTTCTGAAGCCGGTCCACAACCCGGTGGCCAATCTCGAACTGCTGACACCGTTCGTTTTTTAAACTTAGGGATTGGTTTAACAGATCCAATCCCCTCCTTCGCCTGATCGATATTTGATTCCATTAAATGACCTTATCATAACATATGGTTAAGGCCACAATTACGATAGCGAATCTAAAGAGAATCTAAAGAGAACCCCTTACCTTGAAATCCCGAAAAGAGAGATATGAGGTTCAGAGACTAACAGTTCCAGCTTTTAGATCTAAGCGATCTACTTCAATTCTCGAATGTACCCCACACGTAAACACAAGAAACCAGCATTCCATTAGCTTTTCGTGTAACACCCCAAACCCGGCCCAAACACCACGACCGGATCTGGTATGTCACTAAGAAAATTTTGGAAAACATGTCGTATTTTCAGAAAATATTTTTCTAAAGTTTATCCTTTTATTCGAAAAAATAAATAGTTGATAGTTTAAATAAAATATGCCTTTATGAATTAAAAACCCAAATTTAAATACATGCATTAGTTCAATAAGAATTTAAATAACTAAAAGTAATTAAAGCCCAAAATAAAACAAAATATAAACTAGTGGCCCATGGCCTTATTACAACGAGATTTAAAATCCATTAATTAAAAATATAAAATAATAACTTGAGTCTTTTTGCTGGATCCAGATGTTCTTTTGCATGGCCACCTTTTGCTCCTCTCCAGCCCGGTCTAATGCACTAAGTGCTACCTGAAATATTAATTAATTGGTTGAGTCGCGAGACTCAATGTGCAACCCTCATGCACCATTAGATGTGGGTCTTAGCCCCATAAAACAAAATAAACAGTTTAATATACATAATAATAAATAATATGCAAGCCCAACCCAAATCCTAGGTTTCCATCCGCTACACGCCCCCGTACCAGTCATTCACACCATTGGGGATTTCTACAATCAACCCACACCGCTACACGCCTTGATGGCAGTCTTGCTACTCATCATCAGATCATGGCCGTAGCCACTACAACAGATCACAGCAAAAGCTGCTGCAACAGATCACGGTAAAAACCGCTACAACAAATCACGGTAAAAACCGCTACAACAGATCACGGTAAAAACCGCTAGAACAGATCACGGTAAAAACTGCTACAACATATAACTTCCTCCTTTCATCAACCCAACCCATGCAATCACAAAAAATTAATATACTTATATCATTTAATCAGAACATTCACTAACCTGGTGATTTGCTTTTACCCTCTTTGGGTTTCCATCATTAAGCCAGAATTTCGGCATTTATCAAGACATATAAAACTTATAATCATATATTTATCAAACAGATCTAGATGGTGTGGAGAATTACACACCTGATTAATGTAGATACCCTTGCTAAACCGATCTACGCTTTGCTTCAAAAAGCCAGAAAGATGTGAAAATAGGCCTCTCCTATATTCGGCCATAGTTAGTATTCTACTCGATTTTATATATATGAATAAAAAAATCCTCTTACCTTGAAATCCCGAATGTAACACGATTCTATAACTTAGAGATCTATGAGTTTCGGCTTCTAGGAAAAATCCCGGAAAGATGATCTATCGCGCTTTAGGCTTTTGAAAGAACTAAAAATTGAAAAGATGGCTAAGGGAGATTCGGCCAATGAATATTAAGGAGAAGAATAGGTGTATTTTCGGCTTTTTAATCAAAGTGAAGATGAGGGAATAGGCTTAGAGATTTCGGCTTTTGCAGAGAATGAAGAAGAAGATGGAACTTTAGGAGTTTTCAGCTTTTACTCAGAGAAGAAGAGTAAAGAATGAGAGAAAAACCCCAAATGCCGAAATTGAAGAGATATTCCCCCTATTTATAGAAATTTCAGCACTTACCTAACCTTGCAGATAAATCCTATCTTTTCTCCTTTATCTTAATCTACTAGCTCATCTAAAAGAGACTTAATTATCTCTAACTCCTCCCTCCTTTATCAGCATATTATCCATATATTTTAATCATTAAAATCCCTAAATTTTAGCCTTTATCTGCTTATTATCCTCATAAAATAAATTCCTAAATAATAGCCTTTATCTGCTTATTATTAACATATTTTAAACATTAAAACCCCTAAATTTTAGCCTTGTTGCCATCCATTCCACCTAATCCTAATGCCCAAAATTTAGCTAACTTAAATTAAAAGAATTGGGCTCCATGAAACTTAAATTTGGGCCCCTTACTCTCTTGTGTGGCGTCACCTCCTAAGATTGGGCCACAAGCCCACTTTGGTATTTTAAACGTAGATACTACC
This sequence comes from Gossypium australe, assembly GCA_005393395.2. Classification (NCBI taxonomy): domain Eukaryota; kingdom Viridiplantae; phylum Streptophyta; class Magnoliopsida; order Malvales; family Malvaceae; genus Gossypium; species Gossypium australe. Next base: position 107,508,756 of record CM016619.1, on the reverse strand, counting down.
TTTTAAAGCCCTATAATGCCCAAACAGAAAATTTTAATCAAGGCCTCTACCTAAGCTTGAGCCCAATTTGGACCCCTAACACTTAAATTAACACATTAAACATATCCTACCTATTAAACGCATAGGCCCAAAAATTCAGGATGTTACATTTTGGCTTTGTCTTCTAAAAAACCGAAAGAGAAAAAGAGTAGATCAGAAGAAATCGGCACCTACCTTTACAGGAAATTCGGCAACTCCTAGAAGATTTTGGCTTTTGAGAAGATCAAAAAGAGAAGATGATAGGAAGAAATCTATGTAGATTCGGCTTTTTGTGAAGAGATCAGCAAAAGAGAAGAAGCAAAGAATAATGAATATTTTGCTTGTAGAAAAAGAATGAAGAAGAGAATTGAAATAATGAATATTTGGCTTGTAGAAAAAGAATGAAGAAGAGAATTAAGTTCAAGAGTTTCGGCTTTTGCATAAAAGTGAAGATGAGAGAATGGGATTTAGGGATTTCGGCTTTGGCAGAGAATGAGAAAAGAATGGAAGAATAAAACCCTAAATGCCGAAAATAAAAGGATATTCCCCTTACTTAACCTAAATTTCGGCACCTACTACCTAAATCCTGAAAATGCCCTTTTTTAAAACTAAAACTAAGCTACTAATCAAGGGAAATTTCGGCACCCCTTAGCCATACTAAAACCGATTTCTCCCCCCTCCAAGAGATGGAAATTCGGCCACCACCTTGACTAATGGATAATTCCTAAACTTTCTCCCTTATCATTATCTGATCTCCCATCCACAAGTGCCCTAGATAACACCACCTCTTCTTCCTTTTATCTGCCACATTATCAGCCATATTATCTACATTATCCAAACATATATATTCCCCCTATTTCCAAGGCCCATTGCCGTCCCACTCTACTCACTTAAAAACCGAAAATTAGCTAAATTTTAATTAAAAGAATTGGGCTTCATGCAACTTGAGTTTGGGCCTCCCCAGTTGACGCCACTTCCCTGCTCTTTTAGTGGCCCCACTTTGCCACTGGGCTACAAGCCCATTTTATTTTTTAAAACACAGATAATCATCTTTTAAGCCTTATCTTATCAGGCTTTCCACTAGAGTGTCCAAACAGAAAGTTCTAACTAAGACCTCGGCCCAACCTTGAGCCCAATCTGAACCCCTTAAACACTCTAATCAACACATTATACGTAACACACAACAAATGCATAGCCCCACAATTTCAGGATGTTACACAACACACTCTCTCAAAAGATACATATTCCATGCAAATTGACTATGTATTTATAGGCTTAATAGGAAGCAAGGATAATCACAAATAAATTGAGATTAACTTGACTTCTTGTAAGCCAAATATACAAAAAAAAAAATACTAATGAAGTCCCTAGTTAAGTAGAAGAAATATCATTAAAAATGGTCATGATTAACATATTTGAGATTGAGAAAATATCTCACCATAAACCTAAGTCAAACTCAAACTCTTCACAAATACAACCACTTTGATTTCAACTTTAAAGACGAGAGTAAAAACGTCCAAGGAGTCCATTTTTTTATTAAAACAATATCCAATAAAACCCACGTCAAAAGGGTCAATATATAAAGCCTAAGTTGTCGCATATCTTAACTAATTAAGTCTATGACTGATTAGGTCACTGAACAAACATAATAGGACAATCTTGACTCCTAGCAGTTATCAATATATTGAATTATACAAGTATTGCATATATAGTCATTCACTTGCTCGACCTTAAGGTGAATCACGCAATGAACATCGTAAAACAATTAATCTTGAACAAGTTAAAGATTAATTTATCTGGGATCTTATCCAATGTATTGTAAATCTAGACAATCATATATATGTCTTTATCTTGGGAGTCAATCTTGCTTTGACAACCAAGACAAGTTATCTCCCAAATTGAACTTATAAAAAACAAAATTGAGCCATTTTGGGATATTTCTAGCAAACAACTTAACCAAATAGTACATGTGATTTGTACGAGACGGATCCAAGTCGATCCTGACTTTCAACCAAACGACTTTTTCCATTATTCTCGTACCACGAATTGTGTTAAGTGTGGGATCGTGCAACACGGACCAAATCACAGAAAAGAAATGAATTAATTATTTTTCAGTAGAAAAACGTTTCCTCTGTATAAAAACCGTTAGATAACCATCGAACTAATATTCGAATGTGTGACATCATCTTACGTCCCTGAAGCAACTCATAGTAATTCAACCATATTTAACGACTAATGTGTCATTCAAGTAAGTAAATTCTCATGCATTCTCATAATGTGCATATAGATAAGTAAATAAATTGCCAATTCATCACATTATATGCATGCAAGGCTTGTAAGGTTTAAAAACATTGTTAGGATTCAAATCCAAACTCATTTAACCAAAATCTATTGAGGGTCTCGAGACACAACCTTTATGTCTCGATAAATGAAAAATTTTATTTTACATTCGATGCTGAAGTGTCCCAAGACATTGGAGTCTTTGTCTTGAGACTAAGGCCTCATTGCCTCGAAACTGGTATTGAAACATACTTCCTCTGTTTTCTTAAATTAGCTCCAATGTTTTGTTGTCTGAAGAAAAGGGGTTCTTGTCTGGAGACCTGGAATACGAAAAATCTATTTTAGCTTTGATGTGCCCTTGTTGAAGGACATAAGCCACATTGTCATGATACTTGCTTGGTCAATCTCGAAACCATAAGAAATGAAATGCACCAAATGGCCAATTTTGTTCTCGTGGCCTCCAAACATATCATTCAACGCATCATAGCCCAACATGGTTAATCACATGAATTATCACCTAAAAGCATGCATAATAACATACCATATAGACATTGAAATTTCATATAGAGTTTTGATTTTCAAACATGGTATTTTCTTATTATGTTAATTTTTTAACCTCTTCGATATCTAAAAATACATTTCATTTAGCCATTTATCGATTTAAGGTAGGTACGAATGTTGGAGACAACATTGTTGGGAGGGCAATCATAAACCCAGACTATCAAAATGATAAAAATAGTATAATTTAAGGTGAAATGATGAGTGTTATCGACGGACTTGTGAAATTTGATATGGAGTTTTGATTTTGGAACCTGATGTTCAAATTGAGAATCGGAGTGATGTCTTGGATCATCATGGCTCAAAGGTTTTGTCATCAATAAGTTGTTGAAAATGCAATTTGGGTTTCTCAACATGCTTGTTTAAAGGTGTGTTTCAAGTCAATTTTAAGCAATAATAAGTTTGAGTTTGATTTTGATTTCGAGCTCAAGGCTTGATATTCCACTCAACATCGAGCAAATATCATTTTTTAAACTTATGCTCAACTAAAAAAACTTCAAACTACTCAAGTTCGGCTTGGTTAGACTTGATTTACTTACCCAAACACAAGTATGAAATAAAACTACACATGATTCTTCTATCTCTTTGATCCGACTGATGAAGGAGAAGCGTGGAAAACAAATATCATAACCAAGGTTGGACTTCGTATTATCCAAACAAATACAACAATCCATTACCAAAAGGATAAACAAAGTTGATATTGTTAAACTTGAAAATTTTTCAAGTATATTTGTTTCATTTGCATCCTTATACTTCAATTTTCCAATTCCTTAAATCCCCGCAATAATAAATTTAATCAACAACTATAATTGATCAATGATGATTTTTTTACAATTTAATTTGTGACAGATTTTGGTCTTCAAAATTTGGGTTCAATTAAGAAATTAAATTAATAAGGAAAAAGAATTACAATTCCATGAATACATGTTGAGTTATTTAACTTCTTGTAAACTTATTTACTTTGCTTTTGTGTGTGACATACATATCTACTAGTTTTTATGATATGGGTTTTATGTCAATTAGTATTCTCTTTCACTTGCATTCTAGGTAAATATACATGTTTATTTTTATATGAAAAAAATATTCTATTCAAAAAATATTGACAGTATTTTTTTAATTATAGAAAAAGGGAGTTACATTTTTTTTTGTTTTTTTTTCTTATAAGTGAAAGTGAGAAAGTTATAGTGTTGAAAAAGTTACATTTGCTTTGTCTTCTCTGACATATTCAGAAGTATGTCAGAATGCAGTAAACTGATAACACAAACTTAATCAAACTTTTTATAATTGATAACATAAACTCAGTCCAACATTTTATTATTACGAGTATAATAATAATAACTTATAACAATATGCACAAAAAATGGTAAGTTAGAATGTACCTAGTGTCATAGATTAGTCTTTAAGGTTAATTTGATTTTTTTTTTTTGCTCAATTTGTTAATGGCTTGTAATCTAAGCATGATCATATATGTTTGGTGTGAATATATGAGTTGTGTTAGGGATATATTGTGACGCATGCATAATCTACCATGTTTACACTATTTGTTGGGGATCGACCCGATTAAGGAACAAACAAGTAAAAAATATTGGAAGAAATTGAGAAATTGAATATAGAAATTTAATGCGGAAAAAACCTTTCAAAGAGGATAAAAAAACCACGAACAAAAATAATTTTGCTATAATGGCAAAAGAACAAAGAGTACAAAAGATTGAGATAAAAACTAAACTCGAAAATAAATAACCCTCAAAACGTAAACACAAAATTCCCCCAAAGTGTTATGAATTCTAATCTTTAATGAGTATATTTTCTAGAGTTGTAAAAGAGCCTATTTATAGGCTAAATTCTTAGGTGAAATAATAATAACATAATCTAGACTAATTAAAGTTCAACTGAAACAAATAAACAGAGTTTAACTAGGAGATTTTCTCTCAAATTTGACTGAAATATGAGACATACTCAACAAATCTCCACCTTGACTCGTATTTCCACAACGCCATCTTTGCCAAAGCCCACCACGGGCTTATCTTGAACTATGCAGGGAATTAACTGAGTTGAATCTGTGATTAGAAGTTGGAAGACTTCTAGCCTTCGACTTGTATATTACCAAATCAAAACTAACTCAGGTTTGATTTTCACGAACACACTGCCCTAACTTTTCAAAACCTGCATCCAAAAGAGAACCTTTCTTCAACAAAACGATCATACCGTTTTCCCTCCTATGATCAAGTTGCCTCTGCTCCAAACGAGTTGACTTCAACTCCGTAAAGGATGAGTGACGTCCAATTTCACAGGTCATTGTAGAACCTTTAAGAATATAAAGACTGTCGATCCTTTTGCCTTTTAACAAAACAAGAGCCCAACGTGTAACACCCCAACCCGACCTAGATGTTATTGCCGTATCTGACAATGTCACACGATAGTGTTTTTGAAACCTAGTTGTTACGATGAAAATATTCCATGTTATTATCTTTAGTAAACCTTTTTTAGAACTTAGGGAGTCGTCTTTATTTATTTAAAACATTTGTTTTGAAACATCCCACATTGCGGAAGCTTTAATAAAACAGTCTAGGTGATTACGCGTTTAGAAATTACTTTTACTTTTTGAAAACCGAATTTCCTACGACCAACAGGTATGAATCCATAAAGTAAAATAAATAAATAAAAGCCCAAATTTAAAACCAAAGTCCCAAAGTGTCCTTAAATTACAACCCAAATAATCAATAATAATCAAATAATAAATCGTAAGTTGAAAACCATGAAGTCTAAAAATTACTGTGGTCACCGCTGAGTCCTCCGTGGCACCGATCTGTCTAAGTCTAGGGATTACCTATGCACATTAAAGAAAAAAGATGAGTTTACGTAAACTCAATGTGTAATCCTACAAAAACAAACAAACAATCAGTATTCATAGTGCACAGTTGAACAATCTTAGGCCTAAGCCATTTTCAGTATCAGTGATAGTTTGGGCCTTAACCCATCTCAGTACAGTGTCAAAAATGTAGTAGGGTCTTAGCCCATCACAGAATCAGTAGTAGTAACAGTTATGCAATAGCAAAATCCTACCCAACTAGCCTCTACACACCATCTCCGTCCAACCCTACACTCCATGTGGGGATATAATCAACCCACCCATCCCTACACTCCAAGTAGTACCGAATGCGGCTCAATACAGTAGTTTGCAGTTGAGCTGCCAGTAAATTAGGCTTAAAGCCTTTCAGTACACTTCCTCCGAATAACAACCCCTAACCCAATGCAATGCAACACACAATAGATGACATGCTATTATGCAATTTCAGTATATATATTCATTTCAGATATTAACATACCCTGTACAGACATCATTCAGTCAATTTCACACATTTAGGGGTCTATGTAGCGCTTACCGACCCTACAGTAGGTTCATAGTCGACTTGGGCGACCCTTGCAACCTTAAAATCATTTCGGTAAAAATGGGCCCACATGCCCATGTGATCTGCCCGTGTGGGCCCGCACGACCCTATAGCCCACTGGGCCCAAATTGGCCTTGGCCGTGTGATCCATTTTTAAGGTAACTCATGCTTGCTCAATACTCATATATGTTTTCACTTTTTACTTATATGTTCATTCAAAGCTGTCTACTTGAGTCATTATCAGTAAATTATTTATATCTTGAGCTACATAATTCCAAATTAAGATAATCTTGATGTTTTTGAAACTAGAGTCAAATACCTTTCCACCATAAAATTTTCAAAATTTATAGTTTATCAAATAAGTACAGTAAAATATTTAAAGTTATCCCTATTCTACTGTTTGACAGCTTAATCCTTTCCTTACTAAAAATTATTTATTTCTTAGTACGAAATTTAGATGATGTTTCCATTTGTTTCTATTGAAAATAGATTCATTAAGGATTTAAACATATAAATTTAAGCCCCTAATTATTATTTTTAGAATTTTTAATTATTTTCCTAAGTCAGAACAGGGGAACCCGAAATCATTCTGACATTGTCTCATAAAATTTATTATATCTCATGATTTACAATTCCATTGTTTACACTGTTTTTTCCATGAAAAACTAGACTCAATAAAATTTAATTTCATATTTTATTCAACCTATAACTCAATTCTCACTATTTTTGATGATTTTTGAAAGTTAGACTACTGCTGCTGTCCAAAACTATTTTAGTTCAAAATGTTGATTTCCAAGTTTATAACACCCTTATTTCCTTTAGCTACAATTTTTTGCATCAATTTCTCTTATTTCACGGCAGTAAGCAATTTTGGCTTTCTGCTGAATCTTGTTTTCTGCATTTCGGGTACACACCTGGTATCGTTTATGATGCGTAAGCACTCCTAAGCCTCCAGAACCTAAAAATCGACCAACATATCTCCAGATTAATCACTTAATTTGTCAATCAAACCAAATATCCCCAACCTAAACCAATGACGATCCGAAAACTTACCGCGATGAATCTGATAACCAGTTGTCTCCACACAGTGGATTATCCGCTTAAAAACCTTTGAACAACACCTAAACGAGAGTAAAACAAACCTTTTGTTAATTGCCTAATCGAAATACGATAACTAAGGGGAAAAATTCCACTTATCGAAACAGATGAAGTCGAAAGTTGCACCCAAAGAGATGACTCGCAAAAAATATAGAAACGAAAAGGTTAGGGAAAAGATAAGGGAATTTCGGCTATAGAGCAAGAGATGAACCGATCAAGAAAATGTAAAGAGAAGGGAAAGAGAATAAATAAGATTCGGCCAAAGGGGAACAAAAACCAAAAGTGAACAAGAAGTGTAACACCCCAAACCTGACCTAGAAGTTAGGCCCGAATCTGGCGTGTCACATGGAAGTGTGTTTTTTTTTCAAAACCATCTTTGCGATTGTTAAAAAAACTTGTTTGAGAATTACAGCCTCTTTGTTAAAACCCAAAACACTTAAGCAATTGTTATCTACTTGAAAATGTAATTATCTTTAAAAACCTTTTTGGTTGCAAAAACATATTTGAAATAAACAATTTACGAAAATATGACGTTTGGAAATAGAGTTGCAGAAACATTTTGAAAACATTGTGGAAACATAGATAAAATACAAGTACTTTTGAGAGGTTGATTGATGAGTCGAAAATCGAGGTAGTGAACTTTAACCGTGACCTTTGAAAACGATGTTGAAAATTTGAAATAGAATTTCCGAGTTAAATCATTTGTAAAAGATTATTATGAAAATCATTTGTTAATCATTTTTTTGAAAATCGTTATTTATGATTTTAGAAAAACCCCCATTTAAAATAATGTAGAAAAATAATAAGTACGGCTAAACATAAAACCAAATAAAATATCCCAGAGGCCTTATTACAACCTTAATTCAAAATAGCAAAGTAGTTAAAAAAACTAAAAGAAATCCAAAATCCAAATTTAACCGTTTAATATGTATGGCCTCCACCGAGTCATCCACAACCCAAGTCTCCATCACTGATCATTACCTGAAAGGGATAAGGAAAATGGGGGTGAGTTACTAGAACTCAGTGTGTAACCCACTTACCGTTGTCCACTGGGCCAAAATCCATTAAGCAAATATTTGGGCCTAAGCCCATATACAATAACAATAATGTATCAAATATAACATGTGAATGAAATGCAAGTCCCAAACCAAGCCTAGTATTCCATCCGCTACACACCACCCGTACCAACCAACACACCTGTGGGTGATCTTTAGTCAACCCACCCCGCCAACACACCAAACGTAGGCATTAAGCCATTTATATCAAATTTGTGGACAAGCCACCAGATTAACAGAATTTACATGGCATTGCCATTTTTTTTTCAGATTTGTGGCAGAGCCACCAGATTTATGTAGCAGAGCTACCAGAACTTTTCTTCATCATTATCCCATCCCATGCAAATCATGTACTCAATGCATAACCATTTACAACAATTTATTCAGATTTTTCTTACAAAAATTATGGCCCATTATAACAATTTATCAAGTTGGCCAATTAAGCAAAATATCATCTTGGCCCATTTCGCAATTTATTTTAAATTGGCCCATATAGCAAATATCAAACGACCCATATAGAAAATATCAAACGGCTCATATAGCAAATATCTAACGGCCCATATAACAAATTATCAATCGGCCCATATAGCAATTATCAAAACGGCCCATTAACACATTTCAATTCGGCCCTTTAAGGCAATTTATCAAATCGACCCATTAAGCAATATAACAAAATCGGCCCATTAAGGCAATATAACAATTCGGCCCATTAACACTTTGTAAATCGGCCCATTAGGAGCATTTCCATAATTCGGCCCATAAGGGCATTTTCGTAACTCGGCCTGTAAGGGCATTTTTGTAATTCGACAATCATACCCGCTAAGGGTAATTCAGTAATCTCGCAACCTAGGGGTATTTCGGTAATTTACCCTCTAAGGGTATTTTGGTAATTTAGCAACTTAGACTTAATTACCAAGTGGAGCCTAAAAATTGAAACTGTCCATCCGCGTCATACTGACTAAATTGACTATAACTTGAGTTAGGAATCTCGAAATCTAAATCTGTAAATTTTCCTTGAAACTAGACTCATATATCTTCTTACTAAAAGTTTTCCAGAATTTTTGGCTTAACCATTTAGTACAGTTTATTCCTTAAAGTTTCCCTTGTTTCACTATCCAACAATTCTGACCTCTCTTACCCAAAATTCAAATATCTCACTGTACAGTTTTCATATGTTTTTCTCACTTGTTTCTATTGAAAATAGACTCAGTAAGGAATCCATAAATATAAATGATAACCCATAATTCACTTTGTACCATTTTATATGAATTTTCCAAGACAGATCAGGGAAATACAAAGTTAATCAGAACCAGTCTCACTAAAATTAAGATATCTTAGAATATAAAAATCCTTTTCCTTCTCCATTTCTTCTATATTAAAATAGACAGAGTAAGCTTTAATTTGATATCTTATTCACTTTCTAGTTCCCTTTCTCCTATTTCTCATAATTTTTCAAAAACACGTCACTACTTCTAATTGAAACTATTTTATTACAAAATACGATTATCACTACGATCATACATACGCCCGAGTGATCACGGATGCCGGTTTTTGGTTTTCTTCGGTATTTCGACCGATTCACAGAATATTTCATACAAACTTTCAGAAAAGTGTGGAATTACACACCATTTAAGATATGTATACGGAAAGTACGAGATTACACACCTTATTTCGATTTCCTAACGAACCACTCGTCGTTGACCTAGAACAATACCAACCAAAAGTTAGCCTCGAATTTCCAAAAGATTTCGTATCACTTACACTTGATTCACTTACCACTATATCCGAAGGTAGAAATATATCGAGTGATTTGTCCCTAAAACATATAGTTGATTAGTCGAAACTTCAATCCGATTTGCAACATAGCCAAATAGAGATATAACGAAAAATCCAAAATGAACCCCTTTACCTTATCAATATTGGATCCAATTTCCACCGTTTGACTTCGGCTAGAACAATACACGGTCTCCCACTTAAAACACTACGAAAAAGAGAAAAGGATCTTGTTTGAGAGGGTAGAATAAAATGATGGTCTCGGTTAAAATGACCATCCCAACCAAAATAATATTTTGGCATTAAGAGAAATAAAATAAAACATTGGAATGAACACTTACCGATTGATTAAGGAATGAATAATAAATGATGAAAAGGTTTCGGTTATAGAGAAAAATGAATGATGATATTCGGCTATAGAGGGTATGGATTTTGAGAAGAAAAGAAAGGTTGAAAACTTTTCTGAGAAGGAATACAAAGATGAAAAAGGTGTATTTCTGGGGTTTCGGTTCTTCCAAAGGATAAAGAGTGAACAATTTGTCTCAACAGTTTAGATGTATTCGGCAATCAAGAAGAAAGAAGAAGAATTTGCCTATAATCCACTTGAAGTTTCGACTATCAAGGAAGATGGACAAAAGGTGAATATGTGACCAATACAAAGAGAAGAAAAATGCACTGTTGTGCTAGAAGATTTCGGCAAAAGGGAATAGCAAATTGGGAGAAGATGACACTAAAGTTGCAAATGAGATTTTTGGCCAAAACAATACCAAGACCCTACCAAATGCCAAAGTAAAAATTTCAGCTACCTATCTACCCCTAAAACCGTCCACATGCATAGCCATAAGGGTCAAAATTTTGTCAACCATACTTTCCATAGCATTCTCCATGAAATAAGCCACTTGTTCCCCTTACTTACATTTTCCTTTTTGGTTCCTTTCCCCAACCTCAACCTTTCTTTAATTCCTTAGCCACCTTACCAAAAATAAAGAAGTCAAACTTGCCATATACCTCTTGGCTGAAACTTAAGGAAAGAGTGCAAAAATATTAGTCAAAATTTGCACACAAAGTGATTTGAACCTCTTCCCTCAAGGTACTTCCCTTGATGCCATAACCTCTTTACCAATAGCTCATTTATACAAGCAGATTACTCATTTATTTCTATAAGTCTTGAAGCTACTTACCATCTCTCCTTAAAGTGCTAAAATACCTAATTTTTCCTAAGGCCCAATTAAACCCGAGACTTCATAGAAACCTCGTAACCTTCCAAATTCACTTAACTAATAAGTCCAATTTGCAATATTGCCATTCTCTTGTTCTCAAAATTTTTAAACACTCCTACGCCCAAGGTCCATTGGGCCCAATCCTACTAGGCCCAATTTTGGGATGTTACAAGAAGGGAGAAGAAACGGCAAAGAAACAAAAGTCTAACGTCAGAAAATTTGTTGGGAAAAAAGAAAATAGAAAACTGATAAGAAGAAAATCTTATTTTGATAACTTCTCCCCAATTATCTCCTAAAAACACTCCCTATTAACCCACTAAAACACAACTACTCAGCAGTCCAATTTAATTTAAACTCCACCACGCCACACGCCTCAAACAAAAATTAATTCCCCTGCTTGCACAGGGACTCGAACACAGGACCTCCTACACACTAACACTCCACTTAACCACCAGACCAGCAGGCCCATTCTGATATATTTTTACCAACAATCAAATAAAAGCCTACTGAACAAGAGTAAGGCCTAATTCATTCAAAATACTAAAATTTGCCCAAGCGAAGGCTTGAACTTCGGACCTCCCAAACACTCCCAGAACACATAACCACTAAAGCTGGTAGATATTTGTATCATATTTTCACAATAGTAAAATTAGAAATTTTGGGGCGTTACACCACGAGACATCTTAATGTCACTCGACTCAATTTTGATTCTGCAACCTTTCGAGTATAAAATACTCAAGGAGATGAGATTATTTCATAAATCAGCTACATACCTGACATCTAAGAGTGTCCTAATCGTCCCATTGTGTATCCTAATTTTAACAAAACCAATATTGATTACCTTACTGGATGAATCTTTTCCCATGCACACAACTCTACCTTCAACTGAACTGTATGTTGAGAACAATTCTCTATTGGGGCAAATACGGAAAGAACATCCCGAATCTAGGATCCATTCAAACGTAAGCTCAGAGCTATCGCTCGTTGAGACTAACAAGAAATTATCACTGCTTTCGTCGACCAAATTAGCACCAGCTACATCTTCTTTGTTACTTCAACGGCCCTTTTATTTCGCAGTTTATAACAATCTGCTTTGACGTAACCTAACTTCTTACAATAAAGAAACCTTTTTCTCGCTTCTTTGATGCTACCAAAATGGAAGCTTGCCTATCTGCCTTACTATCTAAACCAAACTCATTGACGAGTTTGTCTTTACTCAACAAATGATCCTTCACATCCTCGAACGAGAGTTTGTCTCTGCCATAAATTAGGGTCTCCCTGAAAGACTTGTATGAAGAGGGTAAATAGCACAATAATAGCATAGCTTGATCTTCATCATCAATCTTAACCTCAACATTATTTAATTCATTTAAAAGAGTAATAAATTGACTACTATGATCTCTAAGAAGCTCACATTCATTCATGCGATACGTAAATAGATGTTGTTTCAACAATAAATAGTTAGCTAGAGACTTAGTCGCATAAAGAGTTTCTAACCTTTTCCACAAGGTGGATAGGGTTTTCTCGATAAATACCTCTTGCAATACCCTATTCACGAGGCACAATTAGATTGCAGGCAGTCCAATTTCATCAAGTTCTTCCCATTTTATCTGATCTAGATTCTCAGGCTTTTTCCCAGTAACAACCTTTTTTAAGTCGATTTGAACTAGAATTGTCATCATCCGAACTTGCCACAGATTAAAATCTGTGATACCATCAAACTTCTCAATTTCAAACCATGTTGTTACCATCTCTGAACGGGCTGGTCTACGAAAATTGAACTAGCTCTTGATACCACTTGTTAGGGATCGACCCGATTAAGCAACGGACAAGTAAAAAATAGCAAAAGAAATTGAGAATTTGAGCACACAAACTTAATGTTGAAAAACCCTTGTAAAGAGGATAAAAAACCAAGACCAAAGATAATTTTACTATAATGGAAAAAGGAAAAAGAGTACAAAAGATGGAGATAAATACTAAACCCCAAAACCCAAAAATAAAGAACTCTCAAAACATAAACACAAAATTCTCCAAAAGTATTATGAGTTCTAATCCTTAATGGGTGTATTTTCTATGGTTATAAAAGAGTCTATTTATAGGCTAAATTCGTAGGTCAAATAATAATAAAATATAATCTAGACTAACTAGAGTTTGACTAAAACAAATAAACAAAGTTTAACTGGGAGATTATCTCTCAAATTTTACTGAAATATGAGACATACTCAACACTATTCTTAAGACATTGCTTTTTTGCCAAGAAAGTGAATTTGATGCTTGATGTTAGTAAGGTTGTAATCATACTTGTGAATAGGTGATTTCACGTGTTAAACATCCTTAAAATGTTGTTTATAATTTGATAAATTTGTCGTGTAAATTTTGGATATGATATGGTATTGTTTTGTGTCAAACTATGTGTGTTTTAGTGTCATTTTTAAGTCTTGGCAAACTTTTATCGATACAAAGTGGTCAAATGTATTGGTACAAGTAAGTCAATAGCCAAAAATGAACAGTAATAGGGGCTTCTACCTGTAAAAGTCTACACTTCTACTGATACATGCATCTCAAAACAAGGTCCCTCCACTGTTTTTGCTTGTTTTATTCCCCAAAGACTCAAATTTGGTCTCGGTTGTCCCCAAACACCTAGGACTCATTTAAGAATGGTTTAAAAGTGATTTAATTTACTTGAAACTTATTTGAGTCAAGAAAAATGATCGTAAATTATGGTAATTATAGGACATTATATTGATGCTTAATAGGAACTAGTATTAGTTGTTTTTAATTGATATTCTTAAACAAGTTTTTAAGTAGTTCTGAGATATTTGATTGCTTTAACTTGTTATATTTGAAATGCATGACCTAAATAATATGATAAATCTATGAAGCTTAAGTTGTTATTAAAAGAAAAGATAGTTCAAGTTATTCGTACAATGAATGCGGTGCTTCACTCCGTACCTAGCGATCGGGTCAGGTGTGCAGTGCTACATCCTAAAATTCAAAATAGAGGAAATGAGGAATTTAAAAAAGAAAATAAAAAAATCAATATTTGACTTGGTGCAATTAAAACTCAGATTTTGGATTTTTTTTATATATGTTGGAGTATGTCTAAAGGCCATTCATATGATGATTGTAATAATATACTTATTTACCTAGTTTATTATTTAAATGCATTATCATTATTATTTTTAGTAATTATTTATGTGTTAAAATAAAATTTGTAATAATAAAGTCCAAAGAATGATATGGTTATTCTTAAATGTCCTTAGTCATATATTATTGTGGGCTTCGACACCAATAACTTATTAAGACTAATATGTGTTTGATTGATGACAAGTATTGTTGTTAGAGTTGTGTGACCCGAATCACATCACATGTTAAAGAAATAAAATACAATTGCAAAATAAGGGGATTTGTAGGGGAGAAGGACTGAGGGCCGAAACTTCTCTTGTATCATTTGGTTTTCAACATTAGTGAATTTCTCCTCCTTTGCACATGGTTTTTCCTGAAAGGGTTTCCCATGTAAAATCTATGTGTTTTATTTTTATTTTCTTATTGCTTTGCGATAGTTTTATTGACATTTATTATACAGTTGTTATAAATATGTGATATCAAATTAACACATAAGTATATGTTAGAAAGTAATATACTAAACTAACCTACCATGAGAATACTTCTTGGATTATTAGGTAATTGTCACAACATTTGTAATTGTGATAATTGTATGATGATCCTTAGACTTCATATCATCGAGTCCCAACATCGTGAGTTGTATGCTTTGACACAGTTAAAAATCTTTCATAACTAGTTATAGTATAAAGATTGATGTTAAGTATGCACAATCCATGTAGTGGGATGTGGGAGATCAAGATAGGATTTGTCTCTCCTACATAATAGCAGCAATATCTTAGGGCTCTTGATCAAGTGAGACTAGAAATACATGGTCATCCTCAAAGCATTTATATAAGATATCATATTAGTTTGTTAATCTTAGTCTACTTGGGAATCAATAATTAAGATATTAGACTTCAAAAGTGTAATTGTTCCATAACTTATGTTCAATCTTGATATAAAGGATAAATGGATATACTACATAATATTATCATAGAAGGTTATGTCAAACCAAGATTTCTTACAACTTGGGTATCGGTGATTCATTGCTAGGTGTCACACATTTCTTGTAACATTCGAATGGTGTAACGCCCCAATTTTTTTTATTTCGGCTTTTGTAATTTTGTGACATAAGTGTGTATTTGCTTCAGTGGTTATGTGTTCTGGGTGTGTGTGAGAGGTCCCAAGTTCAAGCCTTGACTTGGGCAAATTTTGTTATTTTTATGAATAAAGCCCTATCTTTGGCTAATAGGTTTATAAGTTAAAGTGTGCAAGTAATTAACAGAATGGGCCTGCTAGTCCGGTGGTTAAGAGGAGTGTTGGAGTGTTGGTGGTCCTGTGTTCGAATCTCGGCGTGAACATTATTTTTGTTTATCACATCCAAAAAGTTTGTGTTGGATTGAAAATCTAATAGCAAGAAGAGATTTGGGGAGATGATAGGGGGAATATCAGAAAATCTATTTATTTATTTTCCTCTCCCCAACAAAAACAAATTTCAGTTTCTCTCTTCTTCTCCAAAACCCTTGTCCCCGCCCTTTCCTTTCCTTGCTATTAGTTCTTTTACTTTCGAGTTTGGTGGATCGTTATTCGGCTATAGGGATCAGTTTCAGTAAGTCAGGATTTTGCTATTCTAAACATTCTGTGTTCTTCCTAAAATGGATTTTCCTTTTTGGTATTCAGGAGTTAATCAAGGGACTGAATATCATTCTCAATCGACGAGTTAAGCGCGTGGAATTCTCGTTTCGATCAAAGGTAAGGTTTCGATAATTAGGGATGAGTGCCTTGTTACAATTTCGTTTAAATCCCAGTTATGTTACTAAATTGGGGCTTTGATTTGTCGAATGTAGGTACTAGAGTGCTTGGGAGTTGTTTTAGCTTCAATCGGAGCCAGGTGTGTACTCGGAAACGCATAAAATGAGGTTTTAGTGAAAGCCAAAAACCTCACTGTCGACGCCATACAGGCGTGTGGTCTCCCGTGTGGTAGGCTATTTGCAAGACCGTTAGTCACCACACGGCCGTGTGATCGACGAGCTAGGCCATGCGCGAGTGACACGACCATGTAATAGCGGGGCAAGGCTGTGTGCGACACACGGGCTGGACCAATTGGGCCGTGTGGGCCACACAGGTGTGTGGGCCCACACAGGCAGGCCACATTGGCGTGTGAGCCCATTTTTCTGAAAACACTGTAAGGTTGTAGGAGTCACCCAAGTCGACTGTGGACCTACTGTAGGGTCGGTAAGCGATACTTAGGCCCTAAATTAATAATTTGTCCGTCTGATTTATGTGCTAAGCATGTATACTGATCTGAATATATGAGTTTTAATTAGATAATAGCATGTCATTCTTGTATGCTACATTGCATTGGGTGGGTTGATTATGATTGAAGGAAGTATCTGAAAGGCTCTTGAGCCTATTATCTGGCAGCTCAGCTGTAAATTTTTGATTATGTGCCGGACTCGGTACAACAAGGTGTGTAGGGCTGGGTAGGTTGATTTTATCCTCAAATGGTGTGTAGGGTTGGACGGAGTTGGTGTGTAGAGGCTGGTGGGTAGGACTCTATTTTCTGCATATTCTGTCTGAAATGGGCTAAGGCCTTGAATTGTGTCTGATTCTGTATCTTAGTGGGTTAAGGTCCACACCGTTTTTGTAATGGGCTTAAACCCGAATGGTGAAATCATGTCTGTTATCTGATATTACTGTGTGTATGTTTTCTGTGGGGATTAAACACTGAATTTGGAAAAACTCACCCTTTTCTGTTTAATCTGTTGAGGTAATCCCCAGCAGTACACGGATCAGTGCAGTAGAGGACTCGGCGGTGACCATGGTTCTGGATACTTATTTATGGTTTACTTTTAATTCTGCTTTTGTTATATTTGGGTAAATTCTATGTAATAAGGCCTTTCGAATTTTAGTTTAAAAGTTGGGATTATTATTTTATAAACTGTTAGCAGTAGAACAAGATGTGAGTTTTCAAAATAAACAAGGGTTTTATCAAAATACGTATGACCTTGCAAATCCTTTTAAAAGCTTCCATAACGTATAAACTTTTGAAAATGGATAATGAATAAATAAACGACACGTTTTGACAATGGCCTAAGATACCGTAAAATGGTTTTAACACAGTTATGTTTTCTAAAGCACTATCATGTGACATTTAGTGGTATCAGAGTCAGGTTGCAAAACTCTGCTGTGGATTTGGGTTTTTAAAATTGAGTTCTCTGAAATGATTTTTTTATGATTTAAAATATTTTTGACTGAGAATGTGGTACACCGAGTGTCCTATTCTGTAAGTGTTCTGAATTCTATTTAAATGTGTCTGAAAATACTACTTGTATGCTTGAAATTGCCTTAGGTAGTATATTGTACTCAAAACAGTCTAGGTAGTGTAAACTAAAAACTGTAGCGAAACAGAATATTGTAGTAAAACTGCGATTCGTGATAACGAACTCTGAACTTCTGATACTGATCTGCATAAAACATTTGTTAATAAATATCGAAACTGGAACTAATGCATAAAACTGTTAATACAGATAAACTCCGAATTCACGATGAGCGCACGAGGTATTCGCGGACGGGGTACTAGAGGCCGTGGTAGAGGTCGTAAGGGGGCTCAAGCTGGGTCCTCAGCATCTGAAAATCTACCCAATTTGGATAAGAGCGAGACGCCGATCTCAACTGCTACAGAGACTGGGTCTCATGATTGTGGGGATGAGGATGACGCACTATCCCGAGCCATGCTACAGATTTTAGAGAGGGTCACTGGACTCAACACCGAATCTGAGGGTCGAGGGTCGGTTACAGAACGGCTCTGGTCTAATGGGGCTGAATTATTCAGGGGTGTCACTGGAGTCGCCTCTAATGTGGCTGAATATTGGATGGAGGCCACAGAAAGAATCATGGATGATTTGGACTTTACTACTGAGTAGAAGCTTAAGGGGCTGTTTCTCTGCTTCGCGACGAGGCTTACCAGTAGTGGCTGACTGTTAAAGAGGGCACTCAGCCTGACCATCTGACTTGGGATTGTTTTAAGACTGCTTTCCAGAATAAGTATGTGGGAGCCATCAACATCGATGCTAGGAGGCGTGAGTTTCTTAATCTCACCCAGGGAGACCGTTCAGTGGCTGATTATGAGGCCGAGTTCCTGAGGCTGAGCCGTTATGCCTGGGGCATAGTGGCGACTGAGTATGCACGTTGTGTCTGGTTTGAGGATGGACTCAGGGACAACTTACGGGTTCTAATAGCTCCGCAGAGGGAGCGTGATTTTTCTGCTTTAGTGGAGAAGGCAATGATCACCGATGAGGTTAAGCGCGCTGAGCCCCAAAACCGCGAGAAAGGAAAGAATATGAGAGAATCAGAGCCCTCGAATTCTGTGATGAGGCCTAAGAAGAAGGCTAGGTCTATTGGGCAAGTGAGAGTTGGGCTCCTATTGCCCCTGCTGAGGTGGCGCCTTGTGGGCACTGTGGTAAACGCCATCCGGGTGAATGATGGAAGACAACTGGGCATGTTTGAGATGTGGGTCGACTGAGCACCGTGTCCGGGATTGTCCACTGAGAGCTGATCAGATGCAAGCTATGGGTATTGGTACTGCGTAGCCACTGAGAGTAGCTCAGCAGCCATCTAGGGGCCGAGGACAGGCCAAGGGTGGTAACGGCATGGGCCAAAGACAGAGAGCACCGTACAGAGGTACGGGATCAACTAAGGCAAGGCAGCCTGCACTGGTTTATTTTGCATTTCACTGGGAGGATTGGGATGCTTCGAACGTCATTACGGGTATGTTCTTAATGTATAATGTACCTTATTTGGCATTGATAGACATAGGCTCTACACACTCATATGTAGCGAGTGCTGTGTCTGAAACTTTGGGGATTCCGGTTGAGAGTTCTTCGAGCGAGTTAACTATTGTGAGTTCTTTGGGGCAATCTATCCGGGTTAGTAAACTATAAAGACGTCCCGCTAGAGGTTCAAGGGACAATATTTTTTGCTGATCTGATGGAGCTTCTATTTGGGGAGTTCGATTTGATTTTGGGAATGGATTGGCTGGTCAAGCACCGAGTAAGTCTGGACTGCACAACAAAAAGGGTTGTTTTGAGAACTGAGGAGGATAATGAGGTAATGGTGATTAGGGAACATCGGGACTATCTGACGAATGTGATTTCTGCGTTGGTGGTAGAGAAGTTGGTACGGAAAGGATGTGACGCATTCTTGGCCTACATCAGTGTTTCTAATTCTGGGGACTTTTCAGTTAAGGACATCAGAACGATAAGGGACTTTCTGGATATTTTTCCTGGGGAATTACCGGGTCTGCCTCCGAGCCGAGAAGTGGAATTTGGGATTGAGCTCTTTCCTGGTACAACTCCGGTGTCCATTGCCCCATATAGAATGGTACCGAAGGAGCTTGTGGAGCCTAATGCTCAGATTCAAGAGTTATAAGATCGTGGATTCATTCGTCCCAGTATGTCTCCATGGGGAGCATCGGTGTTGTTTGTGAAAAAGAAAGATGTGACAATGAGAATGTATATCGACTATCGACAGTTGAACAAGCTAACGATCAAGAACAAGTACCCATTATCGAGAATAGATGACCTATTTGACCAGTTCAAAAGGGCTTCTGTGTTCTCCAAGATCGATATGCTATCTGGATACCATCAATTTTAGGTTAAGGAGACCGATGTGCGTAAAACGACATTTAGGACTCAGTATGGACACTACAAGTTCCTAGTGATGCCATTTGGACTGATGAATGCACCAGCAGCTTTTATGGATCTGATGAACCGAGTGCTCCAGCCCTATCTGGATCGGTTTGTGGTAGTCTTCATTGACGACATTCTGGTGTACTCGAAGACTAAGGACGAGCACGATGAGCATCTCAGAGTGGTGTTACAGACTCTTCGGGAGAAACAGTTGTATGCGAAGTTCAGTAAGTGTGAATTCTAGCTCCGAGAAGTAACCTTTCTAGGGCATGTAGTTTTTGTGGAGGGGATTCGTGTTGATGCTCGTAAGATTGAGGCTGTGTTGGAGTGGAAACAACCGAAGAATGTGTCTGAATCGCAGCTTTCTGGGGCTCGCGGGTTACCATTGACGCTTCGTAGAATGGTTCTCTTTGATCACAGCACCATTGAACAAGCTTCTGCATAAGGGAGTTACCTTTGTCTGGACTGATAAGCAACAAGAGAGCTTCAAGAAGCTCAAATCTATTTTGACTCAAGCTCCGATTCTGATACAGCCTAAATCTGGGAAGGATTTCGTGATATACAGTGATGCGTCGCATGGGGGTCTGGGTTGCATTCTAATGCAGGATGGTAAAGTGGTAGCTTATGCGTTTCGCCAGCTCAAGACACATGAGGCTAATTATCCAACACAAGATTTGGATTTGGCAGCGGAAGTCTTCGCTCTAAAAATCTGGAGGTATTATCTGTACGGGGAGAAGTGTACTATCTACACTAACCATAAAAGCCTCCAATACCTCTTTACTCAGAAGGAGTTAAATCTTAGGCAACGTAGATGGCTTGAACTGCTTAAGGATTATGGCTGCGTGATCGAGTACCACCCTGGTAAGGCTAATGTGGTGGCAGCTGCTTTGAGCCAAAGGGCTATGACCGATCTGAGAGCAATGTTCGCTCGACTCAGTTTATTCGATGATGGGAGTCTGTTAGCGGAACTTCAGGTTAAGCCTATATGGATTGATCAGATCAGAGGTAAATAGATGGGGGATAAATCGCTTGAGTTGCGGTTCCGTCAGGTTGAGAGTGGGGATACTACTGATTTTTGGATTAATAGTGATGGGATACTTTGTTTTCGCGGTCGGATCTGTGTACCGAATGATGAGGATTTGAGACACTCAATTTTGAGGGAAGCGCATAGCAGCCCTTACGCTATGCATCCCGGCGGGAATAAAATATACCAAGATTTATGAGAGTTATATTGGTAGCCAAGGTTGAAGTGTGAGGTTACGAATTTCGTTGCTCGCTGTCTGACTTGTCAAGAGGTTAAGGCTGAGCATCAGTTGCCTTCGGGTTTGTTGCAGCCGGTAAAGATACCGATGTGGAAATGGGAGCGAGTAACTATGGACTTCGTTAGTGGGTTGCCTTTAACAGCCATTAAGAAGGATTCTGTTTGGGTCGTCGTGGATCGATTGACCAAGTCTACTCATTTCATTCCGGTCAGAACGGACTTTTCTCTTCAGAAGCTGGTTAAACTGTATGTATCTGAAATAGTGAGACTGCATGGGGTGCCTGTCTCGATCATCTTCGATAGGGATCCTCGCTTCATGTCTCAATTCTGGAAGAAATTGCACTAGGCTTTAGGTTCAAGGTTGGACTTCAGTATCTGCTTTCCATCCTTAGATAGACGGTCAGCCGGAGAGGGTGATTCAAGTACTGGAGGATATGTTAAGGAGCTGTGTTATAGATTTTCGAGGCAGTTGGGAGGAGAATTTGCCATTGCCAGAGTTTTCCTACAATAACAGCTACCAGTCTAGCATCCAGATGGCGCCTTATGAGGCCTTGTATGGTCGTAAGTGCTGCACTCCATTGTGCTGGACTGAGTTGGGTGAGCGATGTGTTCTGGGTCCGGAATTGGTTTCTGAAACTGAAGATAAGGTCTGATTGATTCGGGATCGTCTAAAAGCGGCATCTGATAGGCAGAAGTGCTACGCGGATCTGAAAAGGAAGGATATTGATTATTCTGTGGGGGACTTAGTTTTTCTCAAGGTCTTGCCATGGAAGAAGGTTCTGAGGTTCGGACACAAGGGTAAGCTGAGCCCTCGATTTATTGAGCCGTATTGTATTCTGAAACGAGTGGGACCAATCACATATCAGTTGGAGCTTCCTCTAGAGTTGGATCGCATTCATGATATGTTCCATGTTTCAGTGTTGAGATGCTATCACTCTGATCCCACACATGTTGTTCCTATTGAGGACATTGAGGTTAGACTAGATTTGACATTTGAGGAGGAGCCGATTCAGATTTTGGAGTGCGACATTAAGGTTCTATAGAGGAAATCTATCCCCTTAGTGAAGGTGTTGTGGCGGAATCATAGCACTGAGGAGGCCACTTGGGAGCCAGAGGATTCGACGCGGTAACAGTATCCTCACCTTTTCTGACCAGGTAAAATTTGAAGGACGAAATTTTCTTTAAGGGGGTAGAGTTATAACGCCCCGATTTTTTTTAATTTCGGCTTTTGTAATTTTGTGACACAAATGTGTATCTGCTTCAGTGGTTATGTGTTCTGGGTGTGTGTGAGAGGTCCCAAGTTCAAGCCTTGACTTGGGCAAATTTTGGTATTTTTATGAATAAAGCCCTATCTTTGGCTAATAGGCTTATAAGTTAAAGTGTGCAAGTAATTAACAGAATGGGCTTGCTGGTCTGGTGGTTAAGTGGAGTGTTGGAGTGTTGGTGGTCCTGTGTTCGAATCTCGGTGTGAGTATTATTTTCGTTTATCACGTCCAAAGAGTTTGTGTTGGATTGAAAATCTGATAGTAAGAAGAGATTTAGGGAGATGATAGGGGGAATATCAGAAAATATGTTCATTTTTTTCTTCTCCCCAACAAAAATAAATTTCCGTTTCTCTCTTCTTCTCCGAAACCCTTGCCCCCGCCCTTTCCTTTCCTTGTTGTTAGTTCTTTTACTTTCGAGTTCGGTGGACTGTTATTTGACTTTAGGGATCGGTTTCGGTAAGTCAAAATTTTGCTATTCTAAACATTCTGGGTTCTTCCTAGAAGGGATTTTCCTTTTTGGTATTCAGGAGTTAATCAAGGGACTGAATATCGTTCTCAATCGACGAGTTAAGCGCGTAGAATTCTCATTTCGATCGAAGGTAAGGTTTCAATAATTAGGGATGAGCGCCTCGTTAAAATTTCATTTAAATCACGGTTATGTTACTAAATTGGGGCTTTGATTTGTCGAATATAAGTACTGGAGTGCTTGGGAGTCGTTTTAGCTTCAATCAAAACCAGGTGTGTACTCAAAAACGCAAAAAACGAGGTTTCTGCGAAAGCCAAAAACTTCACTGTCGGCACCACACGGGCGGGTAGTCCCCTGTGTGGTAGGCCGTGTGCAAGACTGTTAGTCACCACATGACCGTGTGATCGATGAGCCAGGCCATGCGTGAGTGACACGACCTTGTGATGGCTGGGAAAGGCCATGTGCAACACATAGGCTCGATAATTGGTCCGTATGGGCCACAGGGGTGAACCACACAGGCGTGTGGGATTCTAGACTAGGCCGTGTGATCCATACAGCCAAGGCCAATTTGTGCCAGGTTGGCCACAAGGGTGTGTGGGCCCACACGGGCAGGCCACATGGGCGTGTGAGCCCATTTTTCTCAAAGCACTCTAAGGTTACATGGGTCGCCCAAGTCGACTGTGAACCTACCGTAGGGTCGGTAAGTGATACTTAGGCCCTAAATGAATGATCTGTCTGTCTGATTTATGTGAATGATCTGTCTGTCTGATTTATGTGCTAAGCATGTATACTGATCTGAATATATGAGTTTTAATTGCATAATAGCATGTCATTCTTGTATGCTGCATTGCATCGGGGTGGGTTGATTATAATTGGAGGAAGTATCTGAAAGGCTCTTGAGCATGTTATCTGGTTGCTCAGCTACAAATTTCTGATTATATGCCGCATTCGGTACAACATGGTGTGTAGGGTTGGGTGGGTTGATTTTATCCCCACATGGTGTGTAGGGTTGGACGGAGTTGGTGTGTGGAGGCTAGTGGGTAGAACTCTGTTTTCTGCATATTCTGTCTGAAATGGGCTAAGGCCTTGAATTATGTTTGATTTTGTATCTGAGTGGGCTAAGGTCCACACCATTTCTGTAATGGGCTTAGACTCGAACTGTGAAATCATGTCTGTTATCTGATATTACTGTATGTATTTTTCTGTGGGATTTTTTGTGGGGATTACACACTGAGTTTGCGAAAACTCACCCTTTTCTGTTTAATCTGTTCAGGTAATCCCCAACAGTAGATGTATCGGTGCAGCAGAGGACTTGGCGGTGACCATGGTTCTGGATACTTATTTATTGTGTATTTTTAATTTTGCTTTGGTTATATCTGGGTAAATTCTATGTAATAAGGCCTTTCAGATTTTAGTTTAAAACTTGGTAATTTTATTTTGTAAACTACTAGCAGTAGAACAAGACGCAAGTTTTCAAAATAAAACAAAGGTTTTATCAAAATATGTATGACCTTGCAAATCCTTTTAAAAGCTTCCGCAACGTATAAAGTTTTGAAAATGGACAATGAATAAATAAACAACACGTTTTGACAATAGCCTAAGATACCTTAAAATGGTTTTAACATAGTTATGTTTTCTAAAGCACTATCATGTGACATCGCCAGATTCAGCCATAACGTCCAGGCCAGGTTTGGGGTGTTATAAATTGTTTTAATGTTGCTGCCAATTGATGGTCATTAAACTAACTAAAAATACGATAAAGGCAAGCTCACCTTTCGAACAATAGTATAACTATGGTGAGTAGAGAATACCGTATCCACGAGGACTAAAAGTACTAGTAATTACCGTATTCTTATTATTTAGCCGATAAATTAGAGTGATTGTGTTTTAATCTAAAATTTACTAAACTAATTTTACTAAGAATGCAACAAAGAATGAATCAAAGAAATAATCGAATATTAACCAATGAGATAGACACTACCCAAGAAAGAGTCCACTTAGACTTCACCATTTTTTATGAATATGAATTAAACGATTTATTCACTTGTGTCTTGATCTGTAGAAAATCTTAAATTATGTTAATATCTCTTTTGAGAGTAAGAACAACTGACTCTAGGTTGATTGATTGAAATCTCTTTCTAATTTAAACCCCTATCGTCGCATTAACTCGATCTATGGATTCCCCTATTAGATTTGACTCTAACCAGTAGATTTATGTCGTCCTATTTCTAGGATTGCATTAAACTCCACTCTATTATGCTATATCTACTCTTAAACAGAGACTTTTTCTCCACTAAAATAAGTACATTAAACATGAATTAATATCCCAAAAATATTAAAACAAGAAATAAGCATACATAATTGAGAACAAGAATCAAGTATTTATTGCGTAAAAACAGAAATTAGATAAAATGATTCATTATAGGTTTCATCCTCCCTAGGTATCTAGGGAATTTAGTTCATAATCCTGAATATAAACATTTCAGAGTCAAAATAACCACAAGACATAAAGAAACTCAATAAAACTTCAAAAGAAATTAAAAGGAGGTCTTCAATCATGATGGCGATTCGCTTCCAACTAGATTCCGATGGTGTTCTTCGATTCTTTTCTTCAATCTTCTCTAATTGCCCCCTTATGTCTTCTTCTAATGGGTATTTATAGACTCTAGAATGATTAGAAAGCTTAAAAAATATGTTTTTCCATGTATTTGGGAAGCAGGGTGCGAAATCAACATGGTTTGACACATAGGTGTGTGGCCAGCCCATGTGGCTCACACGGACGTGTGCCCAGGCCGTGTGGATCCTAAAAACAACTCTTTTTGTTTGATTTTGGCTCGTTTTTCACTCCTTTCACTCCCAAATTCTTTCCTAAGTATAGAAACATGAATTTAAAGGATTAGGAGCATCTAATTCATTAATTTGCATAATTAATCATCCAAAAATGGATTAAGAAGGGATTAAAATATGTTACTTTTATAGCTTATCAAATATCCCCGCACTTAAGCATTTGCTTGTCCTCAACCAAAATCCTCAACTTACATTAAAATTAATCTTTCTCAACTTGTAATCCCCATCAATAATGTCTCAAAATAATTCACATATAATCATGCATTGGCAATTCAACTAATAGTACACTAAAGTCTCAAACAATCCAAGCTAACATTTTTAAACACAAAAATATAGGTGCCTGCCCTTATCTAAGTACTTACCTTTAATTCGAAATTCACAAGAATCGGCATCCTCATTAAAGATTCAGTCAAATCACTCAAAGTGTTTAAGGTTCACGAATAAGCATTCAATAGTCAAACAAGAAAAGTCATTACCATAGGCTTGGATGAAAATCAAATCTCCACCACTATAAAATTAGATGATACACATCAAAAGGTCTTTAAGAGGTTGTAATGGGGCTTAGGTTAAGGGTGTGGGTAAAGGCTAGGGAAGTTGGTTATAATTGAGATCGAATTGATAAATTAATTAACTAGAAAGAAATAAACAAATGCTGAATTAAAAACAAGTGCATTAATCAAGAACTATTCAAGAATAAAAAGGAGCTTCTTCTTAAAATATGAATTAAACTGTTCAAGCTCAATCAACATAGAACTATATAATAATCAATATATTTTTTTTCCAAATTTTTTTATTTAGAACAATCAGAAATAATTCAACAACCCAAGCAGAAGAGCATAGTTAAGCAACTAACCAAATCAAATCTCGACAAAAATGGAGTCAATAAAACAGGAAAAAGTCTCAACGAAAAAAATGAGTTATGGGTTAAAATTAATGGGTAATTCGAGAAATGGTGTGTTAGGCTCAACGGGGTTCACTAAGGATTAATTAAAGAGGTAGGCTTTTTATAGGATAAGAGGGTTAAAACTTAAGTGCCTTTATCATGTCAGTAATATCAAATCAACGGTGTGGTCTCGACATGTATAATCGAAGCAAGTTCTAGAATAAAAAATTAGGTTGACACACTCCTAACCAATAATAAAATGAGCAAGAATAATGTATGCTCTAAAGGCTCAAAATATCACAAAGAATCATGGTTTTTGATGTCAAACTTACAAATCTCAAACTTCAAGATAATACTTCAATTTAGGGAAACAACCTAAAAATTTTAATTTCTGAAAAATAAATTATCATCTTTGATTCTCTCATTTCTTAAAGTTTAAACCAACCAATGCAAAAATATCTAAAAATTAATCCAAAACACATCAACAAAAATCCCAAATCGATAAAAATTTATTCTAATGAAAGTATGAAAAAATTACTTAAACACAAGACATAATTCAGGGATTTTCTAATAATTATATAAATAACCTTCCACACTTAAGATGTACATTGTCCTCAATGTATAAACAGATATAATCAAAATATAAGCAAAATATCATAAGAGAGGGAGAAAACTGAAAATACCCTAAATATTGGATAAAATTGCCAGAATGGTGAAAAGCGGAATTGTAGACAAATCTAGATGTAGTGCATGATTTCGAGCAAACTAATAAGAAAATAAACACAAATAGTGAAGAAGATTAAAAGGTTACTAACTCGATTAGGAACAACCATAAAGATAAAAATATAGTTCAAAAGATAAGAAACGAAATAAGTCTAATAAAATAACAATAAAAACAACTAATAATAATAATAATAATAATAATAAAAGAAAAAGAAAAAGAAAACAAATAAACTCAATGGTCCTCATCGTTAGAAGCGTCGGTGTCGTGAGTCGTCGGCGCTGAAGAGGAGATATGGAGATGTTGATAGATCTGTTGCAATGTCGCGTCAATACTATCGAACCTCTAAAAGCAGTGTTGCTCGAAGCGAGTGAACCACTCAGAGAGGTCCTCTAAGGTAGCAGCAGAAGAAACAAGACGGTGACTCAAAGGTAGAGGATGAGGTGGATCCTTGTGATAGAAGGGGACATCATTAGTGAAGTCATCAGGCTCATCCTGAGGGTTAGAATGAGACAATTGGTACTGGGAAGGATCCACTCCACGAAGTTGCTCGATCATCCTCATATGGGTCATGCTTGATAGTCCCTGTGGGGACATATGGTCGACTAGTGTAAGCGAGGAGGACTGCTCTGGTGTGTCAAGAAGACCAAAGTGTCAAGCGAGTCAAGTCACATATGGGCCTAAATAGAGAGGACCCTTCCTGTTGCGCTTTGTTTGATGGCGAAAGGCGAGAGCGATGAAGTAGGCTAAATTGAAAATATGCCCTGTGGCCATGCTCCATAGAAAATATGCATTGGCGGTACTGACGACTCTAGTGCTCTCTCTCTTACCGGTCAATGTGTGAACCAATAGAGAATGAATATACCATAAGGCCGGAGGGAAAGAAGTCACCTTCGAGCGACTCGTGTCATAAGGTCTCGTACCCGCCGTGAGGTCTATCCAACAAAGAGATGATGAGTAGTGAACGTGCTGATGTAGGTAGAGGAAGTTCTCGGTAGTGTAGAGTCCCAATACCGCTCCAAACTCTAGGACACTGATGAGTCACTAAACTAACTAAAATCACAACAAAGGCAAGTGCACCTATCGAATAGTAGTGTAGCTATGGTGAGTCGGGAATATCATATCCACGAGGACTAAAAGTACTAGTAATTACTATATTTTTATTATCTAGCCGATAAATTGGAGAATTATTTTTAATCTAAGATTAACTAAACTAATTACTAAGAATGCGGCAGAGAATAGAATGAGAAAATACTCGAATATAACCAAAGAGAAAGACAATACCCAGTAAAGAATCCACCTAGATTTCACTTATTATTCTGAATTTGAATTAAACGATTTATTCACTTGTGCCTTGATCCGTAGAAATCCCTAAATTATGTTAATATCTCTTTCGAGAGTAAGAACAACTAACCCTAGGTTGATTAACTGAATACTCTTTCTAATTAAAACCCCTATTGTCGCATTAACTCGATCTATGGATTCCTCTATTAGATTTGACTCAAATCCGGTAAATTTATGTCGTCCTATTTCTAGGATTGCATGCACCTCCACTTGTAACAGCCTGTTTTTAGTCAAATCAGAACAGTGGTTTGGGGACCACAAATCTGAAGTCAAAATATTTATTTTTTTATTTTATTAAATTTTACAGCATGATAAAATTATTGTGTGAAATTTCATAAAGAAATTTTACTGTTTGAATGCTTAATTCGGTAAAAAGGACTAAATCGCGTAAAGTGTAAAAGTGGAGTTATATTAGCTAAAAGTATCTAATAGTTATGGAACTTAAAAGAGGAGGTCCTTATGTTGTAATCAGACCATTTTAATTGTGAGTGGACAAAGATGGACAAGCATTAAGTGATTTTTACGTTATATTAATAAGGTTAATTTGGTAATATGTTTAATAAGGATATATTAAATAAAACACAGTCATTTTATCCATCTTTCTTCATCTTTGTTACCGAAGATTGAAGAGAAAATAAAGCTATTCTTTAGGTTTTTCCATTCGGACACTTTGGAAGCTAGATTAAGGTATGGTTTTAGCTCAGTTTTTAATAATTTTTACGTTTTTTGAGATTGTTGCTTCGTATTCTAGCTAGCCCATACCTTAGATTTTGGAATTGTTAAAGATTTATCATGTTTCCATTGTTGAATGCTTGAGTAATTTGATGAATTATGATAGATTTGGAAGGTTTAATGTTAGATTAATAGTTTTTGTAAAGTGATTTTTGACAAAAATTTCAAAAAGGGATTAATTTGTAAACTTGTAAAATTATGTGGGTAAAAGTATTAATAAATTGAAAACATGGGCTGCTAGTAATATGTATTAAATTCGGCTAAGCATGGGTTGTACTAAATTGCGTGAAATTGCAATTTTATGTAATAATGACTAAATTATAAAAATGCAAAAGTTTAGGGGCAAATGTTTAAAATAGCCCTAATGTGTGTTTTGGACTAAACTGAATAAATAGTTGATTAAGTAAGCTGATTTTAGTAATATATGGATCAAGATAAACCGAGATTGGGATTAGATCAGGGAAAAGGAAAGATTGACGATTAGCCGATATTTCTATCCGAGCAACTCGAGGTAAGTTCGTATAATTAGAAGCAAACTTTTAAATACTAGTAATTATTTGAAATGAATGTATATAATTGAGTAATTGAGTTACTTGAAATAAGAATGCCTTATTGAAAAAGTCTGAACCGTAAGAATTCGTAGGATACGAGTGACATGTCACTAGGGTTACCGTTTAGGTTAAGAACCTTCATGTGTTGCAGACTCACCGCAGCTCGTATGAGCTTACCGATGTATCAACTCGTAAGGGCTTACTATTCTCAGCTCGTAAGAGCTTACTGTTTTTAGCTCATTAGAGCTTACCGTTTTAGCTCAATAGAGCTTACTGTCCATCAACTCAGGAGGAGCTTACTGATCATAGCTCGAAAGAGTGGAAATGATAATGAATTAACTGATTACTGATTTATATGTTATGTATATCACCCGAGTATCCCTCGATGTTCTAATAGGTTCAACGGGCATAAATTCTGTTATCGGTTATGTGAAAAGATATGTGTTATATGGATGAAGTACTGTTTATACGAATGAGTTACTGTTACTGTTATCGAATGAATTACTGTTTATATGATTGAGAATGAAATGTTACAAATGATGTACATGATATATGTGAATTCGATATGATACAATATATTGAGTATTAAATTGAGATAATGGATGATTACATGCACTTATGTGACTAACTTGTTGATGAATGCTTGCGTATAGGCATTTGGCAAGTGAATTTGATATACTTTGTTTAATTGTTTGATTATGTATAAATGGTAAGTTAAATTCTGAATTATACAGGCTTACTAAGCTTTAAAGCTTACTCTGTTTCTTTTCCATGTTTAATAGAGGTTCGATAGCTTGCTCAATTCGAATAAGTCGAAGTTACGCATCACACTATCCAACTGTCAGTTGGTACCTTTGAACTTATGGATATATGTAAGTATGGCATGTATAGGCTAGTTATAAAGATGTTAGTTATGGTTACTTGAGATAGTGATTTAGTACATGTTGTAGTATAAGTTGAAGCCATGTGATTTTGCTTAACTTGGTGTAATGTTTTGGTTGTGTATAAGTGTTCAAATATGGTATGTTTTGGCAAGTAGTAGATGGAATGGAAATATGCAAACATTATCTTGATATGTAATAGGCATATGAATGGAAAATGCATGATATTAGTTAGGTACTTGAATACTATGTCGAAGTGGTATAAATTGTGTATGAAATGTTGTGGATTGGCTGCCTATTGGGTTATAAAATGTTGCAATTTATGCTTGTACATGCATGTATAAATAGGGTGTCAAAATGGCCTTGCAAATAGCTTACTTTTGTCCACACGGGCGTGTATCTCAGCCGTGTGGGACACACGGTCATGTTACACTGTCGTGTGTCCTCTGGTGTTGATATTAAAATGACGTCAATGTGCTCCACATGGTCTCACACACGGGCAAGTGATTGGCTGTGTGGTACAAGTCAGTATACCCCCTATTTGGCACACGGCCTAGCACACGGGGGTGTTACTTGGCCGTGTTGCATAAGTCAGTATACCCTACAGTTTTGGCATGGCCTAGTACATAGCCTAGCACACGGGCATGTGTGGCCACTTCGAAGGGCACACGGGCTAGACACACAGGCGTGTGGTTGGTCGTGTGACCCAAGTCAGTATGTACCTCCTGTTTTCACACGGTTGGAGACACGGGTGTGACTGGTGGCCGTGTGAGACACACGGCCTGGTCACACGGGTGTATGTCCTCTTTAGTGAGAGAAATTTTCAAAGTTTCTTGGAAGTTTTTAAGT
The DNA here is from genome assembly GCA_005393395.2 of Gossypium australe. Lineage (NCBI taxonomy): Eukaryota > Viridiplantae > Streptophyta > Magnoliopsida > Malvales > Malvaceae > Gossypium > Gossypium australe. The sequence continues at coordinate 107,476,770 of CM016619.1, read as the reverse complement.
TATCGGTTTAGTCCTAAACCGCTCCTAAAGCATGTTTTATGCCTCGTAGGCTACTGTAAGTGAAAAATTGAATGATGATTGTATGAAATGATTGAATGAATGAGAAAAGTACGGTTATATGTTTTATAAGTCCAGTAATGCTCCATAGCCCTATTCCAGCGTCGAATACGGGTGAGGGGTGTTACATTTATTGGTATCAGAGCTACGAGTTAGTTGATTCTAGGACTAACGTAATGTATGTGAGTCTAGCTATACATGCCATATATATATAAACTGTGATAGTGTGATGACTCTTGACAATTTCAAATGTGTTTTTATATAGTAAATGGATCCTGATCGAGCTGTAGTAGATGAGGTTGAGAGTAATGCGCCTCCTCCCGCTCAAGGGACAGCGCCTTCTGATTTTAAATCCGTAACGGGTAGCCAGGGAAGAGAGGATAAAGAAGCCTTCTTCCAAATGATGAACGAGTGGTTCACACAATACATTCGTACGAACCCGGCTGCTCAACAACCTCTATCCCACCTATTCCCCAACCAATCCCTATATTTCCTCAAGGTATGGATCCTTTGCGATTGAATAAACCACCTGTTGATAAGATATGGAAACAAAGGGCTGGGGAATTCAGAGCCAATGTTAATGATGACCCTGAGAGAGTCGAGTTTTGGCTTGAGAGCACGATTCGGGTATTTGATGAACTGTCTTGCACACCTGAAGAATGTTTAAAATGTGTTGTATCACTGTTGAGAGACACTGCGTATCAGTGGTGGAATACCTTGATATCTGTAGTTCCGCGAGAAAGAGTTACTTGAGAGGTCTTTCAAGTTGAATTCAGAAAGAAATACATCAGCCAAAGGTTCATTGATCAGAAAGGAAAGGAATTTCTTTAATTGAAACAGGGCCGTATGTCGGTAACAGAATAAGAAAGAGAGTTTGTATGACTCAACAAATATGCTCATGAATGTGTTTCTTTCGAGGCTTTACTGTTTAAAAGATTTGATGATGGATTAAATGAAGAAATTAGATTGATAGTTGGGGTTCTTGAGCTGAAAGAGTTTGTCGTTCTAGTTGACAAAGCTTGTAAAGCCGAAGAGCTTAGCAAAGAGAAAAGAAAAGCCGATTCTAAGGCTAGAGACTTTAGAAAGAGAATTGCGGGTAAATCACATCAGTCAGCATCAAAGAAATCTAAAGAATATCATCCTCGTTCTATTTCTTCTGCGGGGATTTCGATCAGAGATAGAGATGCAAGACATTTCAGCTCTAAACCTCAGACAATATTTGTTGCTAGTGTGGGTAGTGTTAGAAATTCTGGACCTGAATGTAAGCATTGTAATAAGTGACATTATGGTGAATGTAGATTAATGAGTGGAGCTTGTCTTAAATGTGGATCTCTTGATCATTATCTCTAGGATTGTCCAGAAATGTCTATAGCTGAAAGAGATCAACCAGAAAAAAGTAAGTAATACGGCTACTAGAGGGAGACCACCCCAAAACACTGGAAATATGAGTGGTAACCAAGGTGCTACGAGAGATTTTGCTATGAGATCTGAGGCAAGAGCACCTGCTAGAGCTTATGCCATCCGTGCACAGGAGGAGGCATCATCGCCAGACGTTGTTACCAGGACATTTTCTCTTTTTGATACTGATATAGTTGCGTTAATAGATCCTGGATCAACCCATTCGTATATCTGTATGAATTTAGTATTTAAAAAGAGTTTACAAGTCGAGTACACAGAGTTTGTAATTAAAGTATCGAACCCCTTAGGCAAGTCCTTTGATGACTCAAGGTTACTGTTTTTTGGCTGACTTGATGCTTCTACCGTTTGATGAGTTTGATGTGATTTTGGGTATGGACTGGCTGACTATGCATGATGTAGTTGTGAATTGTAGATGAAAGACTATCAAATTGAAATGTCAAAATGGTGAAATTCTTCGAATTGAGTCTGATGATTCGAGTGAATTACCTACTTTGATATCGTCTATGTTAGCTCAAAAATGTATGAAAAACGGTTATGAAGCATATCTTGCATACGTGTTAGATACTAAGGTGTCTGAATCAAAGATTGAATATGTACCTATTGTTTGTGAGTTTTCGGATGTATTTCCAGAAGAATTACCAGGTTTGCCACCAATCAGAGAGGTTGAATTTGGTATTGAATTAGTACCAAGAACAACACCGATATCGATAGCTCCATACAGAATGACTCCAATGGAATTAAAAGAGTTGAAAGCTTAGTTTCAAGAATTGACAGATAGAGGTTTTGCATGACCGAGTTATTCGCCCTGGGGTGCACCAGTACTGTTCGTAAATAAGAAAGACAGCACGATGAGAATGTGTATCAATTATAGACAGTGAATAAAGTGACCATAAAGAACAAATACCCTCTACCATGGATTGATGATTTATTTTATCAGTTGAAAGGTGCTACAGTATTTTCTAAGATTGATTTAAGATCGGGTTATTATCAGTTGAGAGTTAAAGAGTCGAATGTGTCAAAAATCGTGTTTAGAACAAGGTACGACATTATGAATTCATTGTTATGCCTTTCGGATTAACTAATGCTCCTGTAGTTTTTATGGACTTGATGAACTGGATATTCAAACCGTATTTAGACAGATTTTTTGTTGTATTCATTGACGACATTCTAATATATTTGCGAGATGAATCTGAACATACTGAGCACTTGAGAGTTGTGTTACAAACTCTACGTGGTAAACAATTATTTGCAAGTTCAGCAAATGCGAGTTTTGGCTCCGAGAGATTGGATTTCTGGGGCATATTGTTTCAAGTGAAGGTATTAGAGTTGACCCGAGTAAGATTTCTACTGTTGTTGACCGGAAAGCTCCTAGAAATGTGTCTGGAGTCCGTAGTTTTCTAGGTTTAGCGGGCTATTATCAAAGATTCAAGAAAGGATTTTTGATGATTGCGACACTGTAACACCCCGAACCCGCATCTGACGTCGGATTAGGGTTATGGGCATTACCAGAAAAGTCACAAATCCTATTCAGTCATTCAGTCTTAATCACATATGCTTAGCAAGAGATATGATCATAATGAATAGTCACTTGAGTGTAAAACATGCTTAATATTAAACAACTAAGATATACACATATACATTATTATTACATACTAATAATAAAATACTATAAACCTCTTTTATTTGACCGAATTTACTCAATTAGATTAATCGATTGCCCACGCCAAGTACATATATGCTTAGGTACATATATGTGTTATCTACATCATAGTTATGCACATCTCCATGTTCGGTTATAAGCTTAAACAACTAATTCTTTATGCATTTTATCCACGTTCGACTATAGCACATAAACTTGGCCGAATATATACATACATACAATACACAATGCAAATCCCTTTTCGTGTTCATTTCACCAAAACCACATTGAATACTCATGGTCACAAAGATTATTATTAACCTACCAAACACATGAGCTAATATAACAAGCTGAATTTTATAAATATAATCAATCCTTCGATCACATATTCGGATCTCAAATAAATACTTCAATGGTCAACTTCAAATATTCATGCATAAACATTTTCGCTATCATCTCTGGATCACAACTAAACATTTCTATATAAATGTCATAATATAAGCTCTCCATCTAAACTTAAAACATAACAAGAAGCACATAACCAAGAACAAATATACAAACCAATATACCAAAATACATAAGTAAAGTTTAGCCAAGAGTAATAGCCATTTCGCAAGGCTATACATATATATATACCATATTAGATACCATTAGTTAACAACATAGCCTAGCTTATACATGCCTTTCGAATCAAACTAGGTTTATAAGTACCAAAAGAGTTGATAGTATGGTTGACTTCTTTGATGATCCTCTGAGCCCGTAGCTTGACCCAAAATCTATAAAACAGCACAACGAATACACACAAAGTAAGCTTACTAGCTTAGTAAATCTCAAGCAATATTAATGAAATAAACATACATTAACATTTTAGTCTCCATGCTTGCAGCATTGAATATAAATTATTTTGATATGAATTATACATAGCCGAATATTAGTAACACCTTTGACCTAATCAATAGTACTTTATCACCATGAACTTATACAATATCAATTCATATGAATAACATGTTCATTCGAATATTCCAAGTTAAGTGAACATGTCATAATTTCGATCTCATATTTCTTTTTACACATATATACACATATTACCAAATTCCTTTATCATTGTCCTTCACATCTATAGCCGAATCTTCAATTAACATAAATATATGTATATACCTCAATTTCACATATATATAAAGATCATACCAATCAATGATAAGCTCAATATCATGAGATAGAATACAATTTGAATCATCAACTTCATCACATCACGCTTAACTCAAACAAAAATAAACTATCTTACCTTATTCCTTACTAATACAATAAGCTAACCTTTACCCAAGCTTATAGCTCATAGCACCATGTATATACATCTTGTTTAACACTCAAATTCTTTGTTTATGACATATCACTGGCAATAAGCCTGCTAGGCATTAAAGCCCGAATTAAATCACCGGCACAAGGCCTGCTAGGCAATAAGCCCGAAATAATTCACCGGCACGAGGCCTGCTAGGCAATAAGCCCGAAATAATTCACCGGCACGAGGCCTGCTAGGCTCGAAGCCCGAAATAACAACATAATCAATCATTCAATACACATTTCTTATTATAACATCTCAAACAACTTATGTAATTCTTATCACCTTCACATAACAAACCGAGCATATCTATTCACATTACTTTCAATAAAACAAAATTCAATCCAATATCATGCTCTACATAATTTACTACTTCAAATATCCAAATTTCATCATTTAATATACTCATAATTAGTTCTGAGACATATATTTGCTTAAGGACTTACCTCGACCGTCGATGGATAACGTATACCGGCTATTCGATAATCTTCGCCTTTCCCCGATCCAAATCCATTTTCTTTGTTCTTGATCTAAACACATTAAAATTCAGCTCATTCAAGTACATTTCATTTTAATTTAGTCCCAAAATATGTAAACAGTCAAATTACCATTTTACCCCTACTATTTCACATTTTTGTAATTTGGTCCTATTTGCACAAAACACAAAATACACAAAATTTCACTATAACACTTAAGGGCCGAATGTTCTTAGGGACTATTCTAGTCCATTTATTTCATTTATTTTACATTTTAGCCCCCTCTAAAATTCATTTTCGCAATTTAGCCCAAAATACTTAAATTCACTATAATTCCCAATACAAAACATATTAATCTTTAACATATCTTTAATTTAAAATCATCAAACATCAAAAACCACATGAACATATCAATGGCCGAATATCACATACACACTAATCTAAAAAATTTTAGCATGGGTCGGATAATATACGAAGCAACAATCACAAAAACGTAGAAATTATCAAAAACCGAGCTAAAATTCATACCTAATTGAGCTTGATGATGACCGAATGTTTTAAGCCTTTAAACCCATTTTTCTTAGCTAACTCACGGCAATGGAAGAAGAAGAACAACTAAAATGGCTTTTAATTTCATATAATATAACATATAATAACATTTTTAATGTTCTACCATTTTAACCTTTAATTAATAATAAAAACAACTTATAATATAAGGTTACACTTGACCTTTGCCACCCACTAACTCATAAAATGGGTTAATTACTCTTTTAATACCCCATATTAAAAAGCCATCATCATTCTAGCACTTTACACTATAGTTTATAACTTTTACACTTTACGCGATTAAGTCCTTTTATTTAAAACGATTAATTTTTTCTACGAAACTTTCACACTCATTAAGTCACATATAATAAGCACAAAATATAATATTTAAAAATATTTCAGACTCGGATTCGTGGTCCCAAAACCACCGTTCCGATTAGGGTCAAATTCGGACTGTTACAACTCTCCCCCCTTAGGGATTTTCGTCCCCGAAAATCTTACCGTTAAACAAAGTCGGATATTGTTGCCTCATTGAATCCTTAGGCTCCCACATAGCCTCTTCAACTCCGTGCCTATTCCATAGTACTTTCACTAATGGAATAATCTTGTTTCTCAACTTTTTCATTTCCCGAGCTAAAATACGGATCAGTTTTTCCTCATATGTCAAATCGAATCAGATTTCAATCTCAGACGGAGCGATCACATGTGACGGATCTGATCTATATCTACAAAGCATCGAAACATGAAATACGTTGTGTATCTTTTCTAATTCCGAGGGCAACTTCAATCTATAAGCAACAGGCCCAATACGTTTGATGATTTCGTACGATCCGATGAACCTCGGACTGAGTTTGCCTTTCTGACCAAATCGGAGTACCTTCTTCCACGGGGAAACTTTCAAGAATACCCGATCTCCGATCTGAAACTCAATGTCTTTGCGCTTCGAATCAGCATAGGACTTTTGACGATCCGTGGCAGCTTTCAAAATATCTCTGATTATAGCCACTTTCTGTTCCGCCTGTTTAATCAAATCAACCCCGTGTATCTTATTTTCGCTGAGTTTGGTCCAGTACAACGGTATATGACACTTGCGGCCATATAGAGCTTCATAAGGTGCCATTTTATAAGCAAATTCAATCAAAGGTAAGTATCTTTCCCACGTACCTTCAAACTCAAGAACGCAACATCTTAACATGTCCTCAAGTATCTAAATGGTTCGTTCAGATTGACTGTCTGTCTGCGGATGAAAGGCTGTACTAAAGTGGAGTTTAGTACCCAAAGCATCTTGCAACTTCTTCCAAAATCGTGATGTGAACCTCGGGTCTCTGTCTGAAACAATAGAACTTGGCACACCATGTAACCTCACAATCTGTGACACATACAATTCAGCAAGTTTATCTAATGAATAATCTGTACGAACTGGCACAAAGTGAGCTGATTTGGTCAATCTATCTACTATAACCCAGACTGCGTCTTTCTTGCTCGGTGTTATAGGTAAACCGGATACAAAATCCATAGTGATTCTATCCCATTTCCATTCAGGTATCATGATTGGCTGAAGTAACCCAAAAGGCACTTGATGCTCGGCTTTTACTTGCTGACAAATTAAACACTTCGAAACAAATTCATATATATCATGTTTCATGCTAGGCCACCAATAGAACTGTTTCAAATCATTATACATCTTCGTGCTACCTAGATGTACCGACAATCGGCTATTATGAGCCTCGTTCAAAATCATTTGAATCAAATCCACATTCCTCGGAACACATATTCAACTTTTGAAGTTCAAGCAATCATTTTCATCAATTCGAAACTCTGACACTGTATTACTTTCACACTGAACTCGTTTAGCAATCATATCTTTGTCAATTTTCTGTGCCTCACAAATTTGCTGAATAAACAACGGTCTTGCCTTCAACTCGGCTATGATCGAACCATCACCAGTCATAACCATATGTGCGTTCAACGCATGAAGAGCAAACAATGATTTCCGACTTAAGGCATCCGCAACAACATTAGCTTTCCCGGATGGTAGTCAATCACTAATTCATAGTCTTTCAACAGCTCTAACCATTTGCGTTGTCTCAAGTTCAAATCTTTCTGAGTCATCAAGTACTTCAAACTTTTATGATCTGAATAAACATGACATTTCTCACTGAATAAGTAATGACGCCAAATTTTCAATGCGAACACAATGGCTGCTAATTCTAGATCATGAGTTGGATAATTTCTTTCATGAGGCTTCAATTGTCTCGAAGCATAAGCTACTACCTTGCCTTCTTGCATTAAGACGCAACCTAAACCATTCAAAGAAGCATCATTGTACACAACAAATTTTTTACCCGATTCAGGTTGAATTAATACTAGAGCTTCAGTCAAAAGAGCTTTCAACTGATCAAAACTTTTCTGACATTTTTCTGTCCACTCAAACTTGACATCTTTCTGTAGTAGCTTTGTCAAAGGTGTAGCTATCATGGAAAAACCTTTCACGAATCGTCGGTAGTATCCCACAAGTCCCAGAAAGCTTCGAATCTCAAAAACATTCTTTGGTGGCTTCCAATCAAGTATAGCCGATATTTTGTTTGGATCAACCCGAATACCTGACGCTAAAACAACATGTCCCAAAAAGCTGACTTCATTCATCTAGAATTCACACTTACTAAACTTTGCATACAACTGTTGATCTTGCAAAGTTTGTAGCACTAATCTCAAATGTTCGACATGATCGGTTTCATCTCTGGAGTAGATCAGGATATCATCTATAAACACTACCACAAACTGATCCAAATACCATCTGAAAACTCAATTCATCAAATCCATAAAAACAGTAGGCGCATTAGTAAGTCCAAAAGGCATGACTAAGAACTCAAAATGTCCGTACCTCATTCGGAAAGCAGTCTTTGGCACATCGGAATCTCTGACTCGCAACTGATAATAACCCGATCTCAAATCTATCTTCGAAAACACTGAAGCCTCTTTTACTGATCAAACAAGTCATCAATCCGAGGCAACGAGTATTTATTCTTTATAGTCACCTTATTCAGCTGCCGATAATCAATACACATTCGCATAGTTCTATCTTTCTTTTTCACAAATAGAACTGGTGCACCCCAAAGAGAGAAGCTCGGTCGTGCAAAGCCCCTATCTGTCAACTCTTGCAACTGTGCTTTCAACTCTTTCAACTCAGTAGGTGCCATCCAATACGAAGCTATCGAAATCGGAGTCGTTCCCGGTACTAATTCAATATCAAACTCTATCTCTCAAACTGGCGGTAATCCCGACAATTCTTCAGGTAACACTCTGGGTATTCACATACAATTTGTACAGATTCAATCTGCTTTTCAGACACTTTATTATCCAACACATAAGCCAAGTAAGCTTCACATCCTTTTCTCACATACTTTCGGGCTAACATCGAGGATGTTACGGTAGGCAACCCGCTCAGATCATTAGATTCAACCCGGATGATCTCACCGTTCTGACATCTCAAATCAATAATCTTTCTTTTGTAATTCACCACTACATCATGCAAAGTTAACCAGTCCATTCCCAAAATTATATCGAACTCGTCGAAAGGCAACATCATTAAATCAGCTGGAAAGCAGGAATCCCAAATCATCAACGGGCAACCTTTACACACTTTATCAACGAGAACACATCTACCCAAAGGGTTGGACACACGTATCACAAACTTAGTAGACTCAACAGGCAAAGTCTTACTGGATACTAGAGTTTTACACACATATGAATGAGTCGAACCAGGATCAATCAATGCAATCATAGTAGTATCATAAAGTGTGAAAGTACCGGTAATGACATCTGGAGAAGAAGTATTCTCTCTGGCTCGTATAGCATAAGCTCTAGCTGGTGCTTGAGCCTCTGATCGAACTGCAGTGTCCTTCGTCCCTCTCTGACTGCCACGTACATTGCCTGAATGTCTGGGTGGTCTGCCTCGTGCTGACGCATTGCTCGGTTTAATGTTCTGAACCGTATTTTAGTGGGCTAGCATCGGACACTCTCGAATAAAATGATCTGATGATCCACGTTTAAAGCAGGACCGTTCACGGAATCTACAGCTCCCAGAATGCCATTTTCCATAATGCTTCCACTCAGTCCGGTTCTGCTGAACATTACTGACACTAGCCATCGAAGTGGTTTGGGAACTCACTGGAGGTCGATCTCTTCTAGACAGGTCTGAAGTAGCTTTATGTCGACTAAATTCATCTCTAAAATTTTTAGACACAGATTGGAAAGCCTTACTCAATGATCTCTTACGAGAGTCTCTAGCTTCCATTTCAGCCTTTCTTTTCTCTTTCCCAAGCTCTTCAACTTTGCAAGCTCGTTCGACAAGTACCACGAACTCTTTGATTTAAAGAATGCCCACAAGCAACTTTATATCTTCATTCAAACCGTCTTCAAACCTTTTGCACATAATGGCTTCAGTTGATACACACTCTCGGGCATATCGGCTTAATCTGACAAATTTCCACTCATATTCAGTCACAGTCATGCGACCCTGTTTCAGTTCCAGAAATTCTTTCCGTTTCTGATCCATGAACCTCTGGCTAATATATTTCTTACGGAACTCGATCTGGAAGAAATCCCAAGTCACTTTTTCTTTTGGGACCACCGATACCAGTGTATTCCACCAGTGATCTGCAGTGTCCCGTAGTAGCGATATAGCACACTTCAGGCATTCATCTGGAGTACAGGATAGCTCATCAAATACCCGAATAGTGTTATCAAGCCACATCTCAGCCCGCTCTGCATCATCATTATCATTAGCTTTAAATTCTTCGGCCCCATATTTCCTGATTTTATCAACAGGAGGCCTACTAGATCTCATCGGATCTATCATCGGGGGTGCTGAAGGTACCGGAGTTGGATTATTCGGGGGTGGAGGTTGTTGTACAGCCGAGTTATTCTGAAAAAATTGGGTAAACCATTCATTCATCATCTGGTAGAAGACTTGTTTAGCCTCCCCCAAATGGCTACCCAAGACTAGTCGAGAGTCTACCGGCGCTGACCCGCGTGCGCGATCAGGCGCTACACTCTCTACATCATCTACTACGGCTCTGTCAGGATCGGAATCCATTTACTATATAAAACACAATTTGAAATGTCAGAAGTAACCACACTATCAAATATATAATAAAGGCATGTATAGCTAGACTCTCACGCACAACGATAGTCCTAGAATCGACTAAACCGTAAGCTCTGATACCAATCAAATGTAACACCTCGAACCCGCATCCAACGTTGGATTAGGGTTATGGGAATTACCAGAAAAGTCATAAATCCTATTGAGTCATTCAGTCTTAATCACATATGCTTAGCAAGAGATATGATCATAATGAATAGTCACTTGAGTGTAAAACATGCTTAATATTAAACAACTAAGATATACACATATACATTATTATTACATACTAATAATAAAATACTATAAACCTCTTTTATTTGACCGAATTTACTCAATTAGATTAATCGATTTCCCACGCCAAGTACATATATGCTTAGGTACATATATGTGTTATCTACATCATAGTTATGCACATCTCCATGTTCGGTTATAAGCTTAAACAACTAATTCTTTATGCATTTTATCCACGTTTGACTATAGCACATAAACTTGGCCGAATATATACATACATACAATACACAATGCAAATCCCTTTTCGTATTCATTTAACCAAAACCACATTGAATACTCATGGTCACAAAGATTAATTATTAACCTACCAAACACATGAGCTAATATAACTAGCTGAATTGTATAAATATAATCAATCCTTCGATCACATATTCGGATCTCAAATAAATACTCCAATGGTCAACTTTAAATATTCATGCATAAACATTTTCGCTATCATCTCCAGATCACAACTAAACATTTCTATATATGAAACACCCCAAACCCGGCCCACGAGCCTCGACCAGATCTGGTATGTTTCTCGAGAAAAACGTTTCAAAACTGGTTTGTATCTTTTGAAAATCTTGGATGTGACTTTGGGAGAAAACTCGAATTGGGTTGGGCTCAATTTGAAAACTAGTTTATTTTTGAAATACAAGTGTTTATAAAAATTCCATTGTTAAGTTTCAAAACTTTAAGTTGAAAGATATGCCGAATTGGTTTTAGGTTTATCTTTAAATTGGAAATCGTTTTCTTTTAGGGGTCAAAACGTTTAGACTTCATTCTTAGATAAAAATTTTTCTTGGCCTTTAATTTGATAAAATTTTCGTATCATAAGGAAATAATTAGAAGCATGCATAAACGAGTTCATACTATGGCCTTATTACATCAAAATATACCCAAAATAAATTTAAAGTACTTAAATAAAATAAAATGTCCAAATAAAGTAAATTCCTTGCTGAGCATGGCCACCACTAAGCTCCTGCCGACCCGGTCCATCACTGATCGTCACCTGAAAAATGTTCCCACGACGGGGTGAGTCAAACAGACTCAATGTGTACATCCAACACTAAGTCCAAACAGATTCAGGCATATCAAATCATACACATATATATCATAATTTACAATTAATGATGCATTCCCGAACCCAAACCTAGATGCCATCCGCTACACATCACACGTACCAACCTGCACACCGTGGGGACTACTAAGTCAACCCTCCATCCGCTACACACCATCGAAGGCAGTCGCTGCAGTCGACGTGTTCATCGCCCTTATAAAATTTGTGGCATAGCCACCAGATAATTATTTTGTGTCATGAGACACCACATTCAAATAATGTGACCGAAGTCACCACATTCAGATATTGTGACAATAGTCACCACATTCACTTCCCCTTTCATAATCAACCATATGCCCCATGTCATACATATCATGCAACATCATGCTTTATACCTTATTTCACATTCTTATCACATTCACTTATGTGCCATAACAGATCATATCATACTCACAGTAGGAGTAGGAAAACGTACCTGAGTACTTTGTACCATTGCATGGTACTCTTAGCCACACTCACATTATTATAAGCACATATATTAAAATATAGCCATACATCTACTAAGAGTTAGTGTGGGGTACACACCTGGTTCACTTAGCGAATTTATTGAAATACCGAAATTCCCAGTCTACGTTTTAGATCTTTAATTCCTATATTCGGCCAACACTAGCAATTTAGTAAAACCCATTCGGCCATAAAACCAAATCCCAATAGGATTATCGAAATCAACTTCATACCTTGCCGCCGATTTGGTTACCAACCAAATCCCGAAACTTCGCAGAGTTCCTCCCTTGCAATCGGCTAGGCACTAAAATCACTTAACTAATTAGTTTCGGCTTTTAAACGAATAAGAAACAGATCTAAATACCCAAAATAGGGCCTTGGCCGATTGTACATAAGTGCTTACCTTGCGATTTGAAATCCCGGAATCCTTGTGCACCACTGTCGACTGCCCCTAAATATCCATAGTTAGAATCGGCTAACATAGTAACCAATATGACCGAATATGCACCTTCACTTACCTTGTAATTCCAAATCCCGAAAATAGCCACTTAACCAAGGAGTTGTCGAAATCCTACATGGTACACACTAGGGTCAACGTTTTGTACAAAAATCTATAAAATGGCCCTTGGTCGAATACCACATGTGGCTTACCTTGAACCTTAAAAATCCCGAAAGATCCTTCTCTGAAGTCGACAACACCTAAATCCCGAAGCCTTTTCCATAGTTCGGCCAAAGAACAATAATAGAGATTAGATCTTAGTTTTCGACAGGCCTAAGAGAAAAAGATTGGAAACCGAATTTGATCTTACCCCTACTGAAGAAATCGACCACACCCTTGTCTGACACCACAGAAGATTCGGCTTTGGCTTAGATGGTGGTCACTTGGTTTCGGCTTTTGGAGTCTTGTGAAAAGAAGAAGAGAGAATAGAGTGTAGAGGGATTCGGCTTTAATGGAAGAGTATGGGACCTAGGAGGAATCGACAATGATGGTGAAAGAAGAAGAGCTTTCGGTTTTGAAAAAAACAAAGGAAGAAAAGAATTTCGGTAGAGGTTTTCTTGAAGAGGAAAGAAAGAAAGAATGGCTTCCTATCCTTCCTAGGCCGAAAATAACACCAAGAGAATCCCTTGGCTGGCCACCACTCATCCGCTTATCAGCTTCCTCATTTTTCTCTCTTTATCCCTTCACTAAAATAATAAAAATAGTCCACACTTATCTCTTCTTTATTTATTCCCTTAATCCCAAAATAAAACACCCATTATCTACTACTTTAGCCGAAATTATTAAAAGAAATTAATCCAACCTTAAACTCATCCCTTTTTGTTCCTTAATGTCGTCCACCTCTGTCCATCCTTGCAGCAAAATAAAACTTTTATTTAGCTTCCCATGCGACTCGAACCTTGGCCCATTTGCACCTGTTGTGGCGTCATTTCCAGAGGCCTTAAGTGGCGCCTCCAAGCCACTTAACCAAGCCTATTTGTGTGCATATTTCACATACAATTTCTCTTAAGGCCCTACTAAGCTTAGCTCCCTTATTAAAACTTAAGATACGATATTTTCTAAATCATTCTCCCCTATTCTAAGGTTCCCAAAATTCATAAAAACACATTCATACACGCAAAGGCATGCTTTCACATTCAATTAAACAATTATGCATAAGCCATAATCCAGGATATTACAATATAAATGTCATAATATAAGCTCTCCATCTAAACTTAAAACATAACAATAAGCACATAACGAAGAACAAATATACAAACCAATCTACCAAAATACATAAGTAAAGTTTAGCCAAGAGTAATAGCCATTTCGCAAGGCTATACATATATATATACCAGATTAGATACCATTAGTTAACAACATAGCCAAAAGAGTTGATAGTGTGGTTGACTTCTCTGATGATCCTCTGAGCCCGTAGCTTGACCCAAAATCTATAAAACAGCACAACGAATACACACAAAGTAAGCTTACTAGCTTAGTAAATCTCAAGCAATATTAATGAAATAAACATACACTTAACATTTTAGTCTCCATGCTTGCGACATTGCATATAAATTATTTTGATATGAATTATACATAGCCGAATATTAGTAACACCTTTGACCTAATCAATAGTACTTTATCAGTATGAACTTATACAATATCAATTCATATGAATAACATGTGCATTCGAATATTCCAAGTTAAGTGAACATGTCATAATTTCGATCTCATATTTCTTTTTACACATATATACACATATTACCAAATTCCTTTATCATTGTCCTTCACATCTATAGCGGAATCTTCAATTAACATAAATATATGTATATACCTCAATTTAACATATATATAAAGATCATACCAATCAATGATAAGCTCAATATCATGAGATAGAATACAATTTGAATCATCAACTTCATCACATCACGCTTAACTCAAACAAAAATAAACTATCTTACCTTATTCCTTACTAATACAATAAGCTAACCTTTACCCGAGCTTATAGCTCATAGCATTATGTATATACATCTCAACTTGTTTAACTCTCAAATTCTCTGTTTATGACATATCACCAGTAATAAGCCTGCTAGGCATTAAAGCCCGAATTAAATCACCGGCACAAGGCCTGCTAGGCAATAAGCCCGAAATAATTCACCGGCACGAGGCCTGCTAGGCAATAAGCCCGAAATAATTCACCGGCACGAGGCCTGTTAGGCTCGAAGCTCGAAATAACAACATAATCAATCATTCAACACACATTTCTTATTACTAACATCTCAAACAACTTATGTAATTCTTATCACCTTCACATAACAAACCGAGCAAATCTATTCACATTACTTTCAATAAAACAAAATTCAATCCAATATCATGCTCTACATTCGGCCATTTCATAATTTACTACTTCAAATATCCAAACTTCATCATTTAATATACTCATAATTAGTTCTGAGACATATATTTGCTTAAGGACTTACCTCGACCGTCGATGGATAATGTATACCGGCTATTCGATAATCTTCGCCTTTCCCCGACCCAAATCTGTTTTTCTTTGTTCTTGATCTAAACACATTAAAATTCAGCTCATTCAAGTACATTTCATTTTAATTTAGTCCCAAAATACGTAAACAGTCAAATTACCATTTTACCCTACTATTTCACATTTTTTCAATTTGGTTCTATTTGCACAAAACACAAAATACAAAAAATTTCACTATAACACTTAAGGGCCGAATGTTCATAGGGACTATTCTAGTCCATTTATTTCATTTATTTTGCATTTTAGCCCCATCTAAAATTCAATTGTGGAATTTAGCCCAAAATACTTAAATTCACTATAATTCCCAATACAAAACATATTAATCTTTAACATATCTTTAATTTAAAATCATCAAACATCAAAAACCACATGAACATATCAATGGCCAAATATCACATACACACTAATCTCAAAAATTTTAGCATGGGTCGGATAATATACGAAGCAACGATCACAAAAACGTAGAAATTATCAAAAACCGAGCTAAAATTCATACCTAATTGAGCTTGATGATGGTCGAATGTTTTAAGCCTTTAAACCCCTTTTTCTTAGCTAACTCATGGCAATGGAAGAAGTAGAACAACTAAAATGTCTTTTAATTTCATATAATATAACATATAATAACATTTTTAATGTTTTACCATTTTAACCTGTAATTAATAATAAAAACAACTTATAATATAAGGTTACACTTGACCTTTGCCACCCACTAACTCATAAAATGGGTTAATTACTCTTTTAATACTCCATATTAAAAAGCCATCATCATTCTAGCACTTTACACTATAGTTTATAACTTTTACACTTTACGCGATTAAGTCCTTTTATTTAATTAAGCACACAAACGATTAAATTTTTCTACGAAACTTTCACACTCATTAATTCACATATTTCAAACTTGGATTCGTGGTCCCAAAACCACCGTTTCGATTAGGGTCAAATTCAGACTGCTACAGACATCGATGACACGAATGCTTCAAAAAGATGTGAAATTGGAATGGTCAGAAAAATGTCAGCAGAGTTTCGAACAGTTGAAAGTACTATTAACTGAAGCACCAGTTTTGGTTCAACCCGAATCGAGGAAAGAGTTTGTGATTTATAGTGACGCGTCATTAAGTGGTCTGGGATGTGTTCTGATGCAAGAAAGAAAAGTTATAACTTATGCTTCCCGACAATTGAAATAGCATCAAAAGAACTATCCGACGCATGACTTTGAGTTGGCTGCAATTGTATTCGCATTGAAAGTTTGACGACATTACTTATATGGTGATTGTTTAAGGTTCTGAAATAGAATTTGCATACCGAGAAATTTAGAACTCATTCAGAAGATTTTGCACGAAGCGCACAATCGTTGTTTATCTGTTCATCCGAGGAGTACCAAAATGTACAACGATTTGAAACAGTTTTACTGGTGGCAAGGCATGAAACGAGATACCTCAGAGTTTGTTTCTAAATGTTTGATTTGTCAGCAAGTCAAAGATGAACATCAAGTATCATCGGGTTTACTGCTGCCTGTGATGATTCTCGGGTTGAAATGGTATAGAATTACAATGGATTTTGTGCCGAGATTGCCCCTAACTCCGAAAAAAAGATGCTATCTAGGTTGTCATTGATCGACTAAAGAAATCTACTCATTTCATACCGGTAAGTACAGATTACTCACTTGATAGATTGGCTGAATTGTACATTTCTGAGATTGTTTGTTTGCATGGGGTGCCACTATCTATTATCTCTGATAGAGATCCGAGGTTCACATCGTGATTCTAAAAGAAACTATAAGAAGCTCTGGGAACAAAGTTGAACTTTAGTACAACTTTTCATCCCCAGACTGATGATCAGATCGAGAGAGTTATTCAGATTCTCGAAGATATGTTGAGATGTTGTATTTTAGAGTTTGAGGGCAGTTGGGAAAAATACTTACTGTTGATTGAGTTCGCGTATAACAATAATTTTCAGACGAGTATAAAGATGGCACTGTACGAAGCTTTATACGGTAGCAAATGTGGAACTCCATTATACTGGACTGAACTAAGTGAGAAAAAGATTCACAGGGTTGAATTGTTCAGAGAAACTGAAGAAAAAGTGAAAACGATTTGTGAAAGTTTAAAAGCAGCTTCAGATCGACAATAATCATACGCGAATTTGAAATGTAAAGAAATTGAGTTTCAAGTCGGAGACCGAGTGTTTTTAAAAGTGTCATCGTGGAAAAAGGTTATTCGATTTGGCCGTAAAGGAAAGCTGAGTCTGCGATTTATCGGACCGTATGAGATTGTTGACAGAATAGGGCCTTTTAGCGTATCGACTAGCGTTACCGTCAGAACTTGAAAAGATGTTCTTCCATCAAAATTTTAACTCGTGAAATTAAAGAATTGAGAAATAAACGCATAGCCCTAGTAAAGGTTCTTTGGAATAAACATGAGATCGAGGAAGCTACGTGGGGACCCGAAGAAACAATGAGAAAATAATACTTTAACCTATTCAGTGGTAAGATTTTCGTGGACAAAAATCCCTATGGGGGAGAGTTGTAACAACCCATTTTTAGTCAAATCGGAACAGTGGTTTCGGGACCACAAATTCTAAGTCAAAATATTTATTTTATTAATGTTTATAGCATGATAAAATTATTGTGTGAAAGTTTCGTAAAGAAATTTTACTGTTTGAATGCTTAATACGGTAAAAAGGACTAAATCGCGTAAAGTTTAAAAGTGGAGTTCTATTAGCTAAAAGTATCTAATAGCTATGGAACTTAAAAGAGGAGGTCCTTATGTTGTAATTATTGTGAGTGGAAAAAGATGGACAAGCATTAAGTGATTTTTAAGTTATATTAATAAGGTTAATTTGGTGATATGTTTAACAAAGTCATTTTATCCATCTTTCTTCATCTTTGTTGCCGAAAATTGAAGAGAAAATAAAGCTATTCTTTAGTTTTTTCCATTCGGTCACTTTGGAACCTAGATGGTATGGTTTTAGCTAGGTTTTTAATAATTTTTACGTTTTTGAGATCGTTACTTCGTATTCTAGCTAGCCCATACCTTAGATTTTGAACTTGTTAAAGATTTATCAAGTTTCCATTGTTGAATGCTTGAGTAATTTGATGAATTATAATAGATTTTGAAGGTTTAATGTTAGATTAATAGTTTTTGTAAAGTGATTTTTGACAAAAATGTCAAAAAGGGATTAATTTGTGAAATTGTAAAATATGTGGGTAAAAGTGTAAATAAATTGAAAATATGGGCTGCTAGTAATATGTGTTAAATTCTGTTAAGCATGGGTTTGTACTAAATTGCATGAATTTGCAATAATATGTGATAAGGACTAAATTGTAAAAATGCAAAAGTTTAAGGGCAAATGTGTAAAATAGCCCTAATGTGTGTTTTGGACTAAATTGAATAAATAGTTGATTAAATAAGCTAATTTTAATAATATATAGATCAAGATAAGCCAAGATCGGGATTAGATCAGGGAAAAAGAAAAATTGACGATTAGCCGATATTTCTATCCGAGCCACTCGAGGTAAGTTCTTATAATCAGAATTGAACTTATAAATACTTGTAATTATTTCAAATGAATGTATATAATTGAGTAATTGATTTACTTGAAATAAGAATGTCTTGTTGATAAAGTCTGATTGTTACTGAGCCCCGTTTGAACCATAGGAATTCGTAGGATACAAGTGACATATCAGTAAGGTTACCGTTTAGGTTGAGATCTTGCATGTGTAGCGGACTCACCGCAGCTCATATGAGGTTATCGATGTATCAGCTCGTAAGGGCTTACTGTTCTCAGCTCATAAGAGCTTACTACTTTCAGCTCGTTAGAGCTTACCGTTTCAGCTCAATAGAGCTTACTGTCCATCAGCTCAAGAGGAGCATACTGATCATAGCTCAAAGGAGCAAAACTGATAATGAATTGACGGATTACTAATTTATATGTTATGTTTATCACCCGAGTATCCCTCGATGTTCTAATCGGGTCAACGGGCATAAATTTTGTTATTGGTTATGTGAAAAAGATATGTGTTATATGGATGAAGTACTGTTTATACGAATGAGTTACTGTTATTGTTATCGAATGAGTTACTATTATTGTTATCGAATGAATTACTGTTTATATGATTGAGAATGAAATGTTACAAATGATGTACATGATATATGTGAATTTGATATGATACAATATATTGAGTATTAAATTGAGATGATGGATGATTATATGCACTTATGTGACTAACTTGTTGATGAATGCTTGTGTATAGGCATTTGGCAAGTGAATTGATATACTTTGTTTAATTGTTTGATTATGTATAAATGGTAATTAAATTCTGAATTGTACGGGCTTACTAAGCTTTAAAGCTTATTCTGTTTCTTTTCCATGTTTTATAGAGGTTCTATAACTCGTTCGATTCAGATAAGTTAGAGTTATGCATCACACTATCCAGCTGTTGATTGGTACACTTAAACTTATGGATATATGTAAATATGGCATGTATAGGCTTGTTATAAAGATGATAGTTATGGTTACTTGAGATAGTGATGTTAGTACATGTTGTGGTATAAGTTAAAGCCATGTGATTTGGCTTAACATGGTGTAATGTTTTGGTTGTGTATAAGTGTTCAAATATGGTATGTTTTGGAAAGTAGTAGATGGAATAGAAATATGCAAATATTATCTTGATATGTAATAGGCATATGAATGGAAAATGCATGATATTAGTTAGGTATTTGAATACTATGTCGAATTGGTATAAATTGTGAATGAAATGTTGTAGATTGGCTACCTATTGGGTTATAAAATGTTGCAATTTATGCTTGTGCATGCATGTATAAATAGGGTAGCAAAATGGCTTTGTAAATAGCCTATTTTTGTCCACACAGGCAGAGACACGGGCGTGTGTCATGACCGTGTGCGACACACGGTCATGTTACACGACCGTGTGTCCCCTGGTGTTGATATTAAAATGATTTCAGTATGCTTCAAACGGTCTTACACACGGGCGTGTGACTGGCCGTGTGGTACAACTCAGTATACCCCCTATTTGGCACATGGCCTAGCACATGGGGGTGTGACTTGGCCGTGTTGCATAAGTCAGTATACCCTACAGTTTTGCCAGGCCTAGCACACAGCTTGGTAAACGGGTGTGTGTGGCCACTTCGAAGGGCACACGGGCTAGACACACAGACGTGTGGTTGGCCATGTGACCCAAGTCAGTATTTACCCCTTATTTTCACATGGCTAGAGACACGGGTGTGTCTGGTGGCCGTGTGAGACACACGGCCTGGCCACACGGGCATGTGTCCTCTGTATTGAGAGATATTTTAAAAGTTCCGTGAAAGTTTTATAAGTTATCCGTTTAGTCACGAACCACTCCTAAAGAATGTTTTAGGCTTCATAGGCTATTGTAAGGGACAAATTGAATGATGATTGTATGAAATGATTGAATGCATGAGAAAAGTACGATTATATGTGTTATAAGTCTTGTAATGCTCCGTATCCCTATTCCGGCGTTGAATAACGGTGAGGGGTGTTACACCACTTAATTATGCCAGATCTACTCTTAAACAGAGACTTTTGCTTCACTGAAATAAGCACATGACACTTGAATTAATATCCTGAAAATATTAAAGTAAGAAATAAGCATACATAATTGAGAACCAGAACAAGTATTTATCATATAATTTTGAATTAGATCTGCTTTTGAGTTGATTCCGACGGCGTTGTTCGAGTAATTTCTTTGTTCTACTCTTTGCGTGCTCCCCTTTAGTCCTCTTCTAATATGTATTTATAGACTTTAGAATGCTCAAAAATCGTAAAAATTGGGTTTTTCTGTGTAAAAGAGAACCAGGGTTCGAAATTGACACGGGCTGGCACATGGGCATGTGGCCAGCCCGTGTGTTTCACACGAGCATGTGCCCAGTCCGTGTGGAAGTGCCTAGGCCGTGTGGTTCCTGAAAATATCTCTTTTTGTCTGATTTTGTCCCATTTTTTGCTCCTTTCACTTTCCTATGCTCACCTAAGTATAGAAACATAAATTTAAAGGATTAGAAGCATCAAATTCACTAATTCACATAACAAATCATCCAAAAACATGCCAAGCATGGGATTAAAACATGTTACCTTTATGGTTTATCAGACACTCATAGATTGTGCCGTATCACCGAGTCTGATAGTAATGGTGTCCGGCTCGTCATGGGTCGTCATCACTTGCTGAAGGATAAATGTTGAACAGAACTATAAAGTTAGCTCCATGTATGTGGGCTTGATAATAGAGAAAAAAACCAGTCCCACGGGGCTATAGCAATAATGGCGTGCACATGATCAGCTATCTGGACATGCTCCAAAGCAGCCCAATCAATACATTAGCCTAAGCAGAGTGGCCTAAGTTGAAGAAGTTGATATAAGTCCTCCTGAGGACTCGATGAAAAGTGGAGGTACAGATGGAGGGCCTTGGCAGAAGCGTTCAAGGAGGAGCTCACACCAAGGGTCTTTCGCTTTTTCAAAGCAGGGAAGACTACCTTAGATTTCCTCTGTGTGTTCATCATGGTGTGCTTGCAAAAAAAGATGACCAAAAACGATTTCAGTATTCAATGTAAAGGTAGGGACCTGTGTAATGGATTAATTCAAATAGTGAAAAAACGAAAGCCGAATCCAATCGAAAAGCATAAGATCAACCATGCAGCTAAACACTAGAATCCAATCGATGAATAAAATAAGCAGGAAGAATATAAGAATGAGGAAAAGAAAAAGAATAATAATAATATAATAATAGAAGAACTTACGAATAAGAAGAAAATAAACAAATAGTACTAAAATAAGAATAAAAGTAATAATAAGATTAAAAACAATAATAGAAGCAGTAACTAAATCTAACAGGAATAAAAATAAGAAAAAAATATTAAAAGAACTAAGAATAAAATTACTAAAGAGAATAAATAATAAAAATAATAAAAAAATAAAAACAAGAACAATAAGAACATTGAGTAGGAAAATAAGATAAATTAATAAAAAATAACATTAAAAAAATAGAATAAAAGAATAAAAATAAATAAAATAACAAAATAATAGGGCAGAAAGGGGGTAACCGACGGTGGGAGTGGTGGTGGTTTCGACGGGACGGTCGTTGATGGTTTGGTGGTCAGCGCAAGGGATGGAGGAGGGTATGTGCGGTCGATGGGTGAATGCCGTGGGGGTGGGTCGACGAGGGTGCAGCTCGGTGGAAGGCCAAGAAAGGGGAGAGAGAAAGGAGCAAGGCATGGTTGAGGAGTGGTTGGGAAGGAAAGGGGGCGGCGAGGAGGGGCTTTGGTTCGAAGGTGGGTCAACGTGGTCAGTGATTAGAGGGCGTGGGGGTCAGGGTGGCAAGGGTGAAGAGTGGAGGGAGGTGGACGTGGCTGCTTGACGAGGGAGGAAGGGAGGAGGAAAGGAGTAAAAAGGGAGAGGGCGTGGGGGTGGTGGTGCGACAGAGTGGTGGTCGATCTGGCGAGGAGAAAGGACGGTCGGGGTTGGCCCAGGTTACAAGGGAAGGTTGATGGCGGTTAGGTTGTTGGGGGTGAGAAATGGATAAAGTAAAAGGAAGGGGGATTAGCATTTGGGGTTAAAAGGGCGACATGATTGTGTGAGGCCCCTGTTGGGCCACACGGCCGTGTGGTTCCTTTTCAGCCCGTGTGCGATAAAAATTTTAACCCAGACTTCAGACGACTGTTGACATGTCCTTATGTTTAGGTCGTGTGTGATCTCCTTCGTTTCTCCTACACCCGTGCAGACTCCCACACGCCTATGTGGCCCGGCCGTGTCTTGCACATGGTCGTGTCTCTTGCCCGTGTAACTCTCTGACTTGATTTAAAATAAAAAAAAATTAGCTTCAAGTTTCACACGGCCTAGGACATGCGCGTGTGTCCAGGCTGTATGTGTCACACGGCCGTGTAACTGTCAGATTTTTGAAAATTTAAGTCCCAGGATCCATACAGCCAAGGCTACTCCCATGTGTCCAGGCAGTGTGGGTCACATGGTCGTGTCACCAGGCCGTGTAACTCACAGTCGATTTCTCCTTAATGTACATTACCAAGGACATGCTCATGTGTCTAGGCTGTCTGACGCACTATTGATTACCCCATTTTGCACACGGCATAGGACACGCCCGTGTGTCCAGGCCACGTGGTCAAAAACACACTTTTCTTTTTAATTAAGATTTTAAATAAGCATGCAATGGAATTAAAAGAATTAGCAAAAGTTAAACATTTGGGTTGCCTCCCGAGAAGAGCTTATTTAGAGTCTAAGCTCGACTTACCTTATGTGAACAGTTACGATGGTTCACGGAGTCGAAGCTCCTCTCTATCATTTCTAAAATTGTTACCACTATAAAGTTTGAGTCGATGTCCATTTACCTTGAATGTGACATACGCCGGATGGGTTACCTCTATCGTACCGTATGGGAAAACAGTTTGTACTACGAATGGACCTGACCATCTTGATTTTAGCTTTCCAGGAAACAACTTGAGATTTGAATTATATAAAAGGACAAGATCCTCAACTGTGAACTATTTGGGCTGTTTCAAACGAGCATCATGGCACCGCTTTGTTGCTTCTTTATCATGGCATCCCCACAGAAAGCATGCACACAACATAAAATCAAAAAAATAGTCATATTTACAGTTCAGGCCCGAGTGCATTACAGAATTGGTGTGAACCTTAGCCCACTCAGATACAGATTAAGATGCAATTTAGGGCCTCAGCCCATCAGACATGCAAAACAGAACAGAATATCAAAATCCTACCCACCAGCCTCTACACACCATCTCTGACCAGCCCTACACACCATGTGGGGATAAAATCGACCCACCCATCCCTACACACCATGCTGTACCGAAAAACGACACATAATTAGATAATTGCAGCTGAGCTACCAGATAACAGACTTAATAGCCTTTTAGATACTCCCTCCAATATCATCAACCCACCCCAATGTAATGCAGCATACAATCGATGACATGCTATAATGCAATTAACAGATCACACATTCAAATCGGTATACATACTAAGTGTAACATGCTTAATACATATATCACATAATCGAATCACATAATTAGGGTATAAATAATGCTTACCGACCCTACAGTAGGTCTACAGTCGACTTGGGCAAGCCGTGAAACCTTACAGATCAGTTCAGAAAAATGGGCTTGCACACCCATATGGCCTGCCCGTGTGGCCCACACATCTTAAATTGGCCTTCGCCGGGTGGATCACACGGCCTGGCCCAGAATTTCACATGCTTGTGTGGTTCACTCGTGTGGGCCCACACACCCTTGTGGCCCACACAGCCCAATAGGTCGAGCTTGTGTGTCGTATACGGTGTTGCCCTGCCATCACACAGTTGTGTCTCCTGCGCATAGCATGGCTTGTCGATCACAACGTACCAGACGGCCTACCACATGACCGTGTGGCATCGACAGAATCATTTTTTGGCTTTCGTCAATTATCGTTTCTTGTGTTTTTGGGTACACAACTAGTCTAATTTTCGCTGCTAACCCAATTACGAGCACTCTAGCACCTAAAATCGATAATCTTGAGTCCAAAATCATTCACTTAAAATGAGTTATTATGAACAGATAAAACCTAAATCTCAATGAAAAACCCCTACCTTTGAGCGGAAACCGACAAACACATGCTTATCAGCCCAGTTTGGAAAACACAGCCACTTGCAGTACTCCTAAACATGAAAGCACTCCTCTTTAGTAATCATTTGTGAGGAACAGATAAAATTAATCAAAAGCATAACCTACTGACCGCGCGCTAACGTAGAATGGAAGAGATGGAAAAGAAAATAGAATCCAAAACAAAGGAGTGGGGTACAACAAAAGAATTCGACAGCAAACGGTGGGGAGAAGATAGAGAAATAGACACAAAAGAGAGGAATTTTGATCAAAATTGCAAAAAGGAAAAGAAGATTGAGACGTAGAATACCGAATATCATAATATCCACCCAAGTCCCATGTTTTCCTCCCTCACTTCCCACTACATCTCTAATTCTCAGCATTTCACTACACTTCAAACTCCTACACATGTAACATCCTGATTTAATGGGCCTGTGCATTTGGTGTGTTGATGGTTTAAAATGTTAAATTGAGAGTTAGGGGTTCAGATTGGGCTCAGGAATGGGCTGAGACCTTGGTTGAAATATTCTGTTTAGTCACCATAGGGTTTAAAGGTAAGTATTTGTGTTTAAAATGTCAAATTGAGCTTGTGGCCCAAAGTTGGTGGCGCTACAAGGAAGGGAGAGGGTGGCGTCACTAGTAGATGGATAGGGCCAAGTTTTGGTTGCTTGGAGCCCAAGTTATTGGGCCAAATTTGACACTTAAAAGGGAGCAATAGGGGGGACGGCAACAAGGCTATAAAATAGGGATTTTTAATGTTTTTATCATGTGGATATTATGCTGATAAATGAGGGAGGAGTTGGTGCTAATTAGGGCTATTTTTGAGGAGTTAATAGATTAAGATAAGGGAAAAGGATAGGAGCTATCTTGTGGTTGCAGTGTTCGCCGAAAATCAAACACATGAGAGGGGGAAAATTGGTTTAGTATAGGCAAGGGGGTGTGTCGAATTTTTCATTGTGTTCTCTGAAAATATCCTTAAGTTTTCTTTCTTTTTCGACAAACTAGAAACATCTTTTCTTCTTCTTTTTCTCTCTCTGTCAGAAACCGAAACCCCTACCTCTTACCTTCTCTTCTCTTTCAAACTCTTTGGCCGAATCTCTCTATCTACTTCCTTGCCCATGTTTTCAAATTCTTTGTTCGTCCAAGAGCCGAAAACGCATCAGTATTTCTCTCGTTCATCTTTTCCGGGATTTTCTTAAAAGCCAAAATCCTTGGATCTCATCTCCTGTGATTGCCGAATTCCTTCTGTGGTGTCTGCTTGTGCCGAATCTTGAAGAAAATTAAAGGTAAGTGTCAATTCACGAAATTTCAATCTTTTTTCGGCTTTTAGAGATCTTAGCCGAATGGCTATATGGTTAACTAATCGGGTGTTTTCTTTCATTTGCGGCATTCCAGGATTTGAAAGGGATTCAATCACTTAGATTTCTAAGCCAGAGTTTAGTAGCACTCGGATCGTCTTACTTTCGGGATTTCAAGGTAAGGAGATCTGTTAATTTAAACGCATAATTTGGGTAAAACACTAACCCTTGGCCGAATATAGGAGAGACCTTATCTTCGCATTCTTCCGGCTTTTGAGCAAAGTTGTAGACAAAGGGCAGTAGATCCGATTAGCGACATAGAGAGTAGTACTAAGTATTATCAGGTGTGTAACATTCTCACACCATTTGGATTGCCTATTAAAATATGTTTATAAATCTGTTATATTCTGTTAAATGCCAAAATACCGGCATAGCTATTGAAAACCCGAGGAGGGTAAAGGTGAATCACCAGGTTAGTGATCTCTGTCATTCTAAAGTGAATGGTTCTGTTGATTTGATATGATAAACATGTATGCCAGATTCTGTGATTGCACGGGGTTGGGTGATTGATGAAAGGGGAAGTGTTCTGTTGTAGCGGCTTTTGCCATGATCTGTTGTAGTGGCTTTTTGCCATGATCTGTTGTAGTGGCTATTGCCATGATCTGACGGTGAGTAGCTAACTGTAGCATGACTGCCATCGATGGTGTGTAGCGGTGTGGGTTGATTGTAGAAATCCCCAATGGTGTGATTGGCAGGTAAGGGTAGTGTGTAGTGGATGGAAACCTTGGATTGGGTTGGGCTTTGCATACTTTCTGATATATTATGCTCTGTTATCTGTTCTGTGGGGATAAGGCCCAATCTGATGGTGTACGAGGGTTGCACACTGAGTCTCGTGACTCACCCAATTTTTTTAACATCTTTCAGGTAGCACCTAGTGCATCGGACCAGGCTGGAGAGGAACGCAAAGTGGCCATGCAAGAGATTATTTTTATTCAACAGAAGACTTTACTTAGTTATTTATTTTTAAAATTTTTAATTAGTGGGTTTTAAATTTTATTGTAATAAGGCCATGGGCCATTAGTTTTATATTTCCATTTTTTGGGCTTCACTTTCAGACACTTGAATTATTCGGTAAAAATTAAAACTAAGGCATGTACTAAATTTCAGTTTTTAATTCATAAAGGCATCTTATAAAATTTATATCTTATATTAATTACCAGATTATTAAGTTTTCCGGTATAAATGTTTAAACTTGACAAATGACTTCCAAAAATGCGACATGTTTTACTAAAACTTCTTAGTGACATGCCAGATCCGGTCGTGGTGTTTGGGCCGGGTCTGGGGTGTTACAAATTGGTATCAGAGTCCAGTTCAAAACTCGGCTTTGGGTTTTAGGCTCAAAATGTTTTCTACAGATGGGTTTTGGAAACATGCATATTTATAAATGAAACAGGATGGTTTTCTCGGCATGGCACCTGCGTCTCCGGCCCAAGTCCGTTAGGTAAGTATTCTGAACTCACTGTGTGTTATATCTGTATGTGGGCTTGATGGGCTTTATGGGACGTAAACTATTTAAATTAGAACTTGATAGACTCTAGGCTTAGCCTAAATAACTTCTGAAATCTCATAAGACTTAAGTCAACTAAACAAACCCGTGAACAAGTCGCTGGGTTGGGGTGTGGCAACAGGCATGCGCATGTCTAGGATTGGATCTGGAAGAGCCTGGTACTTAAGCAGTCCTAGTGACTCACTTCCTCTTCGCTGGAATCCTATCTGGTGCGTAGTGACTGTTCACCCTAGCCACGAGGATTTGTGGACAGGCCAAAACCTATAACTAAAACCCGAAAGGGACCAGCCACCCTAGTTTTGTGAAAATTACCAAAACGCCCTTGATTTGGAAAAATTACCAAAACACCCTTGATTTGAAAACCTTCAAAACGCCATTGATTTGGAAAATTATCAAAATTCGAGAATTACCAAAATACTCCGGGTTGCAAAATTTCCAAAATACCCTGCTTCACGAAATTACCAAAATACCCTTATTTCACAAAAATTACCAAGGAATCCTATTTTTCAAAATTATCAAAATACCCCCAAGTTTTATAAAAGTTCCGAAATACACTTGGTTTGTGAAAATCCCCAAAACAACCGAAATTTTATAAAATACTCATGTTTTACAAACTTACCCAGAAATACTCGATTTACAAAGTCAACGGAATTTTGAAAAAAAAATTTACCCCTGTTTTAAAAAAATATATATATATATATATATATATATACATATACCTCTATTTCGAAAATCCCCAAGATACTCTATTTGAAAAAATACCCTGTAGGACAAAATTTCGAAAAACCCTTGGGTAGTGTAATGACGAAAATACCCTATGTGTTGAATGTGACTTCATAGATGTGATATGTATGTTGAGGTGTGAATGTATGTGGTTTCTAGAATTAGGAGGTAAACTTGAGACTGAAACTGTAGATATGTTCGAATTCGAAAAAATCACTCCTAAAACTACCTTTCATAAGATTGTTCGTGGATAATCAGTGGAAAGAGTTAATAATTCATAAAATTTCTAATCAGATAAATACCGACAGGAAGAATGAGTACAAGGGGTCGAGGACGTCCGCCGCGTGGTCGTAGTAGGGGTAGGATGACCGTGTCAGAGCCGGTAGGGTCTGGCCATGGGTCAGGAAACGAGATGCCGAATCCACCAGCTGTGAAGGGAGAATTTCGGGACCAGGCACCCGGAGATGATGCGGTATCTCAGATGATGTTGTGAGTCCTTGAGAGAGTTGCTGGGGCAGGCACGGGTTCAGGAGCCCGGAAACCTGTATCTGAACGTCTCCGAGCCAACGGAGCGGAGGTGTTTAGGGGAGTTTCTGGTGTAGCCCCTAATATAGTTGAGTATTGGTTAGAGGCAAGTGAGTGCATAATGGATGATCTTGACTTCACTGTAGGGGAGAAGTTGAAGGGGGTTGTGTCTCTTCTTCGAGACGAGGCTTATCAGTGGTGGCTCATGGTAAAGGAGGGTACTGCCGCAGACCGGATTGACTGGGAGTACTTTAAGGAATCATTTCAAGGAAAGTATGTTGGGGCCAGCTATGTGGATGCGTAAAAAAAGGCATTCCTGAGCTTGGTATAGGGAAGTAAGTCTGTATCTGAATACGAGACGGAGTTTCTGCGGTTGAGCCGTTACGCTCGAGGGATTATGGTGACCAACTATGAGCGTTGCGTACGGTTCGAGTATGGACTAAGGGATGAGCTGAGGGTATTAGTAGCACCGCAGCGGGAGAGGGACTTTGCGGTTTTGGTTGAGAAAGCTAAGATATCTGAGGAGGTTAAGCGGACTGAGAAACAGAATAAGGATAAGGATAGGAATAGGAGTAAGAGGAATTTTGGGCCATCGGGATCATCTGGAAATTTTCAGAAAAGGCCTAGGTCTGATGGGCCAGCTCGTGTGCTGACAACTGTTATTTGGAGTCAGAATCGATCATGTAACTTGTGTGGGAAGGTACACTATGGGGAGTGCAGAAGGAAAACCGGTGGATGCTTCAGGTGTGGATCCACGGAGCATATGATTAAGGACTGTCCCCAGGTGAATCAGGCACAGCCCGCGGGACGAGGTTCTGATCAGGCTGGGAGAGGTGGTCAGCCAGTACCGAGGGGTCGTGGCCCAGGTAGAGGAGGAAATGGGGCTGGTCGTGGTCGTGGAGTACCTGGTAGAAGTGCAGCTAATGTAGACGCGAGGCAACTGGGTTCAGTTTATGCAGCTCGACGACGGGAGGATGGTGACGCATCGGACGTCATAATCAGTACGTTCCTTATTGTTGATAATCCTTTTCTTGCATTGATTGATATTGGGTCAATCCACTCCTATTTTCCATGTTCAGTATCTGAGACCCTAAGTATTGACTCTGAAACAACTACTAGGAAGATGACTGTGGTTAGCCCTTTAGGACAATCTAAGGTAGTGGACAAACTGTTTAGGAACGTACCTTTAGAGATTCAAGGGGCAGTGTTCCCCGCAGACTTAATGGAATTACCGTTTGGAGAGTTTGATCTTATCTTAGGAATGGATTGGTTGACTAAACATCGTGCTAAATTGGATTGTGAGACTAAGCGCATGGTGTTGAGTACCCCGGAAGGCGGAGAGGTGGTTGTGTTGGGAGAAGGAAGGAATTATTTGTCCAACGTGGTATCTACCTTGAAAGCTGTTAAGATGATTCGGAAAGGATGCAATGCATTTCTAGCTTTTATCAGTGCTTTGGACACTAAGGAGGTAACTGTCGATGGGGTAAGAACAGTAAAGGATTTTACGGATGTTTTCCCTGAGGAGCTGCCAGGATTACCCCCGGATCGCGAAGTGGAGTTTGGAATAGAGGTACTTCCGGGTATAGCTCTGGTGTCCATTGCTCATTATAGAATGGCATCGAAGGAGTTGGTGGAACTCAAAGCTCATATCCAGGAACTGTTGGATCATGGTTTTATCCGACTGAGTGTGTCTCCGTGGGGAGCGTCGGTCCTATTTGTGAAGAAGAAGGACGGATCCATGCATATGTGCGTGGACTACTGTCAACTAAATAAGTTAACGATTAAGAACAAGTATCCGCTGCCAAGAATTGACGACCTGTTCGATCAGCTCAAAGGAGCTTCAGTCTTTTCTAAGATAGATTTAAGGACGGGATATCATCAGTTAAGGGTAAAGGAAGGAGACATTCATAAGACGGCATTTCGAACTCGCTATGATCATTATGAATTTTTGGTGATGCCGTTAGGGTTAACGAACGCGCAAGCGGCATTTATGGATATGATGAATCGGGTGTTCCAAGCATACCTTGATCAGTTTGTGGTGTTGTTCATTGACGATATCCTGGTTTATTCCAAGTCCGAGGAGGAGCATGATGCACATCTTCATGTGGTGTTGCAAGTCCTGAAGGAGAAACAGCTATTCGCTAAGTTCAGTAAATGTGAGTTTTGGCTAAGGGAAGTAACTTTCTTAGGACATGTGGTTTCTACAGAAGGAATTAGGGTTGGCCCTCAGAAGATAGAAGTTGTATTGGATTGGAAACCGCTGAAGTCTGTGGCAGAGGTTCGAAGTTTCTTGGGATTGGCAGGGTACTACAGGAGGTTTGTTGAGGGGTTCTCATTAATTGCGACACCTCTAACTAAGTTGTTGAGGAAGGGAGCACCGTTTGTTTGGACCAACAAACAGCAGGAGAGCTTTGAGAGGCTGAAGAAAATTTTGATAGAAGCACCGGTGTTAATTCAGCCAGAGGAGGGAAAAGAGTTTACCGTCTATTGTGGTGCCTCACACACAGGTTTAGGGTGTATGTTGATGCAAGATGGAAAAGTGGTTGCGTATGCGTGTCAACAGTTAAGGCCGCATGAATTGAATTACCCTACGCATGATCTAGAATTGGCGGCGGTAGTGTTCGCTCTGAAGATCTGGAGACACTACCTGTACGGGGAGAAGTCTGTAATTTAGACTGACCATAAGAGTCTGAAGTATCTCCTTACCCAGAAGGAGTTAAATCTAAGGCAACGTAGGTGGATTGAGCTCTTGAAGGACTATGATTGCTCGACCGAATATCATCTGGGTAAGGCTAACGTGGTGGCAGATGCGTTGAGTCGAAAGGCGATAGTAGATTTAAGGGCGATGTTCGCTCATCTCAGTCTGTATGAGAATGGTAGTTTGGTAGCTGAACTCTAAGTGAGACCAATGTGGACAAGTCAGATCAAAGAGAAGCAGCTTCTAGACGATGTCTTGAGTGCTCGACTTCGAAAAGTGCAAAGTGGTGAAGGAGAGGACTATAGTTTGGATGGTAATGGGGTTCTGTGTTTCCGTAAGAGTATGCCAAGGGATGTGGAGTTAAGGCAGATGATTCTTCAGGAGGCATATAGTAGCCCATACGCTATGCATCCTGGAGGGGTTAAGATGTATCGGGATTTGCGAGAGCAATTCTTGTGGCCAGGTCTGAAGCGAGAGGTAACGGAATTCGTGGGTAGATGTTTGACGTGTCAGCAGATGAAAGCGGAACACCAGCTGCCTTCGGGGTTGTTGCAGCTGGTGAAGATTCCGCAGTGGAAATGGGAAAGAATCACGATGGATTTTGTTAGTGGGTTACCTCTTACGCCCACTAAGAAGGATTCAATTTGGGTGATTGTTGATCGACTGACGAAGTCTGCTTACTTCATACCGGTTCGTGTGGATTATTTTCTGCAAAGGTTGGTTAAGCTACGTGGCTGAGGTTGTGAGACTGCATAGTGTACCTGTGTCGATCATATCAGATAGAGACCCTAGATTCACGTTACGATTCTGGAAGGCTCTGCATCAGGCAATGGGAACGAGGTTAGACTTTAGTACCGCTTTTCATCCGCAGATTGATGGTCAGTCTGAGAGGGTAATACAAATTTTGGAGGATATGTTAAGAGGTTGCATCATTGATTTCAAGGGTAGTTGGGAGGAGTATTTACCTTTGGAAGAATTTGCGTACAATAACAACTATCAATCTAGTATTCAGATGGCGCCTTACGAAGCGTTATACGGTCGGAGGTGTCGTACTCCTACTTGTTGGACAGAATTGGGTGAGCGTCAGGTGTTGGGTCCAGAACTAGTTTCGGAGACGGAAGAAAAAGTCAGGATAATTCGGGCTCGGTTAAAGGAAGCGTTTGATCGGCAGAAATCATACGCGGATCCTAAGCGTAAGGAGTTGGAATTCGCAGTGGGAGACCAAGTCTTTTTGAAAGTGTCACCGTGGAAGAAGGTAATGAGGTTTGGTCGGAAGGGCAAGCTAAGTCCCCGGTTTATTGGACCTTATCGGGTACTAGAACGTATGCGCCCAGTGGCGTATCGATTGGAGTTGTCGTCAGAGTTGGAACAGATACATGACGTGTTTCATGTCTCGGTGCTGAGATGTTATCGTTTTGATCCATCGCACAATGTGCCAGTGGAAGAGATTGAAGTAAAGCCAGACTTGTCCTTTGAGGAGGAGCCAGTGCAAATCTTGGATCGAGACGTAAAGGTGTTGAGGAGGAAGTTCGTCCCTTTGGTCAAGGTTTTGTGGCGGAACCACGGCGCGGAGGAAACGACATGGGAGCCAGAGGATGTTATACGACAGCAATATCCCCATCTCTTCTGATCAGGTAAATTTTGAGGCCGAAATTTATTTTAAGGGGGTAGAACTATAACATCCTGATTTAATGGGCCTGTGCATTTGGTGTGTTGATGGTTTAAAATGTTAAATTGAGAGTTAGGGGTTCAGATTGGGCTCAGGAATGGGCTGAGACCTTGGTTGAAATATTCTATTTAGTCACCATAGGGTTTAAAGGTAAGTATTTGTGTTTAAAATGTCAAATTGGGCTTGTGGCCCAAAGTTGGTGGCGCTACAAGGAAGGGAGAGGGTGGCATCACTAGTAGATGGATAGGGCCAAGTTTTGGTTGCTTGGAGCCCAAGTTATTGGGCCAAATTCGGCACTTAAAATGGAGCAATAGGGGGGATAGCAACAAGGCTATAAAATAGGGATTTTTAATGTTTTTATCATGTGGATATTATGCTGATAAAGGAGGGAGAAGTTGGTGCTAACTAGGGCTATTTTTGAGGAGTTAATAGATTAAGATAAGGGAAAAGGATAGGAGCTATCTTGTGGTTGCAGTGTTGGCCGAAAATCAAACACAGGAGAGGGGGAAAATTTGGTTTAGTATAGGCAAGGGGGTGTGCCGAATTTTTCATTGTGTTCTCTGAAAATATCTTTAAGTTTTCTTTCTTTTTCGGAAAACTAGAAACATCTTTTCTTCTTCTTTTTCTTTCTCTGTCAGAAACCGAAACCCCTGCCATTTACCTTCTCTTCTCTTTCAAACTCTTTGGCCGAATCTCTCTATCTACTTTCTTGCCCATCTTTTCAAATTCTTTGTTCTTCCAAGAGCCGAAAATGCATCAATATTTCTCTCGTTCATCATTTCTGGGATTTTCTTAAAAGCCGAAATCCCTGGATCTCATCTTCTGTGATTGCCGAATTCCTTTTGTGGTGTCTGCTTGTGCCAAATCTTGGAGAAAATTAAAGGTAAGTGTCAATTCGTGAGATTTCAATCTTTTTCCGGCTTTTAGAGATCTTAGCTGAATGGCTATATGGTTAACTAATCGGGTGTTTTCTTTCATTTGCAGCATTCCGGGATTTGAAGGGGATTCAATCGCTTAGATTTCTAAGCCAGAGTTCAGTAGCACTCGGATCGTATTACTTTCGGGATTTCAAGGTAAGGAGATCTGTTAATTTAAATGCATAATTCGGGTAAAACACTAACCCTTGGCCGAATATAGGAGAGACCTTATCTTCGCGTTCTTCCGGCTTTTGAGCAAAGTTGTAGACAAAGGGCAGTAGATCCGGTTAGCGACATAGAGAGTAGTACTACTTATTATCAGATGTGTAACATTCTCACACCATTTGGATTGCCTGTTAGAATATGTCTATAAATCTGTTATATTCTGTTAAATGCCGAAATACCGGCATAGCTATTGAAAACCCGAGGAGGGTAAAGGCGAATCACCAGGTTAGTGATCTCTATCATTCTAAAGTGAATGGTTCTGTTGATTTGATATGATAAACATGTATGTCAGATTCTGTGATTGCATGGGGTTGGGTGATTGAAGAAAGGGGAAGTGTTCTGTTGTAGTGGCTTTTGCCATGATCTGTTGTAGTGGCTTTTTGCCATGATCTGTTGTAGTGGCTATTGCCATGATCTGACGATGAGCAGCTAACTGCAGCATGACTGCCATCTATGGTGTGTAGTGGTGTGGGTTGATTGTAGAAATCCCCAATGGTGTGATTGGTAGGTAAGGGTGGTGTGTAGCGGATAGAAACCTAGGATTGGGTTGGGCTTTGCATACTTTCTGATATATTATGCTCTGTTATCTGTTCTGTGGGGCTAAGGCCCAATCTGATGGTGCACGAGGGTTGCACACTGACTCTCGTGACTCACCCAATTTTTTTAACATCTTTCAGGTAGCACCTAGTGCATCGGACCGGGCTGGAGAGGAACGCAAGGTGGCCATGCAAAAGATTATTTTGATTCAGCAGAAGACTTTACTTAGTTATTTATTTTTAACATTTTTAATTCGTGGGTTTTAAATTTCATTGTAATAAGGCCATGGGCCATTAGTTTTATATTTCTGATTTTTGGGCTTTACTTTCAGACACTTGAATTATTTGATAAAAATTAAAACTAAGGCATGTACTAAATTTCGGTTTTTAATTCATAAAGGCATCTTATAAAATTTATATCTTATATTAATTACCAGATTATTAAGTTTTCCGGTATAAATGTTTAAACTCGACAAATGACTTCCAAAAATGCGACATGTTTTACTAAAACTTCTTAGTGACA
The DNA here is from genome assembly GCA_005393395.2 of Gossypium australe. Lineage (NCBI taxonomy): Eukaryota > Viridiplantae > Streptophyta > Magnoliopsida > Malvales > Malvaceae > Gossypium > Gossypium australe. Next base: position 107,440,972 of record CM016619.1, on the reverse strand, counting down.
TGCCAGATCCGGTCGTGGTGTTTGGGGCAGGTCTGGGGTGTTACAACACGGACCTAATAGCAAAAAAAAAATGCTCATGCATTAACTCAAACACAAGACCTTTTCCACCCCAACACTCCTCTTGACCACCAGACCAGCAGGCCCATTCTGACATAAACTTACTAGCACTAAAACTTAAGCCTACTGGACAAAAGTAAGGTTTTATTCATTTAGAAACAAAAATTCTATTTAAGCCGAGGCTTGAACTTGGGGCCTCTCACATACATCCAGAACACATAACCACTGAAGCAGATACACATTGTGTTAATTAATCTCAGAAACACATACATATATTTTTATGCTCCAAAAACACATAAGCCGGAATTAAATAAATTTGGGGCTTTACATGGCTTGTAATATGAACATGATCATATATGTTTTGTGTGCATATATGTGTTGCGCCATGGATTTAGTGTGATGCATGCATAATCTACCATGTTTACATTATGTTTAAGACATTTCTTGTTTGTCAAGAAATTGAATTTGATGCTTGATGTTAGTAAGGTTGTGATCATACTTACGCTAGGGATGTGGTATTGTTTTGTTGAAACTAGGTGTATTTTAGGGTCATTTTTGGATCCTGGCAAACTTCTTCTGATAGATGCGGTTAAATGTATCTGTACAAGTAAGTTAGCAGCCAAAAAATGAAAAGTAGCAGAGACTTCTACCTGTAGAAGTCTTGACTTCTACTAATACAAGTATGTCAAAACAATGTCCCTCCCTTTTTTTGGCTTGTTTTAACCCTCAAAGACCCGAATTTGATCCCGGTCATCCCTAAATACTTAGAACTCATTTAAAATATTTTAAAAGTGATTTAATTGACTTGAAAAAAAATGTGAATCAATAAGAATGATTGTAAATTAGGGTAATAATAAGACATTTTATTGACGTTGAATAGGTACTTTTATTAGTTTTTTTTAATTGATATTCTTAAACTTGTTTTTAAGTAGTTCTAAGATATTTGATTGCTTTAACTTGTATTTGAAATTCATGACTTTAGAAGAAAAGCTAGTTCAAGTTGCCCTTGTAACAAATGCGGTGCTTCACATTCAGAGTTGGCGATATAAAATTCAAAATAGAGAAAATGAGGAATTTAAAGAAATCAAATAAAAAATCAATATTTGACTTGGTGAAATTAAAACTAAAATTTTGGGTTTTTAACATATGTTGGAGTATAGCTAAATACCAATCATATGATAATTGTAATAACATACTAATTTGCCTAGTTTATTAATAAAATTCATTGTCATTATTGTTTTCAGTGCTTATTTTTTGTGTTAAAATAAGCTTTGTAATGATAAAGTTCAAAGAATAATATGATCATTGTAACACCTCAAACCCAGCCTAGACGTTATGGCCGATTCCGGAGACGTCACAGGGAATGAGTTTTGGAAACGGTGTTGACTTACAAACCATAAATATTTCACAACTCGCATACATTTATAAAATTATTGAAAACACCAATTAGTTTGTTCATTTGCCAAAACTCTATTACAGCGGAAGCTTTAAATATGTTATAATTCTAAAAATGTAACCTTGATATTAGGAAAAACCTTTGTTTGTGTAAAATCGTTGTTTTTAAGGAAAACTTTTTATCGAAGCATGCACATTAACGAGAAAATGAAACCAAAACCAACAGTTAAACGTCCACACAGTCTAGAGAGTCCCAAAATTTACAAACTCTCAATTGAAACCAAAATCTTAAATAAAACTAGGAAACATAACGTTAAGTTGTTTATGGTCATGTGGTCACCGCTGAGTCTCTGCCGCACTGACCCGCCTAAGCCTATGGATTACTTGTACAGAATAGACAAACGGATGTGAGTTTTCGTAAACTCGGTGTGTAACCCAACAGAAATAAGCATGCAAACATACAGAAATATGTACACAGTCAGATACAAAATCGGGCTTACGCCCATATCAGATACAGTCATCAAAACCAGACATACCAATCAAAATATACAGAAATCCTACCCCCATCCTCTACCACCAACTCCGACCATCCCATCACACCATGTGGGGTTAAAAGCACCCACCCAACCCTACACACCATATCGTGCCATTATGACACGTATCAGATAATATGTAGCCAAGCTACCAGAAAATAGGCACTATACACCGTACAGAACACTTCCTCCACATATACAAACCCAGCCCCAATCACAGATACAAAATTATCAGATAAAAAATCATCAAGCTAGTCATGCTCGCATACAGAAATCAAATGTATATAAATAGCAAAATAATCAGACATGCAAAATATTATCATGCTCAAAACAGAATATCAAACTATCAGATCCACAGTTTAGGGTTTGGTCAGCCCTTACCGACCCTACGGTAGGCCCCACAATCGATCGAAACTACTCGTGCGACCCTAGGGAAAATTTTAGATTACTGGGCCCACATGCCTAGATTGCCCTTGCTCGTGTGGCCCACATGGCCTGGCCCAAAAACCCATACACCCGTGTGGCCCACACGCCTAACTTGGCCAAACCCGTGTAGCCCACACGGCCGCACTCGAGCCACCACACGGTCGTGTCTTGTGCAAGGCCATGTCTACGTCGATCACACGGCCGTGTCTCATACACGTCCATCCACAAGGGCGACCACACGCCCATGTGGCGTCGAAAGTGCAACTTTTCGGCTATTGCCGAAGCCTCGTTTTCTGCATTTCGGGTACACACCTGGTACAATTTTTATGCAAAATCACACTCGAGCCTTCAAGAACCTACAACCGATATTTCCAAAGTCCAAATTTAGTAACACTAACGAAAATCAACCGCGATTCTTTCACAACCAAAACCTTACAATATTAATCAACAAACGTGAATACTTACAGATAATGAACAGAAACCCCAAACACTTATACAGCTGCAGGAGCCCCAGCCGAAACTTGTCCTTCGCCTAAATCAAGTGTAACAAAAACAAACTCTCTCGTTAAACACTTAGTCAAAACAACGTTAAGATTCTAACAATACACAACTTATCGAACGAGCAAAATCAAACGTTGCACAAAAGGAGATTGATTGAAAAAGAAAACGAAAAGAAGAAGGAGAGGGAGAGGCAGATTTTTGGCAAAGGGGAGAAGAGAAACTGACGTCGAAAAATTCTCTGGATGAGAGAGAAACCATATTTTTTGAAAATAAAAATAAAATCCCCACTAATCAGCATCCTAACCACCCACTACTCAGAATTCTAATAAAAATGAAACTCTATCACAAAGTCGAGCAAAAATAACACCCATGCTTGCACAAGGATTTGAACAAAGGACCTCTAGCACACTAACTCCTTACCACTCAGACCAACAGACTCATTCTGATATGGACAAATAGAAAACTTAATATAAGCCCACCGAACAATGATAAGGCTTGGATCCAAAAATAACAAAATTTTCCAAAGATGAGGCTTGAACCCAAGACCTTTCAGACACTCCCAGAACACTTAACCACTAAAGCAGATAGATATTTGTGACAGATTTCACAAAACCAAAAATAAATTATTTGGGGCGCTACAATCATTCTTAAATTTTCTTAGTTATGTATTATTGTGGGCTTGGACACCAATAATGTATTGAGACTGATATGTGTTTGATTGATGAAAAATGTTATTATAGACATGTGATATTAAATTAACACATAAGTATATGTTAGAGAGCAATATACTGGACTAACATTCCATGAGAATGCTTCTTGGATTATTAGGTAATAGTCACAACATTTGTTATAATAATTATTGTATATATGATCCTCAGATTTGATATAATCAAGTCCCAACATTGTGAGCCGTATGTTTTGACATAGTTAAACTTCTTCCATAAATGGTTATAGTATAAAGATTGAAATTAGGTATGCCACAATCTATGTAGTGGGATGTGAAAGGTTAAGATATGATTTGTCTCTCTTACATAATTGGTGCAATATCTTATGCCTCTTGATCGAGTGAGACTAGAAATGCATGAACATGGTCAAAAGATTCGATATAAGATACAACAGTCATGTGTTTATCTTAGTCTACTTGGGAATCAAGAATTATGAGATTGAACTATACAAGTGTGAATGTTTTATGACTTATGTTCAATCTTAATATCAAAGACAAAGGGATATACTGCATATTATTATCATAAAAGGTTATGTCAAATCACAATTCCTTGCAACTTGGGTAGCAGTGATTCATTGCTAGATGTCACTCATTCCTCGTAACATTGGAATTATTTTAATGTTATTATCAACGTTGCAAGATGCTATAGGGTCAGATTCTATGGTTGAAACAATCATAATCCAAAGAAAGTAGGGAATATATTTAACCATCACAAATGTTAAATTAATTATAGAAATGTTCTTATGGTTAATTTAATTTCATAAAGTTTAATATTACACACGATATATGTATGTACTTGATGTACATAGATAGAGGATACAATTAAAATAATATATGAAATGGATTTCATACAAATTTTAATTGGGAATATCTTTACTGAAATTAATTATTTAATTTTTAGTCAAATATATGTTTTAAGAAATTATGAAAATTGATAGCCTTTTGGTTAGGATATAATGTTTTATGGAAGATTCCTAAATCCCTCCATGGAAAGATTTTGTTCAAGATGAGATTTTGAGTAAAAGGAATGTGTTAACCCGATTTTGAAATTACGTGAAATACAACTTTGACTAGCACCAACGTTTTCATTTTTCTCTCTAAAAAGTTTGAAGGGTGGTTTTTTACAGTTCTTCTTCTACGTGAATCACGTAGAGGTCGAGATGTTATAGTTGCAACTGAGTTTTGCCATTTTGAAGAGGCTTCAAACATGTATTTGTAACATCCTGAATTTTTGGGTCTATGCGTTTAATGTGTAGACATGTTTAATTAGTTAATTTGAGAATTAGAGGTGCAATGGGGCTCAAGGATTGAGCCGAGGCTTTGATTAAATATTTTGTATAGACACTTTAGGGGCTTAAATTAAAGTTGTAGTAGTTTAATTGACATATTGGGCTTGTGGCCCAGCAACTAGGGGCACAGTAAGGTGAGCTATAAGTAGCGTCACTAACGCATGAGGAAGGCCCAAATTTTGGTTGCTTGAAGCCCAAGTTATAGGGCTAAATTTCGGCACTTAATTGAGTAAGGGGGGACGGCACAAGGCTATTTTTTGGGGGGAATTTTATTATATTTATTTTATATGGATAATAAGCAGATAAAGGCTATTATTTAGGGATATAGTCAGTCTTTAAGGATAATAAGCAGATAAAGGCTATTTTTGAGGAGATAACAGATTAAGATAAGGGAAAAGGGATAGGAGCTATCATGTGTGGCAGTGTTGGACGAAAATCAATCTCTGCTAAAAGGGAGGAATCGATTTTCTATATAAAGAGGGGGTGTGCCGAAATTTTGAAGCCTCTCTTCTATTTTTCTTTTCTCATCTTCATTCTCTCAAAAGCCGAAAGTCATTATCTTCTTCACCCTTTCTTTCTTTCTAAAATTTCTTAACCACTATTGTTATTCTTCTTCTAATATCTAAAAGCCGAAACTACACCTGTTATTCTTCTTAATATTCATTGGCCAAATCACCCTTAGCCACCTTTTCAATTTTTAAATCTTCTAAAAGCCGAAATCACTAGGATCTCACCTCCTGAAGTTGCCGAATCTTCTTTGGTGGAGTCTACTTGTGCCGAAATCTGAAGGAAACAATAGGTAAGTGTTGATTTCGGGATTCCAATGTTCTTTCGGCTTTTCAAAGTCCTTATCCGAATGGCTATTTAGAAACTAATCCTTTATTTTACTATTATTTTCGGCATTTCAGGATTTGAAGAAGGAGTCAATCCCATATATCTCTAAGTTATAGAATCGTGATATTTTCGGGATTTCAAGGTAAGAAATTTTATTGATTTTAGTATATAAAATCGGGTAGAATACTAACTATGGCCGAATATAGGAGAGGCCTATTTTTCACATCTTTTCCGGCTTTTAGAAGCAAAGTGTAGATCGGTTTAGCAAGGGGTATCTGCATTAATCAGGTGTGTAATACTTCCCCACCATCTAGAACTGATTATTAATATATGTTCATAAGCTTATATGTTATGATAAAAGTCGAAATCTCGACTTAATGTGGGAAGCCCAAAAAGGGTAACGCAAATCGCCAGGTCAGTGAATAATCTGATTAAATGTTATAAGTAATTTGCCTGTATATGATTGCATGGGTTGGGTTGATGAAAGGAGGAAGTTATACGTTATATGTGTAGCGGTTTATACCGTGATCTGTTACATGTTGTAGCGGCAAATGCCGTGATCTTTTATAAGGGCTTCGGCCATAATATGTTGATGAGCAGCATGACTGCCATCTTGGCGTGTAGCGGTGTGGGTCGATTGTAGAAATCCCCAATAGTGTGAACGGTTGGTACGGGGGCGTGTAGCGGATGGAAACCTAGGAAAACGGGTTGGGCCTTGCATATTATTTGTTATTTTTATAAATGAAATTATTAATCTATTTTATGGGCCTAAGGCCCAAAATCTAGTGGTGCATGAGGGTTGCACACTGAGTCTCGCGACTCACCCTTTTAATTAACATTTCAGGTGATACCTAGTGCTTCGGACCGGGCTGGAGAGGAACGCAAGGTGGCCATGTAGAAGAATATGAAGATTTGGCAAAAAGACTCCAGTCAATTATTTTATATTGTATTTTAATTAATGGATTTTAAACTTCGATGTAATAAGGCCATGGGCCACTAGTTTATATTTTGTTTTATTATGGGCTTTTATTACTTTTAGTTATTTAAATTTTTATTTTAATTAAACCAAGGCATGTAATTAAGTTTGGGTTTTTAATTACAAAGGCCTATTTTATATAAAATATATTTGGGTTTTCTGAAAATACGACATGTTTTACAAAATTTTTCTTAGTGACATACCAGATCTGGTCGTGGTGTTTGGGCCGGGTTTGGGGTGTTACAGTATTAATGCTTCTTCTTTTCATATTGTTTTAAGGTATAACCTTTCTCAAGCCGGATTCTTTCTTTGTACATGGATCCATGGGTTGTGATTTTCGAAATTTTTTCAACTGCACCACGGGACATTCTGGTGTTCCAACAATATAGGCACAAAATACTCTTACTCTTTGGTTTCTAAGCAATTTAGAATTCTTTACCATTTTTAACTAACAAAATACTAAAGTTAAACTTGGTTCTTAAAGACTAAAGATAAAACTTAGACTTGTTCCCACAATAGCCACTAACAAATTACTCAAATATGTTTTGCAATAGTTTTGATGATGATTATGAGTTGGAGTTGTTATATCAACATTAATATTTTGCCCTTTTTTTTTCCAATACTTGTTAGTGGTTAGAATTTTCATTTGGCACATAAATGACTCACCCCTTCCTCTAATATTGTATTGATAAAAAAATGTATTTCTTAAAAGAAGAAAAATAATTAAGCTTTTGTTCTAAAATATATGTCATATATACACACACTAGGAAAAAGGATAAAACAAGGGAATAAATAATCATGTTCACTTTATAGTTTTTTTACACATGTCACTCTCTATTTGAAGTAGACTTGTCCATGAGCCGAGCCACCCGATTCAATCGGAAGGCCTGCCCAAAAAGTGGATGGTTTAAGTAAAAATATAGGCCCAGAAAATGAGCTTGGACAAAAGATAATGCCCATTTAGAAAATGGGTCAGGCTTCAAGTAAGGTTTTTTTGGCCCGAGCTTGACTCGATTATGTAAAAAAAAATTGTTGTTTTTTTTCCAATTTCTTGTTTTTTTTTACTGTTCTGTTTCTATTTTCTTTTTCTTTTTCTTTTTACTATTTTGCTATCATTTAACTATTATGTTGTAATCATTTTGTTGCTATTATTTGGATATTGTATAACTATTGTTTTATTGTTAATTTTGTTACTATTTTAGAGGTATTTTCTTGTTAATTTGCACCTATTTTAGTGCTATTTAAGTATACATATTTTGTAAAAGTTTATTTTCAATTTGTTGGGGAAATATTTATTTTAATATTTTTAGAATTTTTAATGTATTATATTTAAAAAAAAGTTATATCAAAAAGTAATACGGACAAATCGAGCCCGAGCTAATTACATCCATTGGTTAAAGTAGAGTAAGGATAAATATAAAGTTACACAAAATTAAATATTAATAATTTTAACATGAAAACAAATTAAATTAACAATATATAATACAACCTATAAGAACTTATTAATAGTATTATTTAAATTATAATATATTAATATTAATATTCAAAACATGATGAATTTTTGTGTTATTTTATTAAAAAAAGTTACAAAAGTAATATATATAATTGATTCAGCATCGCACAAGAATACAAATTATATATATTATATAGTAATATACCAACTAATTTTGACCCATTAATTAAAATTAAAATTTTACAAAGCAATAAAAATTTGAATCAGTATTAATTGAGGTGTCTAAAATTAATGACACAGATTTTTAACCATATATGTCTTTTTTTTGGGAAATATTCATAAGTATATATGTGATTTTGGACAACTCAGCTATTAATATTTTCATACATAGCCAATTAAATGTTACAAATTAAAAGAAAATGTTACCAAATAAGGTTACAAATGATTGGAAAAACGAAAAAAAAAAATTTTAAATTCAATACACAATAACTAATTTTTTTATTATTATGTAATTTTAATTAGTGTAATAAAATTATAAAAAGAAATTTCTTTTACCAAAAAATAAAGCATTAACCAATTTTATGAATATATTTTCGATTTTTATTTTTAGGGTCAGGTTGAAAATGACATTCATTAAGCAATATTTAATTAATATTTTCTTATTTATTTTTTGCATTAACTTGTTATTTATATTCAATTGAAAATTATTATTTTATGAAGGTTTAATATATCATTTAGTATCTAAGTTTCATACTTTTTTTAATGTGGTACCTATGTTATTTTTTTTTGTCCAATTTGGTACCTATACTTGATAAAAGTTATATATTTTTTGGTATTGAAAATTAATTATGTTAACTTTTTAGTGTTTATTCGAATTTTATGTCACATCCCAATTTTAGTTCAATAAAATGTAGAAATATATCACAAATAAGGATTTGGCCTAATGGTTAGTTGGTGGATGTGTGAAAATGAAAGTTAGTTGGATGTTTCAAGTCCAAGTCTCATCTTTTACAAAATAAATTGATGTTTTGCAAATTCCCTTGTTGGATTTATGTGTTGTCGTCCAAGCCTAGTAAACCTAGGTATAAATACAATTTTTTCATAAAACTAATCAGCTTTTAACTCCCTTTTCTTATCCCTTAGCCGTCCTTAACCCCCTCTCCTTCTCCTCATCTTTATTTTTTTTCTTTTCCCTTTTTCCTCCATTGTTGTCGTTACCTACATCTTCCCTTTTAGCATCTCTTTCTTCTTCTTTTTGCATCAAGATTGTGCACCATCTTCATCCCTACCTTGCTATCATTTTTCTTCAATTAGATCAGCCCAAAATCTGAAATTTAAAACTCCAAGATCAATCTCAAACATAACCAAGAAAGTGTCATTGCCCTTTCTCTCAACTAGCTTGGGTAAGGTCTCTTTTATCTTCAATTTCTTGATTGATTTTGTTAATTGAAAACCTAAATTTCCAAATTTGAAATTTGGGGGAATTTAAATGATTTCAAAGGTATTTTTCCATATTTTAATGAGATCTCAAACCGTTTTAAAATTCAACCCTAATTTTGGCCACCATAGGTGGTGGTCCGTGCGCATAAGTGTGGAAAAGGGGGCTGTTTTGTTTCTTGAATCTTGCCCAATTAATTTCAGCCTTAATTTGAGTTCTTGAACCCTGCTAATTAGCTTTTAAATCCATGTCAATTAGGAAAAAAATATTTTTGATTGATTGGCTATTCAAAACTCGCAAATCGTGAAGCGTAAGTGCAATTAAGGGTAACTAGTTTACTATTTCGACATAGTTATTAGGTAAAGGTTATGAATTGATTAAATGAAGAAATTTAATCATTAATTAGCTAGTAATTTTTCGGTATATTATTGAATTAGGTGCTGACCTGAACGCCCCAAATCATCTGTAAAGCCGAAGAACGATTGTATGTATGGTTCGGGACGATACAGTGTAAGAAATCTAACTAGTTTCAATTCGTAAAATAGTTATAAATTAGACGATTGGTTTGAACTCATAAGTGGGAGTTTGGGGGCTGGTTTAAGGGTAACTTAAATGAATTTATACTGAATTTGAACTTAGGTTCGTTTAAGGAATTATTAAGGAAAATTGGAAGACTCGCTTGTGTGCTGTGAGGAAGCGAAAAATAAGGCGTGGGTCCTAAAATCATAAATTTGTTTGAAAATATTAAATATCATGTTATATTTGATAAATTAGATTGTTGATTGGATTGGCTTAATAGCCAAATTATTAATTTTGTGAGTGGCCGAACAAGGTACATTTCGAGCCTTAAAAGATTGACATGTTGGCAAAATTGCTAGTTTGATAGTATGAATGTTTGATTGAGTTTGTAATGCATATTTGAGTTATGAGATATGAGAATGTTTGATTGAATGGTATGAAGTGTTGAGATGTTAAGCCTATGTATGATCTAAGTGCATGATATATTTGTTATATTGTGTATTGAAAAGGTTGTTATTTATGCATAATGAAAATTTGTAAAGTATGTAAAATTGAACGATATTGATAAATACCATCATAATGGTAATATGATAGCTGGAACACTGTTTACATTTGTCGAAAGTATGCGATTTTTGAGAACATGCTGGCCATGTCAAATGAATGTGAAAAGTATTGAGATATGATTATGTATGAGATTGTGTGACATATTGCATACGCATTGGGATGAGATTTTGTTGTTAACGGAGGAGTTCCGTGGAATATCGGTGGCATATATTCGTAGTCAGTGCACTACATTTGGAGTATCGAGGGGATTGACGATTATATCACATTATTTGTTATTTGGCGGTTCCACTGCATTATTAATTATTGGTGGTTTTACCACATCGAGCTTTGCTCATATACGTTGGAGTTGGGTAGACGGGTTCTGGGGTACTCGTGGTGTGTAGTGGATGGTATGGGTAGGATTTCACATGTGCATTTGTCATGATCATGTGCATTTTAAATTATTTTTGAGAAGGTTTGATTGTGTCATTGGTACCTCTATGAAATTACTTGTTTGAATGCTTAATATATGCTTGTTTAGCCTCGTACTGAGCTTATTAAGCTCACCCCACTACCTTAACTTCTCAAGTAATGATCGAACTTAGGATCAGAATTGGCATGCAGATGTACGACGGACTTTAGGCTTCACTTCATCATATTATGTTAATTTAATTATATTTTTAGCTCATTTTATTGTTATTATTATTCAGTTTTGGATTGTAAAGTTTCTTTAAACTGTAGTTTGGGATTGTTTGAGATTTTGGAGTTTTTCATGCATGCATGACACTCATATTTGGTATAGATACACGGTCTTTATATATGTTGGACTGGACTATGCATGATATATGGCTAATATAATAATTGGACTAGTAGTGGTACATTTCTGCTACTAAGAAGATAACAAAATGGTTTTTTGAGGGCAATGCCATCAATAAGGATTTTATAAAAACTCACCTAATTCACCAATTTGACCTAAGCACGGCTGGACTAAGTAAATGGACGTTTTCCAATGTTAGTAATAGAAACCTCAATTTTACAAAAAATGTGTACTTGTAGGTTTTAAACTATCGTCGTAGTAGGTTCGACACTAAGCTGTCCAATGTGGCCTTCATGATTCGACCATAACATTTAGGCTGAGTTGGGGAGTTTACATTTAGTGGTATCAGAGCTTGGTTAAAAACCTCGGACTGAGTTTTTTAAATCTTCTTAAATAAGTTTGCATGCATGCATACATACATGAAAAGGGAAAATTTTTGGGAAAAAAACCAAACCATAATGAATTTGAAAAAAAATGTGTTTTTACAGGAAAAGATGAAGTCCAAAGGTATGATGCCAATTCTATAGAAACAATATTGAATTTCTATTAATATTATAGAGATTATTTTATAAAACTTAATGAAAGAATTATAAAAGTAAGTGCGTAAAAAACTAAACAAAGTACTAAAAGCTCTTACTTTTAAATTGTAAATTCATAAAACACAAATGAATACATGTGGAATGATAACTCGTGGTAGAAGGGGTCACAGGGGGCGACCTCTGAGGGCTCTAGTTGAGTCGGCTGCATCATTAAGGCCAGAATAAGATAATGAACAGAATGAGGTTAACAATGAACCCACTACTGAGGCTGGGAATATGGAAAATGGGAATGATAATGATGACTATATTGAGAATGATTCAATAACTCGGGCTTTATTGAGGGCCTTGAATAGGGTTGCTAGGGCTCCAATAGGAGGTGTTAGTTATGGAACAATTGCTGAAAGGCTCTGCTCTAGTGGGGTAGAATTATTTAGGGGTATTACTGCAACTACTCCTACAGTGGCTAAGTATGGATGGAGGCCGCTGAACAAATTTTGGAGGATTTGGATTGCACTCCTAAGTAGAAACCTAAGGGTGTCGTGTCTCTGTTAAGGGATGAGGCATATCGGTAGTTGCAATCAGTGGTTAGGGGTAGCTACCAGAGCGTATTGATTGGGGTTATTTTCAAGAGGTCTTTCAGGGTAAGTATGTGGGCCTTCGTTATGTAGAGGCCCGACGATTAGAATTTATTAAACCTAAATAGGGAGACAAGACAGTTCTTGAGTATGAGGCAGAATTTCTAAGGTTGAGCCACTATGCACCTAGTATGGTCGCATCTGAGTAGGAAAAGAGTTTCTGTTTTCAAGAGGGTCTAAGGTATGACCTCAGAGTTCAGGTGGCTCTGCACCAAAAGCGTGTGTTTGAGGCTTTGGTCGAGAAGACCAAGATTATTGAGGAGATTAAGCACATGGAGCGCGAGAAGAAAGGGAAACAAAGGGATCAATCCAAAAGAGAAATGGGCCATACTGGCCCAAACCCGTGACCTGTTAAGTGGGCCAGAGAGGCCAGACCACCACAGAATAGGGAGGCAGTGGACCCTAGGGAAGAGCAGATTTAGGTTTGTCAGTATTGTCAAAGGGGTCATCCGGGCGAGTGTTGGAGGAGGATGGGTGCTTGTTTGGTATGTGGCTCGATGGAGCATAAGATTAGGGATTGTCCTCGTCGATAGGATCAAGTGCAAGCTCTGACTTAGAATCAAGTGTAACACTCCAGTTTAAGTCGAACTTGGACGAGTTACACTAACGCATTGAAAACCAATTTCTTTTCAAAATTTTAACTTGAAAACCAGAAAATTATTTTTGTCAGTTTAGGTGATTTTATAGTTTCGTGCTAGAAATTGACTGATATGGACGAGATTATTAAAAGGAAAGCAAGGCAAATCCAAATACAATTTACAAACCCAAAATATCAAATCACAGTTATTAAAGTGCAAGACAATCCAAGCTCCCGTAAGCCGTCCAATACTAAATCTGATGTTTTTCTAAACAGATAAAGGTAAGACAAAGGGTGACTTACCAATCACCGTGTATAACTAGACTTAATACAAATAAGCAGAGCATACTACATAAATTGTAGTAACGTAAAGAACTTAAGAGTAGTTGTATAACCAATACAGAAAAATCTAAAGTCTCACAGAGATTTAATCACAGGTAGTACAATAGAACAAAGCAAAACAAAATGGAGTAGAACAAAACCAAATGGTACAGAGTAGAGAAGAACTGAACAGAATAGAATAGAAGGGAGCAGAGCAAAAAAGAAGGGAGTAGAATAGAGCATATGCAGATGCAGTATTCTTTTTTGAACAGATCAGAATGCAAATTTATCAAAATAGTCTTCCCAAAATAGAGTTCTACCCCAAACTCATCCATCCAAAACACACTAATAAAGTCATCCCGGGTTGTCTGACAATAATGACTCGCCACCCCGGGTTACCCGGCAACGATGGCTTATCAATATACAGTTAAATTGCCAATCAAATATATGCGGTCAAGCCACTAATTATGCATATAATTAATTATCAGTACAGAACTTTCCTCCTTAACATCAACCCAAGTCCTATGCATTGTGTCATGGCATGCATATGCAGAATCAGAGTAATGAGCATGTAAGACATACTTTCAATAATAGAATCACTAACCATGAGAATCCATGTTTTGCAAAACAGACCTTTCGAACCATAACAGATAATATCAAATTTGTCATGAAGTCACATGCACGGTTATAAAATAGAATTAGTAATAATCAGACTGTAACACCCCTAACCTGTATCCGGTGCCGGAGTAGGGTTACGAAGTATTACCGATCAATACACAATATAAAACATACATTCTCATAAATCATTCAGCACAATCACTTTGTCCCTTATAAGGGCCTACGAGGCCTTAAACATGCTTTAGAAGTGGTTCGGGACTAAACTGATAACATACGAAAATTTTGGAAAACTTAGAAATATTTCAACCATACAGAGGTCACACGACCGTGACAGGCTGTGTGCCTCACACGGCCCCAGACATGCCTGTTTCTTAGGTCGTGTGAAAATAGGGCATACATACTAACTTGGGTCACACGGCCAACCACACGCCCATGTGTCTAGCTCGTGTGCCCTTCGAAGTGGCCACACACGCCCGTATGTGAGACCATCTAGCCCGTGTGCCCTTCGAAGTGGCCACACACGCCCGTATGTGAGACCATGTGGAGTATACTGATTTCAATTCAATTTCAACACCAAGGGACACACGGCCGCGTAACATGATCGTGTGTCGCACATAGCTGTGACACACGCCCGTGTCTTTATCCGTGTGGGCAAAAATAGGCCATTTGCAAGGCCAATTTGCCACCCCAACTCATGCTCATTTAAACAACCAAAATGATACCATTTTATCATACAATTAAATAGCCAAAATCATCAACCAAATGCACAATTCATACTATATCCATTCCAACCAAATTCAGTATTCAATTTAGTGCCATTTACCTAATCAAGTACTTATCAACATAACTTCTAAAATCATACTTCATCCAAGCATTTTTCAAGCATTTATACTCCACAAATCAATTAAACATTTGAGCAACTATAAAACCATAACCATATTCATACCAAACATGCCAAAATAAACCATCACTCATGGCTATATATATAAACCAAAACATATATATTGACAAGCCATTTCTAATAGCCAAACTGTAAGAGTATGCCCAAAGATCAATCATGAGATGGTTGTAATAACATACTTAATTTACCATGTTTATTAATATAAAGCGTTGTCATTATTATTTCAATTTTTCCTTCTGTGTGTACAAATAAACTGTTTTATAATAATGTCCTGAGAATAATATGATTATTCTTAAAAGATCCTTAGTCAAGTATTATTGTTGACTAGGACAACAATAATGCATTAAGACTAACATGTAGTTGATTGATGATAAAGAGTTGTCATTGATATGGAGTGTCAAAATCAATGCATGAATATGTGTGTTAGAGAACAACATATTGGACTGACCCGCTATGAGTATGTTTCTTGGATTATTATGTAATTGTCACAACATTACTCATAGTGATTAATATGTATATGATCCTCAGACTTGAGATAATCATTATCCCAACATCGTGAGTCGTATATTTTGATACATTCAAACCTACACCGTAACTGGTTGTTCTATAAAGGCTGATGTTGGATATACCACAATCTATGTTGAGGAATATTGTTGATCAATATAGGATAAGTCCCTCCCACATAATGGGAGTAATATCTTAGGCTACTTGATTGAGCGAGACTGGAAATGCATGGCCATGCTCAAATAAGTTGACATGAGATGTCATACTAATTTGTATATCATAGTCTACTCAAGATATCAAGAAACATGGGATGGACTATACAAGTGTGACTATTCAATGACTTGTGTCCATTCCAGAGATAAAGGACTTAAGGATTAATGCATGAAAGGTTAATCACAAAAAGTTATGTCGAATCATGACTTCTTGTAACTTAGGTAGCAATGATGCATTGCTAGATGCCACTCATTGTTTGTGACATTAGGATCGTTCTAGTATTACTGCTAACGTTACAAGAACCTACAGGGTCACACCTTATGGTTGAAATGAACGGAATAAAACATAGTTGGTATTGTGTTTGATTGTCACATGAACTAAATTAATTAAAGAATTAATTTAATTGGGCAATCAAATATTGAATATATTATATGTATAAGGATGTTGTACACATAATGAGAATTAATATATGAATTTAGTTCGTATATAAACTTAAATAAATATAGTTTACCGAAATCTATGTTATAATTAATGTAATTATAACTTTTTAGGTATAATTAATGTAATTATAATATTCGTTTAAAACATTATTATATTTATTTAATTTTATAATTCATTAAAGACATACCGATTATAAAAAAGGTAATAAGTGATGCAAAACTTATCAAGAAAAAACCCTAAGAATTTGCTTGAAAAGTCTAGCAGCCATCAAGCAAATAAAAACCTCTAAAATAGTTTTAGAGATTTTTGCCGTTCATAGTCAAACCAGGTGGATTACGTAGAGCCGACATCGTAAAGGTTGCGGCTTGGTTCGACAGTAGATCAGAACTCTTGTTGTCGAGGTGTCGCTGTCTACTCAGATTGAAATTTTGGTAACTTTGAAACCTTTATTTCACTCTGATTCGTTCCTCACACATGGATTCATGGTTTGAATCGCCGAGATTAATTTTATTTTGTTGCGCCATGGGGGTGCCGGCGTTCCAACACAAACAGACATCAAAATTAACATCATTTACAAGCCAACTCTCAGGGCTATAATCACAACCAAAGTACCACATCTAGCCTATATGTAACACCCCAAACCTGGCCTAGACGTTATGGCCAGATCTAGCGTGCCACATAGAAGGGTTTGTTTAAAAGCTAGCGTACGATGGAAATAATGTGTCTCTTTACAACTTCGAGTTTCGATGTTGTTAGTAAAAACCCAGTTTATTTAATGTCCTTTTTATAAGGTTATTAATATTCTAACAATAAATCTGTTTTTGCTGTGAAAATAAAACTTGAGTACTTGCGGAAACGTGATGTTTTGGAAAGCGATTATTAATGTTTTAAGAAAAATCCGTATTTGTGCAATCAACAGTTATTAATGAAAACTTAAAAGAAAATTTAACCAAAGGCCTTATTACAAAATATTAAACCCACATAAGAAAAATAATCTTGGAAATAAAGCAAAAAAGAAATTTACTAAATTTTGCAAGCGATGTTTCTAATGTATGGCCTCCATCGAGTCATCCACGGCTCCATATCCTTTTACTGCTGGAAATTACCTGCAAGGTTAAGAAAAAAGGGGTGAGTTACAAGAACTCAGTGTGTAATCCCCTAAACAGACATTAACTGGGCCCGAGCCCATAAGTCATCAATTTTGGGCCTAAGCCCTATAAACATAGTAGTGCAATAATGAAATTTAGCCCAACCCAATCCAACTAGCACACCCCGACCAGCCAATCACACCTGTGGGGATCAAGTCAACCCATCCCGCCAATCACACCGATATTGCAGTCAAGCTGCTAAACACAGAATATTTGTGGCTAAGCCATCGGAGTCATAATTATATATATTATGGCTATGCCACCAGGCTACACTGCTCTTCATTCAATAACCCTCCCCATGCAATATGATAAAATGCAACATACATATCAAGATATAAAGGTATAATGTAAACACACACACACACACTTTATTATACAACATTGAGGGTATAACAGTCATTCAACCCAGCGAGGGTATTTTAGCAATTTCGCAACCCAGGGGTATTTCGGTAATTGACCCCTAGAGGTATTTCAATAATTCGACCCACTAAGGCATTTTGGTAAATCGGCCCACTAAGGGCATTTTGGTAAATCGGCCCACTAAGGGCATTTTGGTAAATCGACCCACTAAGGGTATTCTAGTAAATCGGCCCACTAAGGGCATTCTGGCAAATCGGCTCACTAAGGGCATTCTGGTAAATCGGCCCACTAAGGGCATTTTGGTAAATCGGCCCACTAAGTGCATTTTGGTAAATCGACCCACAAAGGGCATTTTGATAAATCGGTCGATTAACGATGATTTTAGCGAATTTAGAACTGATGTTATTAAAACGAGTTATTCGATTCCATGCAGCTTTCCGAATTATTAAACATGCGGATAACAGTGATTCGATTTTTACCAACATGGTAGCGTATTACGAAACTACGTGGTGACGGTGTGAGATTACACACCTAATTACGTGAAGAACTATACACTCCTGATCGTCGTCACCTATGCCAACATGTCACACAATTAACTTACAGCAATAGAAATGGGAGATCTTTAATCCACATCTAACCACACGATTTACTAAAACTTACCCTCACTAGCGCGAACAACTACGATTTGCTTATCCAAACCAGATGTCGACTCCCTTCCACAACCTGGTGGAAAATCCTGAATCGTTGACACCCTACGCCATTTGAACTTGGGGGCAGGGGCTACAAGTCCATCCCCTTAGGCTCCCTTATCGATACCCCCTTAGATTGGCTATCACTTGCCTCCATGAAGAAATATCGATTAGTAAAGTACCACAGTGAGAAATGGCGGCTGTCTAACAAGGGGTTTCGACTCTTACCACGACTTCCCAATTCTGAACGTTTAATGAGCAGAGAAGAGGGTAGTTTGATCCTTAATACAATCGGCCTATGCAGAGATGAAGGTTCAGTTATAGCAGAGTGAAACGAAAAGAGAAAAGACGAAAAGAAACCAGAGAGAGAACTCCCTACCTTGATTAGTGAGGAACCAAACAAAAACAGATTCGGCTATGGAATTAAACCGAAGTAAGCATTCCATCTTGACAGAAGAAAAGAAAGAATTAGTCGAGGACTAGAAGAAAGAGGAATAGCCACTTCGGCTATGTGAAACATAAGAATGAAAAGAAAAGAAAGAAGAGACAAAATTACCACTACCTCGTGATTATAGACAATTTGAACAAGAAAAGAGAGACAGCTTCGGCTTCTAATCAGGGATAAGCCGAATGGAGAGGGAGATATGGCAGTCAGAAGAGAACCAAGTCTCGTGCTTCCAAATGTTCGGCTAAAGGGAACTAGATCGGAATAAGGGTGATTTTTCTGGCTTCACAAATAGAGAAGAAACTGATGCCACCAGCGTATAGATGAATAAAAGAGATTTCGGCAACTTGCAAGGGACAGAAGAAATAATTCAATTCGAGGATAAGGGAAAGAGTCGGCTAGAAGAAAAGAGAGTGTAAAAGAAGGAACAAGCGAAAAGAGGAGAGAAAACGAAATGTACTAAATGAGAGAGTAGCAAAGAAGATTCGGCCAACCAAAGAAAATGCAAAGAACAGCTTTGACCTGAAAAGCGAAAGAAAAGAAAGGTTGCACAAACACTCAAAAAGGTTCGGTTTTGCTATCTACCCTCAAATGCCGAATTTGCTTCATTAAACCAACCTCTAGCCGTAATTCACCTCCCACAACTCCCATATTCGGCCAACTCTCACCCACACTCTCAAAATCCCTTGATTCACTCCTCCAAGTACTCCACAATTAACTCTCCATCACTTATTCAAACATTTTGACCAAGTCCACTCTCTCTCCTGCAGAGTTTGGTCTCCACTCAGCTTCCCCCCTCCTAAGCACAAAAAAAACTCCTCTTTGCAGCCTATGGGATTAGAACACTCTCCCTCCTCCATGCTCCCTTGTGACGCCACCCACCAGGACACCTTGCTCCTTGTGTTATCAAAATACAACCAATTATGCTTAAATCTTGCTTCCACTAGCTCTCCACACTTAAGTGCCCAAAACAAAATTTTACCAGTGCTCAAACTCGACCCCAGGCCTCCCTAAGGCCCCTAAACACCCTTAAACAACACACAGAACCAGCATAACATGCAATTGTACAAATTTTATAGAACATTAGATTTTAGGATGTTACAGTTCTACCCCCTTAAAGAAATTTCGGCCTCGAAATTTTTACCTGGTTAAAAGAGATGAGGGTATTGCTGTCGAATTGCCTCTTCAGATTCCCAAGTGGCTTCTTCCGAACCGTGACTCCGCCACAACACTTTAACCAGCGGAACAGACTTTCTTCTCAATATTTTAACATCTCGATCCAAAATCTGTATGGGTTCTTCTTCAGATGATAGGTCAGGTCTAACTTTAATTTCTTCCACTGACACTATATGAGATAGGTCTGAACGGTAGCGTCTCAACATAGAAACATGAAAGATGTCATGTATATGATCCAAATCCGGAGGTAACTCAAGCTGATAAGCGACCAGTCCCACACGTTTTGTTATCCATAAGGCCTAATGGATCTGGGGCTCAACTTGCCCCTCCGTCTAAATCATAAAATCTACTTCCAAGGCGAGACCTTCAAGATGACATAATCCCCCACTGAAAATTCTATTTCCTTACCCTTCAGATCCGCATACAATTTCTGCCTATCGGAAGCTTCCTTCAACCGAGCTCGAATCAACTTAACTTTTTCCTTAGTCTCTGAAATCAATTCCGGACCCAACAACCGTCACTCACCCAATTCCGTCCAACAAGTAGGGGTACGACACCTACGACCATATAATGCCTAGTAGGGTGCCATCTGAATGCTGGACTGGTAGCTATTGTTGTACGCAAATTCCGCTAAAGGTAAATAGTCTTCCAAACTACCCTGAAGTCAATCACACAAACCCTTAACATATCCTTCAAGATCTGGATTACCCTCTTCGACTGACCATCAGTCTGCGGATGAAATGCTGTGCTAAAGTCCCATCTTGCACCCAAAGCTTCATGTAATGCCTTATAGAACTGAGATGTAAATCTAGGGTCCCTGTTTGGTATGATTGAAACTGGTACCCCATGTAACCTCACAATGTCTGCCACATACAGCTTGGCTAACTTCTGAAGCGAGTAGTCAATACGAACTGGTATGAAGTGAGTGGACTTAGTCAATCGGTCAACAATTACCCACACCGAATCTTTCTTAGTAGGCGTCAAGGGTAGCCCACTAACAAAATCCATCGTTATCCTCTCCCACTTCCAAAGTGGAATTTTTACCGGTTGTAGCAATCCCGAAGGCAGTTGATGTTCCGCCTTCACCTGCTGACATGTCAAACACTTACTCACAAAGTCGGTAACCTCACGTTTCAACCCTGGCCACCAATATTGCTCTCGTAGATCTCGGTACATCTTGTTTCCATCGGGATGCATAGCGTATGGGCTACATTGTGCCTCCCGCAAAATCATCTGTCTCAACTTAGAATCCTTCGGCATATAGACTCTTCCACGAAAACATTATACCCCTTCACTGTTCAGCCCAAAATCCACCGTCTCACCACTTTTCACTTGCTGAAGCTGAGAACCCAACGATTCGTCCAACCATTGCTTCTCCTTAATCTGATTAACCCAAGACGATTTCACCTGAAGTTCTGCCAACAAACTACCATCCTCATAAAGGCTGAGATGAGCAAACATAGCTCTCAACTCAGACACCACCTTCCGACTTAAGGCATCTGCTACCACGTTAGCTTTACCCGGGTGATACTTGATCGAGCAGTCATAGTCCTTCAGCAACTCTATCCACCTCCATTGCCCTGAGATTTAACTCCTTCTGGGTGAGGAGATACTTCAGGCTCTTATGGTCAGTATAGATGACCGATTTTTCCCCATACAGGTAATGTCTCCATATCTTCAAGGCGAATACAACCACAGCTAGTTCTAAGTCATGAATGGGGTAATTCACCTTTGAGGCCTTAACTGACGGGATGCATATGCCACTACTTTCCCTTTTTGCATTAGCACACATCCCAAACATGTGTGCGACGCAACATAATAAACAACAAACTCCTTCCCTCCCTCAGGCTGAATCAACACTGGAACTTCAGCCAGAATCTTTTTAAGTTTCTCAAAACTCTCCTGTTGCTTATCTGTCCACACAAATAGTACTCCCTTACATAGTAACTTAGTTAGGGGTGCCGCAATCAAAGAAAACCCCTCGACAAATCGCCTGTAGTACCCAGCCAAACCCAGAAAACTTCAGATTTCTGACACTGACTTCGGTGGCTTCCAATCCAATACAGCTTCTATCTTTTGAGAATCAACCCTAATCCCCTCAGTAGACACAACATCCCCAAAAAGGTCACTTCCTTCGGCCAAAATTCACACTTACTGAATTTGGCATACAGTTGCTTCTCTCTTAATATCTGCATCACAACCCGAAGATGAGAATCATGCTCCTCCTCCATTCTAGAGTACACCAGAATGTCGTCTATGAATACCACCACGAACCGGTCTAGATAGGGTTGGAAAACCCAGTTCATCATATCCATAAATGCGGTTGGTGCATTCGTTAATCCGAACGGCATCACTAAAAACTCGTAATGCCCATACCGAGTTCAGAAAGCTATCTTGTATATGTCTGCCACCTTGACCCTTAACTGATGGTACCCCGACCTCAAATCTATCTTCGAGAACACTGAAGCCCCCTGCAACTGATCGAACAGGTCGTCTATCCTAGGTAACGGGTATTTGTTCTTAATAGTTAGCTTGTTCAATTGACGATAGTCGATGCACATACGGATCAACCCATCCTTCTTCTTCAGGAACAATACCGCCGCTCCCCACGATGATACACTTGGTCTGATAAAACCCCGGTCCAACAACACTTGAATCTGAGCTTTTAGTTCTACCAGCTCTTTGGCGCCATCCTATAAGGGGCGATGGACACCGGGGCAGTTCCCGGTAACAGCTCAATCCCAAATTCAACCTTTCGGCTCGGAGGCAACCCTGGAAGCTCTTCAGGAAAAAATTCGGAAACTTCTTCACGGTTATTACATCCCCAATCGATAATTCCTTAGTACCAAATGCACTGAAAAAAGCTAGAAACACCTCATACCCCTTTTGCACCAACTTCTCGGCCTTTAATGCCGAAATCACATGAGACAGATAATCCCTTCTTTCTCCTATCACCATCACCTCCTCATTCTCTGAAGTCTTTCATATCATATGCTTGGCAGCACAATCCAAGTTCATACGGTGCTTAACTAACCAGTCCATGCCTAAGATAAAATCAAACTCGCCAAATAGCAGTTCCATCAAGTCTGCCAGAAAAACAATCCCTTGTACTTCTAAAGGCACATTCCTAAACAGCTTGTTCACTACCACAAATTGTCCTAAGGGACTAATCACAGAAATTTCCCTAGCAGCAACCTCAGATTTAATACCTAGAGTCCTAGACACAGTACAGGTAACATATGAAAGGGTAGATCCAATATCTATCAAAGCTGTAAATGGCACATCAAATATGAAAAATGTATTGGTTATGACGTCCGGTGCGTCGCCATCCTCTCGACGCCTAGCCGCGTAAACCAACCCTGGCTGCCTTGCATCTGTATTCCCAGCACCTCTGCCCAGTGCTCCACGACCTCATCCAACTCCATTTCCACCTCAGCTTGGGCCACGACCTCTCGGTGGTTGCTGAGCACCTCTCTCTGGCTGCACAAATCTATGACGTACCACTTGTGTTCAAACAGGCTCTCGAGGACAATCCCTAAATTGATAATCCATTGACCCGTATCTGAAACACCCGCCGGTTCTTTTCCAGCACTCTCGCGAGTGAAATTTCCCACAATCTACACAAGGTTGCAACTAACCGGTAGTAGCTGGAACTCCTACTCGAGCTAGCCCCTCAAACATAGGCCTCTTATTAAATCCCCTTGAAGGACCTGAGAACCCAGAATCTCTTTTGTTCTTGCCTCTTTCCTTATCTCGATTCTGCTGTTCAGAACGTTTTACCTCCTTAGCAATTTTGGCCTTTTCCACCAACATAGCAAAATCCCTATCCCTCTGCAGGGCTATCAGTACCCGAAACTCATCTTGCAACCCATCTTCAAACCATACACAGTGCTCATAATCAGTTAAGATTATTCCCCGGGCATACCAGCTCAGACGCAAAAACTCCGCCTCGTACTCTGCCATAGATTTACCTCCCTGAACCAGATTCAAAAAATCTTTTCTCCGGGCATCCACATAGCTAGTCCCAACATATTTTCCCTGGAATGCTGTCTTAAAGAAATCCCAGGTGATACGATCAGCTTGTGTACCTTCCCTTACAGTGAGCCACCACTGGTTCGCCTCGTCTCTCAGCAATGACATAAACCCTTTCAGTTTTTGTTTAGCTGTGCAATCTAAATCATCCATAATTCGTTCCACAGCTTCAAGCCAGTATTCAGCTACATTCGGGGCTACACCCAAAATGCCCCTAAAAACTTCGGTCCCATTCGACCTGAGTTGCTCAGATATAGACCCACGAGTTACCGACCCAGTACTTGCCCCAGCAACCCATTCCAATACTCACAGCATAGCTTGTGACAAAGCATCATCCCCTCCCATTCAATCGTGAGACCTTGTTTCGGTCACTGGTGATGCAGGTGCGTCCATTTCAGGCATGTGCCCAGATGCTTCGGACCCAACCCCAGCACTTCGGCCCCTACCACGGCCACGTCTACTGCGTCCACGTCCTCTATTGCTCATGTTTGCTGAATCGAATTAATCTAATTAGGAATCTTATGAATCAATATGTAATTCAGTGTTTATTAACAAGTGTTTTATGGAAAGTAGATATAAGAGTTGTTTTCGTGAATCGTAT
The DNA here is from genome assembly GCA_005393395.2 of Gossypium australe. Taxonomy (NCBI): domain Eukaryota; kingdom Viridiplantae; phylum Streptophyta; class Magnoliopsida; order Malvales; family Malvaceae; genus Gossypium; species Gossypium australe. Next base: position 107,416,267 of record CM016619.1, on the reverse strand, counting down.
CCCTAAGGTCTCAATCTCTATAGTCTTAGCTCCTAGAGCTAGAAGTTCAGGTGTACTACTACTATCTCTTACAATTTTCTTACTAGAGTCATATCATCATCATATCAACAATCATAAAATAAGGAGACTTACAGATCTGGTGCTGGAGACTCGTGGTGCCATACATCTAAAAAGATATATTTTTCCTAAACCAAATTTTAAACAGATTTGGAAAGACTTTTTCGAACCCATTCCACAACCGAGTTTTGCAACCAGGCTCTGATACCATAAAATGTAACACCCCAAACCCGTCCTAGATGTTATGGCAGGATCTAGCGTGCCACATAGAAGGGTTTGTTTAAAAGCTATGTGTAGTTGGAAATATCGTGTCTCTTTACAACTTCGAGTTTCGATGTTGTTAGTAAAAACCTGGTTTATTTCATGTCCTTTTTATAAGGTTATTAATATTCTAACAATAAAACTATTTTTACTGTGAAAATGAAACTTGAGTACTTGCAGAAACATGATGTTTTGGAAAACGATTATTAATGTTTTAAAAAAAAAAATCTGTATTTGTGCAATCAACAGTTATTAATGAAAACTTAAAAGAAAATTTAACCAGAGGCCTTATTACAAAATATTAAACCCATATAAGAAAAATAATCTTGGAAATAAAGCAAAAAGGAAATTTACTAAAGTTTGCAAGCGATGTTTCTAATGTATGGCCTCAATCGAGTCATCCACAGCTCCATATCCTTTTACTGCTGGAAATTACCTGCAACGTTAAGGAAAAATGGGTGAGTTACAAGAACTCAGTGTGTAATCCCCTAAACTGACATTAACTGGGCCCGAGCCCATAAGTAATCAATTTTGGGCCTAAGCCCTATAAACATAGTAGTGCAATAATGAAATGCAGCCCAACCCAATCCAACCAACACAACCCGACTAGCCAATCAGACATGTGGGGATCAAGTCAACCCACCCTGCCAATCACACCGATATTACAGTCAAGCTGCTAAACACAGAATATTTGTGGCTGAGCCACCGGAGTCATAATTATATATATTGTGGCTATGCCACCAGGCTACACTACTATTCATTCAATAACCCTCCCCGTGCAATATGATAAAATGCTACATCTCAAGATATAAAGGTGTAATGTAAACACACACACGTTATTATACAACATTGAGGGTATAACAGACACTCAACCCAGTGAGGGTATCTTAGCAATTTCGCAACCCAGGGGTATTTCGGTAATTTACCCCCTAGGGGTATTTCTGTAATTTGACCTACTAAGGCATTTTGGTAAATTGACCCACTAAGGGCATTTTGGTGAATCGGCCCACTAAGGGCATTTTGGTAAATCGGCCTACTAAGGGCATTTTGGTAAATTGTCCCACTAAGGGTATTTTGGTAAATCGGCCCACTAAAGGTATTTTGGTAAATCGACCTACTAAGGGCATTTTGGTAAATTGTCCCACTAAGGGTATTTTGGTAAATCGGCCCACTAAGGGTATTTTGGTAAATCGGCCCACTAAGGGCATTTTGATAAATCAGCCCACTAAGGGCATTTTGGTAAGTTGGCCCACTAAGGGCATTTTGGTAAATCGGCCCACAAAGGGCTTTTTGATAAATCAACCGGTTAACGATGATTTTTGCGAATTTAGAACTGGTGTTATTAAAACGAGTTATTCGGTTCCATGCAATTTTCCAGATTATTAAACATGTGGATAACAGTGATTCGGTTTACACCAACATGGTAGCGTATTACGAAACTAGGTGGTGACGGTGTGAGATTACACACCAGATTACGTGGAGAATTATACACTCCCGACCGCCGTCACCTATGCCAACATGTCACACAATTAACTTACAACAATACAAATGGGAGATCTTTAATCCACATCTAACCACACGATTTACTAATACTTACCCTCACTAGCGCGAACAACTACGATTTGCTTATCCAAACCAAATGTCGACTCCCTTCCACAACCTGGTGGAAAATCCTAAATTGCTGACACCTTACGCCGTTTGAACTTGGGGGAAGAGGCTACGAGTCCACTCCCCTTAGGCTCCCTTATCGATACCCCCTTAGACTGGCTATCACTTGCCGCCATCAAGAAATCTCGATCAGTAACGTACCACAGTGAGAAATGGCGGTTGTCTAACAAGGGGTTTCAACTGTTACCACGACTTCCCAATTCCGAACGTTTAATGATCAGAGAAGAGGGTAGCTTGATCCTTAATACAATCGGCCTAGGCAGAGATGAAGGTTCGGTTATAGCAGAGTGAAACGGAAAGAAAAAAGACGAAAAGAAACCAGAGAGAGAACTCCCTACCTTGATCAGTGAGGAACCGAACAAAAACAGATTCGGCTATGGAATTAAACCGAAGTAAGCATTCCATCTTGAGAGAAGAAAAGAAAGAATTAGTCGAGGACTAGAAGAAAGAGGAATAGCCACTTCGGCTATGTGAAACATAAGAACGAAAAGAAAAGAAAGAAGAGAAAGAATTACCACTACCTCGTGATTACAGACGATTCGAACAAGAAAAGAGTGATAGCTTCGGCTTCTAATCAGGGATAAGCCGAATGGAGAGGGAGATACAGTAATCAGAAGAGAACCAAGTCTCGTGCTTCCAAAAGTTCAGCTAAAGAAAACTAAATCGGAATAAGGGCAGTTTTTCTAGCTTCACAAATAGAGAAGAAACCGATGCCACCAGCGTATAGATGAATAAAAGAGATTTTGGCAACTTGCAAGGGACAGAAGAAGTAATTCAATTCAGGGATAAGGGAAAGATTCTGCTAGAAGAAAAAAGAGTGTAAAAGAAGGAACAAACGAAAAGAGGAGAGAAATCGAAATGTACTAAATGAGAGAGTAGCAGAAAAGATTCGGCCAACCAAAGAAAATGCAAAGAACAGCTTTGACCCGAAAAGCAAAAGAAAAGAAAGGTTGCACAAACACTCAAAAAGGTTTGGTCTTGCTATCTACCCTTAAATGCCGAATTTGCTTCACTAGACCAACCTCTAGCCGTAATTCACCTCCCACAACTCCCATATTCGGCCAACTCTCACCCACACTCTCAAAATCCCTTGATTCACTCTTCCAAGTACTCCACAATTCATTCTCCATCACTTATTCAAACATTTTGGCAGAGTTTGGTCTCCACTCAGCTTCCTCCCCCTCCTGAGCACAAAAAAAAAAAAATCCTCTTTGCAGCCTGTGGGATTCGAACACTCTCCCCCCTCCATGCTCCCTTGTGACGTCACCTACCAGGCCACCTTGCTTCTTGTGTTATCAAGATACAACCAATTATGCTTAAATCCTGCTTCCACTAGCTCTCCCCACTTAAGTGCCCAAAACCCAAAATTTTACCAATGCTCAAACTCGACCCCAGGCTTCCCTAGGGCCCCTAAACACCCTTAAACAACACACAGAACTAGCATAACATGCAATTGCACAAATTTTACAGACCCCTAGATTTTAGGATGTTACACTATACATGACATATGCCATATATTTGTAATTCAAAAGTACCAACTTAGATGTTTGATAGCGCGATGATGTTCCCGGCCACTCCCAGATTCGAGCTAGCCTTGATTCACTATAAAACATAGGAAAATAACACAAAGTAAGCTTCATAGCTTAGTAAGCTCGTATGTGAATAACTTAATTCATCGAATAAATGCAAATTAAGCAAATTCACATGACAAAACCATATACACATTAACTACAAACCTATCTCATGTCTCAAAACATGATCAATTGCAATCTCATCGAACTTTCACTATTTAATACTCGAATAGGTTCTGTACATACCTGTATAGCCTCGTGCTAACCACTTTCTCAATCACATCATTCATTTACCTGTTGAACCATTTGGAATAGAAATCGAATATTCAATGATCTGAATCGATAAGTACCTATACCATGGCCCGTAGCCAAATCAAGGTAACTTATCCCCGGAGTACCTATACCATGGCCCGTAGCCAAATCAGGGCAACTCATCTCCGGAATACCTATACTATGGCTTGAAGCCAAACCAAGGTATAACTCGCACTCGTAGTGTCGATATCGTGGCCCGAAGCCAACACAATAACCTAATGATGTGTCACTAGCTTCCTAACTATTCCTAAGGTTCAACCGAGATTTCACGCTTGTTGAATCATTGTCGAATGTATCCATAGAATCATATTCACAATTCAAACATTACCCGTAATCTTGTAATCACATTTTATACAATATCAAAGAAATAAACATACATTTATAATGAAATTACCACATACGAACTCACCTCGTATTCGTAATTGACAGGTAGGGTCGATTACTCGATAACCTTATATTTTTCCCGATCTAAATCTGAATTCTTTTTTTCTTTGATCTATATGAATTCAAAATTAACTTATTCAATCACATGTTCTTTCAATTTAGTCCATATCACACTTTAAAGAACTTTTACACTTTTCCCCAAGAATTTCATAATTTTTACAATTTAGTCCTTATTTCACAAAACACAAAATTCAAAAAATTTCAAAAAAACCCATGCTTGGCCGAATTGTATATAGGTCCCTAGCAGCCCAAAAATTTCATTTATTTCACATTTGAACCACTCAATTTGTACTTTTCAGAATTTAATCCCTTTTTGATATTTTTGTCAAAAATCACTTTACAAAACTAGTTTAACTAACAACAACTACTCAAAATCCATCATCAACCATCAATTTACTCAAGCATTCAACAATGGAAACATGTTAAATCTTTAACAATTTCAAAATCTAAGGTACGGGCTAGCTAGAATACGAAGCAATGATCACAAAAACGTAGAAATCATTAAAAATCGAGCAAAAATCGTACCTTAATCAAGGATTCAAAGTGACCGAATGAAAAACCTAATTCCTTGGCTTTCTTCTTCTCCAAATTTGGTTCAAAGAGAAAAACATGGACACAAATTTCATTTGTTTTTATTTAATTAACCTTTATTAACTATTTTCCATTTTAACTTTAAAATTAATACACAATTTCATTTATGCCAAACCATTAACATCCACTAACCAAATAATGGAATATTTACCACTTGAAGACCTTAAATTTAATGCTCTATAGCTATTTGACACTTTTAGCTAATAGAGCACAAGTTTTACGCTTTACGTGATTTAGTCTTATTTCTCGAATTAAGCATTCAAACTGTAAAATTTCTTTACGAAACTTTCACACAATAATTCTATCACGATGTAAACTTAAATAAAATAATAAAATAAATATTTTGACTTTGGATTTGTGGTTTCGAAACCATTGTTCCAATTTGACCAAAAATGGGTTGTTACACAGTCTAACATGTTTAGATTTTGCATACTCTTCATCAACAGAGCAACGCAGAGGCGTACCAACAAACTTAACAGAATATAGATTGTACCCGATAATTTGCACACATAGACAATAGAAAATTACATTCTGACGGATCCTACTCACCTAGGTTCAAACATAATAGATATATCTATAGATCACAAGTTGTTCATCATCAGTCTAACACATTAGGATATTGCATATATCATCCATATATCAGTCTTAGAGCATCAGATAGTCCTCTTACAATCAAAGTCAGATCATAAATACATCATAGAGGTCAGTGTAACACCCCTTACCCGTGTCCAAAGCCGAAACTGGGTTTAAGGCATTACCTAACTTATCACACTTAAACGTCTAAAATAGGGCTACAAAATTTCATTTAAACCCATCACTTGCTCATTCTTGGCCTACGAGGCCCTAAACATACCTCCGAGAGGTTTCAGAATCTATCCGGGAAATTTTACGAGCTTGGAAAACTTTTCTTCACAACAGGGGCCACACGTCCGTGTTGGTCTAGGGACACACCCGTGTGCCCTTAAGACATGCCCGTGTCTTCCACCCGTGGTCGATCCTGACCAATTTCACACGGCTGGACACACGCCCGTGTCCTAAGCCAATGTCCCTCACATGGCCTTAACACGCTTGTGTCTTAGCCCGTGTGCCAAAACCTTGGCATTCTGATTATGACGTCATCAACTCAATATGGTCACACGGCCAAGGCACATGCCCGTGTCCTTAGCCCGTGTGTCAAATTATATTTCGCAATTAATGTGTAGACTTCACACGGCCTGGGCACACGCCCATGTCTTATGCCGTGCCTCCTACACGGCTGAGACACACGGCTGTGTCTCTGCCCTGTGGTTACTACAAGGCTTACTGACTTGCAATTCTAGCATGCAAGGGGACACACAGTCGATCCACACGCCCATAGGGCTGACCGTGTGTCACATATGGCCTAGACACATGCCCCTGTTTCTACCCGTGTGGACAATTTGATGGTCATCTAACAAGCCCTTTTGCCGCCCTAAGTTGCATACATACATACTCCAATTCAAGTCAACATAACTTAAAGCCCAAAGGCACATCCAAACACAAGGCATATACTTCAAGAATTTCATCTTCATTCAAGCAATAGGATTTTCCAAGTATTGGCCTAACTTAAGACCATTTAAAAAATGATTTTAGTAGCATACATAGCCAACACTTTGACTACCAATTACAACTTAACAAAATACTTGAGTCTTATACATGCCATACTCAAAATAAGTCTAAGCTGTTATACCAAAGTGATGTCAATAGTGTGATTCCCGAACTCCTACGTCCATGTTCCTCGAGTTATCTTGGCAATACTACAAAGAGAAAGGGTAATGAAAGGGGTAAGCATAAAGCTTAGTAAGTTTGCATGGAAATAAATAGCAACAATAAGCTCAATATATAATCCATCTAAGGCATTAACTAACCATACACAAGTCATAAGCTTCTTGCCATACTTACTTACAAATGCCCTTATTTAGCACATACCGTGCTACACATCGTAATCATTTCTTCGTGACTCAATCACGAGTACCTGTATTCACTCATTCACATGACTTTAGTACAATTCTCATTTCTACTTCTAAACTCATCTACTTATCCCATTAATCACTAGGGATAGTCAAATACGCATATTCATTGTCATTACTGTAGGTACAAAGCCAATGCCACATTCCCGAGATGGTCTTACATGGAGTCAACTCTAAATGCCAATGCCATATCCTGGATATGGTCTTATATGAACTTTCACATCAAGTATCGATGCCATATCTCGGATGTGGTCTTATATGATTCTCATATTCATTACTGAAGCCATATCCTGGATATGGTCTTATATGGGATTTCAACTCGATGCCAAGGCCATGTCCCAAACATGGTCTTATATGGGACCTATCTATTTCATATCTCGATGATAGCCTTTTCATATTCATTATTGTCCACTAGGACTTCAACATCATATTCAACATCAATCACTAAATTTAGTAGAGTATCATGCATCAGTATGATACCAAGCATTCTCAATTGTGCTAACATAAATGTTGCATTAATCACATACAAACTTACCTCAAAATGAGCTAACTTGTCGGTCTAGTCCGAGACTTTGTTCTTTCCCCGGTCGAGGCAGATTCTCGATTCTTCTTGCTCTATAATAGAAATTTAGCTCATTTTAATCACCACATTAATAAAAGCATTTCAATAATCATGCTTAGGCAAAATTACTATTTTGCCCCTAGACTTTGGCAAAATGACCATTTTGCCCCTAGGCTTGAAAATTAATTCTAATCACATTTCTACCTTCAACAAGCCTAGGTGAACATTTAATACTCTTATAGCTATCATGAAAACTCAACATTTCACAAAATTACTACAAATTTTATAACCTTTTCATCAAGGTCCTATTTGGTGTTTTCAAGACAACACCTTTCACAAAAGTTGTTCATCTAACAACCAAGACTCAATTTCTTCCATAAAAATGCAGAAAATAATAATGAAAGCTCTCATGGCATAACTCTAAACTTTTCACCATATTGCACAATAGTCCCCTCATTTGAAATCTGAAGCTTTAGGGGTTTCAAAAGTACAACTTTTATCAAGAAATGATCCCTAGAACACTTACTTGTGAAGAGATGAGTGTGCTGAAATTTTTTTTTTAAAGCATTTAACCCTATTTGGCTGCCAATTTTCAGTGGAAGAGATGAGCAAGAAAGATGGACATCATCTTTTCTTTATTCTAATATTAAACTATCAATTTAGTCCACCTACTCACCAACTTTGACCAACTTGGTCAATCCTTGTCCCCTATGGCTGGCCACTAAAGTTTTGGGGGTCTAGTTGCCTTTTAAAGACCTCCAATCATCAATCTATGGCTATTTGGCACCCTTAGCTTATAGGATGGAACTTTCGCACTTTATGCGATTTAGTCCTTTTTCGCGATTAAACATGAAATCGCTAAAATTAAAGTACCAAAATTCTCATGTACATACACCATCATGCTCTGACTCATAAAATGACATGAAAATAAATTTCTCTAATCTCGGATTAGTGATCCCGAGATCACTGTTCTGACTAGCCCTCAAATCGGGCTGTTATAGACAGTGCTCGCATTGGGAAACACTCACGGCCTCAAAAATTAAGATTCGGTTCCTATTCATATGCCACACGGTTTGGACACACGCCCATGTCATTTGCCAGTGTGGTTCTAAATCATAAATAGTTAGTTACACGGCTTGGACACACGCTCATGTCTAAAATTAGTTCAAACTCCCCGAACGATAATTCCATCGGGTCAGCCATGAAAACTATTCCCTGAACTTCTAAAGGTACCTCCCGATAAAGCTTATTTACCACCACAGAGTGTCCTAATGGGCTAACTATAGTCATCTCCCTAGAGGAAACCTCAGAATCTATGCTTAAGGTTTCAGACACCCTACTAGCAACATATGAATGCGTCGACCCAATGTCAATCAATGCAGTGTAAGGCAAGCCAAAAAATTAAAAACGTACCAGTTACGACATCCGGTGCGTCAGCCTCCTCTCGACGTCTGACAGCATAGACTACCCCGGCTGTCTCGCCTTAGTGTTTCCTGCCCCTTGGCCTGGTGCTCCACGACCCCGACCGGAGCCGTTACCACCTCTGGCTGGACCACGACCTCTCTGTGGCTGCTGACCTCCTCTTCCCGGCTGTGTAATCCCTTGTCCTATGGGCCCTTCACTGCCCCATTGTTGCGGACAGTTTCTAACTTGGTGGTCCGTAGATCCACACCTAAATCACTTCCCACTGCGCGCCCCACACTCACCTACATGGAATTTACCACGTCGAGCACACTTCTGTGTCTGACTAGCAGCAGCAGATCTCTCTTCCCGTCTCGGCCCGTCTGACCTAGGTCTTTTCTGGCTACGCCCAGCTGCCTCTGATGATCCAGAATTTCTCTTACTTCCACTCCTATCTCTATCTCGATTCAATTTTTCTGTCCGCTTAACCTCTTCAGCTATCTTAGCTTTTTCCACAAGCACAGCAAATTCCCTCTCCTGTTGTGGTGCTATCAACACACGCAGATCGTCCTTTAGACCATCTTCAAATCGAACACAACATTCATGGTCTGTGGCCACCATCCCTCGAGTATAACGGCTAAGGCGTAAGAATTCCGCTTCATATGCAGCCACCGACCTACTTCCTTGAACCAGATTCAGAAACGCTCCACGCTGCGCATCCACATAACTCGACCCAATGTATTTACTCTCGAACGCCGTTTTGAAGAAATCCCAGGTGATACGATCAGCCATCGCACCATCCTTAACCGTAAGCCACCATTGATAAGCTTCGTCCCACAGGAGAGATACAACTCCTTCCAGTTTTTCCTCCTCCATGAAATCCAGATCATCCATTATACGCTCAACCTCCTCCAACCAGTACTCAGCCGTACTCAGGGCTATACCCGAAATTCCCCTAAACATTTCTGCCCCATTTGCTCTAAGTCGCTAAGACACAGATTTCTAGGCTCCTGTGCCCATGCCTGCCCCAGCAACCCTCTCTAAAACCCTTAACTTCGCCTGAGATACCGCATCATCTCTGATCGTCTGATCCTGAAATTCAGCCTCCGCAGCTGGTGGAGCTGGCATCTCGTTTCCTGACCCATGGCCAGATCCCACTGGTTCTGACACGGCCATCCTACCCCTACCACGGCCACGCGCAGGACGTCCACGACCCCTTGTACTCATTCTACTGACTCACATTTATCTGATTAGAAATTTTATGAATTATTAATTTCTTTCACTAATTAACCACGAACAATCTTATGGACAGTAGTTTCAAGAGTAGTTCTTTCAAATTTAGAATTATATCTACAGGTTTTAGTCTCAAGTTCGTATCTCCTAGTTCTAGGAACCACATACATTCAACCATCATACATCAACATACAAGTAGCATCCATGAACTCACATTCATCACATAAGGGTATTTTCGTCATTTCACTACCCAAGGGTATTTCCGTAATTTTGTCCTACAGGGTATTTTCATAATTTCCAAAAATAGGGTATCTTGGTGATTTTTTGAAATAAAGGTATTTTGGTATTTTTTTTAAATAGGGGTACTTTGGAAGATTTAATTTTGTAAATCGGGTGCTCTTGTGAATCTAGGGGTTTTGGGGTAAATTTGCAAAATATGGGTATTTTGGTAATTTTGCTAACCGGGGGTGTTTCAGTATCTTCACAAATTTTGGTAGTTTTACAAATCCAGGGTATTCTGGGAAATTTCCACAAATCAAGGGTATTTCAGAAATTTTGCAAAACTAGGGGGTATTTTAGTAATTTTGCAAAATAGGGTGGCTGGTCCCTTTCGGGTTTTAGTTATAAATTTTGGCCCGTCAACAAGTCTTCATGGCTAAGGTGAACAGTCACTACGCACCAGGTAGGATTCCAGCGAAGAGGAGGTGGGTCACTAGGACCGCTTAAGTACCAGGCTCTCCTTGAATCCAACCCTAGGCATGCGTATGCTTGTTACCACACCCTAACCCAGTGACTTGTTTACGGACATGTTTAATTAGATTAAGTTTTATGAAATTGAAAAGTTGTATAAGCTAGGCCTAAGGTCCATTAACCCTATTCATACTAGTCTACGTCCATCAAGCCCATCAAACCCAACATGCATATCACATCAAGAGTTAGAATACTTACCTGCGTGGATCGGGTGCCGGTAGACTCGAAGGCCATATCTCAACCCAAGGTATTTTTCTCAAATTCTCATCAATTTTACAAAACACTACAAGACCCATTTCGCAGCTCGAGTTTTGCAACCGGGCTCTGATACCAAAATGTAACACCCTAAACCCGGCCCAAACGCCACGACCAGATATGGTATGTTACGGGCTAATTGTTAAAAACTTTGCTTTGAAGGGATTTGAAATCTCGATTTGAGTATGTAGTTATTCATTAAATAAATGCTATTTGCAGAAAACCTTTGTGGGTTTTTTTTATTATTTAAAACTTATTTGAAAATCCCATTTTATTTCCTCTTATAAGTAAGTCTTTGAACATAAATTTATATAATGTAAACATTAACAAATATAAATTGATAATCTAAACTATGGAGGCCTTATTACATAAATAGTCCCAAAATTAAAACTTAAAGAAAAACTAGAAATAGTTTATGAAAATAAAAGACTTGATGGCCCCTCGAGTCCGCCTCGGCTCCCATGTCCACGATCTACTGCTCATCTGAAAAGTCAGGGAAATAAAAGGGGTGAGTCACCAAGACTCAGTGTGCAAATCCTGAAAACACATAAAAGGCTTGAGGCCCACAAACACATTATCGGCCTTGGCCCATACACAATGGCAATAGAATATTTACATGCAATATGGCCCAACCCAACCTAAAAGTCCATCCTCTACACACCAGCCCGTACCAGTCAACACACCTCGGGGATTTCTACAATCAACCCACCAATCGCTACACACCATATCGACAGTCTTGCTGCCTATTCCTAACAATCAGGAATAAATTTAGCGTGGCTTAGCCACCGATCACTATTGTGACCTAACTTTACAATTCATGGTTTAACCACCGAGCACCAAGTGACCTATTAACATACTCTTCCCCTTCATCATATTAACCCCATCCCATGCATACATACATGCAGAATCAACACAATATACTACCTAAAAGATCACAAACTATCATATACATCGATACACATAGAGAAGTTTCTATGATTACATACCTGGCATCCCTTGCCTACCCTTTTCGAGTAATATGACTGTCCATACAGGCCTTTTTCCGGCTTTTAGCCCATATCATAAGTATAGCACAGATTAGTTAGTGTGATAGAGATCTACACACCTGATTACAGTCAAGACGATACTTTCTATGTCGATACTGTCAGTAGCCGATACGACTGCTAATTGCCTAAGCTTTTGCTCCGAAGCCGGTCCACAACCCGGCGGCCAATCCCAAACTGCTGACATCGCTCGTTTCTTAAACTTAGAGATTGGGTTTATAGATCCAATCCCCTCCTTCGTCTGATCGACATTTGATTCCATCAAAAGACCTTATCAGTTGCTACCATAACAACATATGGTTGTTAATCCATATCATAAGGTTACAATCACAATTACAATAAACGAACCTAGCGAAAATCTAACGAGAACCCTTTATCTTGAAATCCCGAAAGAGATAGAGTTTAGAGACTAGCGATTTTCGGCTTTTAGATCTATACGATCTACTTCGATTCCCGATGTGTCGCCCTAAAATAAGAACACGAGAATAATTAAAACATTACTCCAAGGGTAATCTTACCACACCAACTAGCCTTTCGGCTTTGGCCTCCAAAAATCAGAAGAGAAGGAAAAAAGAACAAAATAAATCGGCACTTACCTTAACACAGAGAATTCGGCAACTCCTAGGGAATTTCGACTTTTGAGAAGATCAGAAAGAAAAGATGATCTCAAGAGATCTATGAAGATTCAGCTTTGATGAAGAAATCGGCAAAGAGAAGGGAATAGACAAGGGTATTCGGCTATGGAGATGAAAGCAGAGAAAACAATGGAATTTCAGCTTTTGCATAAAAGTGGAGATGAGAGAATAGGATTAGGGGTTTCGGCTTTTGAATAATGGGAGAAAAGAGTGAGAAATAAAACCCTAATGCCGAAAATAAAAAGATATTCCCCTCACTTAAACACAAAATTTCGGCACCTACTACCTAAAACCCGAAAATGCCCCTTTTTAAAACTAAACTAAGCTACTAATCAAGGGAAATTTCGGCACCCCTTAAACATACCAAAACTGATTCCTCCTCCCCCTCAGTGTTGGAATTTCGGCCACCACTGTGACGAGCAGATAATTCCTAAATTTTCTCTCTTATCTTCATCTGATCACTCATCCACAAGTGACCCAGATAACACCACCTCTTCCTCCCTTTATCTGCCACATTATCAGCCATATTATCTATATTATCCAAAAAAATATATCCTCCTATTTCCAAGCCTTATTGCCGTCCCACTCTACCCACTTAAATGCCGAAAATTAATTGATTTAATTAAAATAATTGGGCTTCATGCTACTCGAACTTGGGCCTCATCAGTTGACGCCACCTTATAGCTCCCTTATGTAGCGCCACTACCCATTGGCCACAAGCCCATTTTGTGTCTTACTTCACAAATAATACCTTTTAAGCCCTATCCTACCTGGCTCTCCACTATAATGCCCAAATAGAAAATTTGACTAAGGCCTCGACCCAACCCTGAGCCCAATCTGAACCCTTTAAGCACCCTTAATTAACACATTAAGCATAACATCACATCACAACACATCAAATGCAAAGCCCCACAATTCAGGATGTTACAACGCCTTATTACATAACATACTCCCAAATTAAAAATAAGTCTAAATAAAGAAAACGAATTTTACGGAAGAAATTTTGCATGGCCACCTCAGAGTCCTCCTCGGCTCCAAACCCTCAAACTAGGGATTACCTGCAACATTAAGCAGAGGGGTGAGTCATCAAGACTCAGTGTGTAATTCCCCTTACGAACGCATTTTGGGCCTAAGCCCACAGAAGCACATTGGGCCTTAGCCCTCACAACATGGCATATTAAAAAGTGTATGCAATGCAGCCCAACCCAACCTAGTATTCCATCCTCTACATCGCCTGAACCATCCAAAACACCTGTGGCACCAAGCCATTGTGGCACCAAACCACTGTTGGTACCAAACCAACCTAGTATTCATATTGTGATGAATGCAGTCATGCTTCCAATGTTCAACAGGTAATCAATTCATACATATATTTAGGCTATGTTATTCAAAAGGCCAAATCATAGAGGTACTTACCTGGTGTCTCCAACCTTGCCCATAAGGGTATTTCAACTGTCGGTGCATTCATTTTGGCTTTTAGCCGATACAACTATTATTACAGAATAATAAAAGAAGGTGCGAGCATTACACACCTAATTACGCGAAGAACTAGACACTCTTGATCGTTGCTACTCTCACTAGCGGGAATAACCACTATCTGCCTATCCCAAACGGATGTTGGCTCTCTACCACACCTCGGTGAAAAGTCTCGAATCGCCAACACAGCACGCCGTTTGAAATTAGGAGCAAAGACTACGAGTCCTCTCCCTTCCTTAGATTGGCTACCACTTGCATCCATGAAGAGAACCTTGATCAATACTTAGAGAGAATGATGGTTGTCTAACAAAGAGATTGGGTTAAGGCAGAGTAAAATGAAAGAGGGACTACTCATATAGGACTAAAGAGAAACCCCTTACCTTGGTTAACAAGAAGTCGTTCCACACCAGATTTGGCTATGGACCAAACCAAAGGGAAACCTAAAGTCGGTTGAAGAGATTCGGCTATAGATTAATCCGAAACAAACACGCCATGTTGAGAGTAGGACAGAAAAGATTAGTTGTGAACTAATACTAAAAACAAGGTAACCACTTCGGCTATGAAAATGTAAGAGTGAAATAAATGAAAGAAAAAGAAGATTACCAAGATCGCAAAATCCAAGAGATGCTCAACGAGTCCCCTTCTTGCCAACCGTGAAATCAAAATGGCTAACCTAGCATTGAGGAGTATTCAGCCTAGAAGGAGAAGATCACTGTTTGAGAGAGTTCTGTGTTTGGCTGAGGAAGAGAAAAGACTAGAAGAGGGTTCGGCTAGGGTATTTCGACAATGGAAAAAAAAGGTGTTTGCCAAGAGAAAAGAAAAGGAAACAAATGGAGAGAAAAAGATGAGAAGAGAAAAAGGAGCAAAAGAGAATGGCAACCAAATGTTTCGGGAAGGAGAGCAACAAAAGACTTGGAATGCTTTAAGTCAAAATGCAAAGGAGTCAAAAGAATCACCTCTCAATTGATCACTCTAGAAACGGCACTCTTCCCACACCACTATAACCGTACATGCTAAAAAGAAATGCCTAAGTAATCATAAGAGAATCCGGCACACACCCCTACTAGCTAAAAACCAAAAATGCTCCCTTAGCACTACCCACATTCGGCCAAACACTCCTTTTCCCCCCTTCCATGATTTTTTCCTCCATTCACTCACCATCCACGAATTTGAATTGTTTGACCAATTCAAACTCCCCCAAGCTCTCTTGTCCATCCATTTGAATTTGTTGACTCATTCAACAACCACTTAGGTAGAGTCCCAGCCGAATGCCACCTCTTCCCCACCTTGAGCACAAAAATTAAAGCTACACAATGCAGTAGATGAGACTCGAACTCCTTCCCCCTCCTGCTCCCTTGTGACGCCACTCCCTTGCTCCTTAAGTGGCGTCACCTTGCCACCACACCACACTCCTTTTTGTGTCAACAAACACAAATAAATATTCTTAAAGCCTGCTTCCCCTAGCTTTCCCCCCTTATGCCCAAAAACCAAAATTTTATCAAGGCTCTGGCTTGAACCCGAGCCTCCTCAAGACCCCCAAACGCACCTAAATAACAAGCAACACAAGCCCAGCACATAAAATAGCACCAAAATACGAACCCCTAATTCTAGGATGTTACAAAGGTATAAAAACTCACCTAATTCACCAATTTGACCTAAACATGGTTGGACTAAATAAATGGACATTTTCCAAAGTTAGCAATAGAAACCTCGATTTTACAAAAGTGTGTACTTGTAGGTTTTCAACTATCGTTGGAGTAGGTTCGACTCTAATGTGTCCAATGTGGCCTTCACGATTCGGTCATAACATCTAGGCTGGGTTGGGGATGTTACATTTATGGTTGATTTGATGAAAGTTAATTGATAATATTATTAGGTTTGATTTTTTTATTTGTTTAATTTTGAATTTAATTTTTCAAATACAATTAGATGGATGTTGTTTAATTTAGGTTTCACGATTTATTTGATGAAAGTCAATTGATAATATTATTAACTAAATTATTAATTTTCATCAAATCAACTCTAAAACCCTAATTAAACACTAAAAGTTAACCCTGTTACCTTCAGTGTAATATCCCTAAACCAAGTCTAGTAGTTTCGAGTATATCTTGTGGGTCTCGAGTGTGAAACTAGGAATTTATGGGGTTTCTAGTAATTTTTAATTTAATTTAGGAGGTTTATTTCATCTAAAATTGATTAAACAATAATCCGAAAAAATAAAAATATTATTGGAAAATTGATTTTAAAGTAATTAAATAATTATTAGTGAAAATGATTAATTTGGGTCGAAAAGGAATTTTAAAATAATTTTAGTGGGGGTTAATTTGAGTTAAATTTAAATATTGATTAAATTGGGTTTAATTGTAAAACAAGGGAAAACTTTGGAAAATAATTTTCACCCGAAATTATTCAAAAAAGTAGCCAAAAATATTCTGAAATTTCTCAAGCTTCCAAAATCAAGATTTTCAATTGACGAATTTAGAGCAAATCAAAGGTAATATTCAATCCTAAACTTGTTTTTATGAAGATCAGAAACATTTTTCCATGATCTGAGGGTCAATTAAAGGATATTTTGTCAATGTCATCTTCCTAAAAAGCTTAAGGTGCTTTAAAGGTGGATCTTGAATTTTGAGAGGAAATCCACAAATCAATGGATGTTGCAACTAAAAATGGATCTATTAAAAGATTTTTGGTCTTAAATATCAAGATTAAACATGATTTGTGAGGTAATTTGAAAAAATCTGCATTTCATCATATTCACGAATCGCTTTTCCGAATTTTTGTGAAATTGATGCTTGGTTTATGTGTATTTGGTTTAGTATTGATGTTTGAAAGTGATTAGGAGGGCTGGAGAGATCGATTTTGTGAGGAGTTGAGTTTTCGACTTGATATTACAAATCTGGTAAGGTATCTTTGCGAGTGAACTTAAATTAGCATAGTTAATTAAAAATTGTGTTTATTATAGCTTTGGAAAGGTGGTAATGTCTACTTTACCTCTGTTGAAGCTTTGAATCTTGAAGAGGTCCGAGATAACCAGAATTGAAGCTTGGAATTGCCTAGTTGATCACTTGTTGTGATAGAATAAAATTGTGTGGTGAGTGTTTCTAAGTGCGATTTGGTAAATTGACCCTCAATTATGTTTAATTAGTACCTTAATTATTGATTAAAATTAATTAATTATGGATGAATGGTTGATTTTGCAAGATTGGTATTAAATGTGCAAAGATTGAATTTGTATTAAAAAAAAAAAATTGGTAAGTGAGTTTTTGGGTGGTGTTGTACTATTTAATTAGATTAATTTTAAGGATGATTTTAAGCATGTGTACTAAATTTTTTTATCATAATATGTTGATGTTACAATAGGTAATTGAATATGGGAAATTGATGAACGAATTGTTTGATTTAATTGGATGCTAAATGGCTATGTTACAAGTTATACATAATCATTTTGTCACATTAAATTGAGCACAATAATGACTGATTTATATGCTGATAAGTTGTAAAAGTAACATATTTTAATCCCATTTTAATACATTTTTGGATGATAAATGATATAAATTAGCGAATTTGATGCTCCTAATCCTTTAAATTCATGTTTTTATACTTAGGAGAGCATTTAAGAGCAAAAGGGGCATAAAACAAGCCAAAATTGGACGAATAAAGCTGCTTCCAAGATCCACACAGCCTGGGCATTCCCACACGTGCTGGCCACACGCCCTTGTGCTAGCCCGTGTCGATATCGCTCCCTATTTCCCAAACACCCAGAAAAAACCCAATTTTTATGCTTTTTAAGCATTCTAAAGTCTATAAAGTCTACAAATATCAATTTTTATGCTATGTTTGACTAACTATATTGGCAACATGCATAGTGGATCCATTAGATATAGTTGGCATGCCATAGGATTTGTGGGTACTCACCTTTATTTGTGAAATTGTAAGCATATGGCTCTAGGTGGACTGATTTGTTTGGAGTAGATAAAGGAGTGTTGAGCATGAGTGACCACTCAATGGGTTATTTGAGGCACTATAAGGGAGCGCGTGCTTCGGCCCACTTAACTTGATGGGTTGTATTTGATATTTGTGGGAGTTTGGAGATCTGTTTATCCGATGTATGATCACCCGATTAAGCCATGAGAAATGAATGCCAATATATTTATGTGTGATTGTTGTTATATCAATTGATGATTGAATGCCATGAATAAATGATTTTTGGTATTGAAAATGCTTATGAAAAATTTAAATGACATGTTACATTATTTTAGTTGATAATTGGAGATCGATTGGTTGTGAATTAAGTATGAGTTGGATGTTAATTTTTACTTGTCATTTTTATTAACATTCACTGAGCTTTTTAAAGCTCACACCCTCACATTCGTGCAAATAATCATCAAGATTGAGGAGCTGAGGAGCCGAGCAAGAGAGTTCTAAGAGATTTAGGCTTGGTAGAGACTTTATTTTACATTTTAGAGACTGTAATCGGGCATTGTGGAACTCAAGAGAATTAGTTTATTTTGGTTGTAATTGGACTTTGGACATTGGACATTTATTTTGGATGATTTTATAATAATTTTGAAGCATGTTTGAGTTTATTTATTTATTGATTTACAGTGTATTGTTACTTGATAACACGGTGTGTGAAGCATGAAATTTTTACTAACGATTGATTAAATGAAGCTTCCATGGAGGGGGAATGGGAGATGGTGGCTCGAAGGGTGGTGAAATGGGTGGAAGGGTTGGGGAATGGTTTTACGTGGCTTGGTGAGGGGGAAGGAAGAAAAAGGGAAGAAAGGGGTCGGGGGCGGTGGGGATAGTGTGTGGGTGGGGCTATGAGGGGCGGACGGATGGTCGGAGGGGGGTTGTGTTGTTCGGATTTGTGAGGGACGAGGGGAGAAAAGGGAAAGGGGGAAGGAGGAAGGGGTCGGGTGGACAGTGGTCGAAAAAGGTGAGCAAAGGGGTGAACAGCGACTAGGGTTGTGTGAGGTAGTTGGGGAAGAAGACAAACCTAAGAAA
Source organism: Gossypium australe (assembly GCA_005393395.2). Taxonomy (NCBI): domain Eukaryota; kingdom Viridiplantae; phylum Streptophyta; class Magnoliopsida; order Malvales; family Malvaceae; genus Gossypium; species Gossypium australe. The sequence continues at coordinate 107,397,010 of CM016619.1, read as the reverse complement.
AGTAATTTAGGGTTTATGGGTTAAAAAAAGGGGAACACGGTCATGTATAGGTCTGTGTTAGGCCACATGGCCGTGTCAGACACCCGTGTGGCACACACAGACGTGTGCCAGGCTGTATGTGATCTCCCTTCGTTTCTCCCATGCCCGTGTGCGAGGCTGTAGGGGCACACGGTCTCACACACGCCCGTGTGGCAGGTCGTGTCTTGCACACGGCTGTGTCTCTTGCCCATGTAATTCACTGATTTGAAAATAAAATTGAAAAATTAGCTCCAGTACTTTCACGGCCTGGGACATGCTCGTGTGTCTAGGCTATGTGTGCCACACGACTGTGTTGCCGAGTCGTGTGGACCATCTTAGGCTGTGTAACCTTAAGATTTTGGAAAATATAAGTACCATGACTCACACGGCCAAGGACACGCCCATGTCTTTACATCGTGTAACTCACTGTAGAACACTCCCTTGTGCACACGGCCTAGGACATGCATGTGTGTCCAGGCGGTGTGGCTCACTGTTAAATACCCTATTGTGCACATGACCTGGGACACGTATGTGTGTTTAGGCCGTGTGGGTCAAAAACATTTTTTTTAATTTAATTTTAAATTAGCATGCAATAAAATTAAAAGAATTAGCATAAGTTAAACACTCAGGTTGCCTCTCAAGAAGTGCTTATTTAGAGTCTAAGCTCGACTTACCTTGTATCCGCACGGTCACGGTGGTTCGTGGACCCGAAGCTCCTCTTTCTCATTATCAACTTTATTACCAAAATAAGGTTTGAGTTGAGTACTGTTATTATTTAACTTAAATATGCCAAACTCAGAGTGAGTTACCTCGACTGTACCGTATGGGAAGACGTTCAGTACCGTAAATGTGTTCGATCCATTTGACTTGAGCTCCGAAGGGGCAATTCGTGGATCCATTTTGTCCAGCAGTACTTTGTTCCCAGCCTTAAATTGGTTCATTCCATTCACATGCTTATAATGGCGTTGCTTTGGCTCTTCATCGTGTTTTCTTGGTTTCTTCTTGACATGTGTTCGCTATTCATCTAGTTCATCGATTTGCACCATTCGTTCTTCATAAGTTGTTCTGTTTCTGTCACCTTGACTGAAACATGGCTCCATCATGTTTCCACGAGGGGTTTCCTGCAAAGAAGGTTGAGCCATGCGGTTACTAACATTCACAGAACATTTAAAATCATCTCGATCCCTAGAGACTCTCACAGAATGACGTGCTTGGAGAATAATCTTTTTGTCACCTACATGAAGCACAAGCTCACCCGTACCAGCATTAATAATAGTCCTAGAAGTAGCTAAAAAGGGGGGACCTAAAATCAAAGGTACCTCACTATCCACATCCATGTCTAAAACAAAAAAATCAATGAGGAATATAAATTTATTGATTTTAACAAGTACATCCTCAATAATACCCCTAGGATATCTAATGGTTCTATCCGCTAATTTAATACTCATCCTAGTGTGTTTGGGTTTCCCAAGACCAAGTTTTTTAAACACTTTCTTGGGCATGGCATTAATACTGGCTCCTAAATTTGCCAAAGCATTATCAATAGTAAAACTCCTTGAATCTTTTAGTTTGTTGGGTAGTTTATTTTAGAGAATGGTCGAGCAAACTGTGTTGAGCTCCACAGTCAACGAGCCGTCTACTTCCTCTTTTTTGTAATAGCTGTTTTAAGAATTTGACATAATTTGGCATCTGCGAAAGAGCTTTAACAAACGGTAAGTTAATGTGTAAATTTTTAAGAAGCTTAAGAAATTTACCATACTGTTCGTTTGTGTGGTTTTTCTTCGACGTGTTGGGATATGGTACTCGAGGTTTATATTCTTTGATAATCGGCTTTTGTTCTTTCTTATCTTCTGTAACACCCCTTACCCGTATTCGACGCCGAACTAGGGAACGAGGCATTACCGGACTTACATTCAAACAAACATTCTAAACCAAGACATGGATTTTCATCCAAATTTAAAACATTTCACATACATTCATATTTTCCCTTAAACAAGCCTATGAGGCCTAAAACGTACATTGGGAACGATTCGGGACTAAACCAAGAACTCAGGAAAAATTTACGAAACTTAGAAAAAATTTCATCATGAAACAGAACCACACGCCCGTGTATCATATCACACACCAATGCTTCAGGCCGTGTCCATCTTAGGGTGCATTCTGTTTATGACGTCATCATCAAATTGAAGTCACACGGCCAAGTCACACACTAGTGTGCTTAGGCCGTGTCCTCCACGTGGCTGAGACACACGTCTGTGTCTCCACCGTGTGCTGAATTCTGGATATTCTGTAATTCCAAAATTAAGGTGCAAAGGACACAAGCCCGCGTGTCTACCCGTGTTAGGCCTTGCCAAATCATTTCATGCTAAATTCACACTCAAAGGGCATAAGCATATGAATAAACTCATAACCATCATATATGAAGCAAATATAAACCACATCACCAAACATTGACATATGCACATACATACTTATATAGGCTGACAACCATTTAGCCAATATAAGCCAATTTGCATGGCTACAAATTTCATCCAACCTTTAGCCATCACAAGCTAATATATTTAGCCAAATCATAATGACTCATACACCAAATGACTGAGTCCTTATACATGCCATAGACTTAAGAGGTTTGTATTCACTTTCACCCCATGATGATAGCTTGATAGTGTGATAACATCTCCGGCAATCTCCAACTCGAGCTAGCATATAACCCTATAAGATAAAGGAAAGGAATGGGAGTAAGCTACAAAGCTTAGCAAGTTCGTATGAAAAAAAATAAGCAACAATAGTCATACATTTTTCATGCAATTAACATAACATAACACAACATAAACGTCATTAAATCTTCATAGGCATAACTTACTCAAATACAATGCTTACCCCCTTCAATTTATAAGCATAATTTAATGCATCATAACATTTGCCAAACATTCGTAATCTCTCCAATATAGCATACCATAATAATCATTAACAAATCATTTCAAGCCTTATAGTAACATGCACATTAATTAAGCGTATTCATATTTTCGAGCCCAGAGCTTAACATCTTTCAATGTTTTAAACTCTTAACTTCTCATACTTTCATAACCATTTTAATAGGCAATTATGCAAATATTTCCTTTTTCACACATGTCCAATGAATCACAATTCAAGTGAAATAAACATTTTATCTCTCAATTTGATATGGATCAAAGCCTAACCTATGACTCTCAACTGAATTTACTATGAATTTACACATCATAAACATAAACACTTAATCACAAGATTTCATAAATATTTTTAATAGACATTAATATCAATCTTTCCTTCATTTCATATTCATTGAGTCACAATCAAGGAAATAAAACATTTCATATCTCAATTCCATTTGGCCTAAAACCCTTTTTCATAAGTATCAATCAACTTTACCATGTATCTATTCATCATACACATACCAATAATCACATGGTTAACTTAAAGTCACTTTTATAGTGATCATGAATTCATAATATCTTGAAGTCAATGCTTATAAACTTTAGGTACATACCTTTACCATCTCGTAATATAATCATTTACTTTCTCATCGTTGGCATAATCTTTGAATTTCCCGTTGAACCACTTGGAATACTAAAGGATACTCGGGAATCTCATACACATAGAATCATACCGATGCCATATCATAGATATAGTCTTACATGGGATCACATATCGATTCCTATAGCCCAGCTATGGTCTTACACAATTCTCATATCGATGCCATGCCCCATACATGGTCTTACATGAAATCTCATAACGATGCCATATACTAGATATGGTCTTACACGTAAACTCAAATAACCTTAATGTCATGACATTTGTATCCTAACTATTCCTAAGGTTCAACTGGGACTTCTTCATTATCTTGGCATTATCGAACTTGCTCATAATATCAATCATATAAATCATATAATATTAAATCAATTTAAAACATAAATATAATATTGCATTATTCACATACAAACTTACCTTGACATAAAAATGGCAAAAAAGGACCTAACCTTCAATTTCTCATTTTTCTCTCGTTCTAGGCCCGAACCTCATTTTCTTTGATCTATAATATCACATTTAGTCTATTTAAATTGGATTTTCCATTACATCAGATTTTTAACACATATTTCATAACTTTTATAAATAGGTCCTTTTATGCATTTTCACCGAAAATCACTTAGTAAAAGTCATTTCTTTAACCATAAACATGCATAATCTACCATTAAACATCAAAATACACAAATATCCATCAGGAGTCAAAACCTAGACCTTCATCATATCTCAAATAAATGGTAGAAATAGGTAGATTATGATTCAAGGATTTCAAAAATGTGAAAATCATTAAAAACGGGGCTAGAACGGACTTACTTTGGAGCTTGGAAAGCTTGAACAAAACCCTAGCCATGGCTTCCATGGTATTTTCAGCCAAGGGTTGAATATGAGCATAGATTTGGCTTTTATTTTGTTTATTTAATCATTTAATTACTAAATGACAAAAATGCTCCTAACTTAAAAATATTCTATTTCACCTATTTCATGTCCATTTTTGTCCAAAAAATTATCCAATGGTCTAATTACCAACTAAGGACCTCTAATTTAAAATTTCATAGTAATTAGACACCTCTAGCTTCTAAGACTCAATTTTTACACTTTTTACAATTTAGTCCTTTTGACTAAATTGAGTGCCCAAACGACGAAATTTTCGAACAAAATTTTCACGAAATCATCCCGTAAAATTGCAAACCATAAAAATATAATAAAAGAAAATTTTCTTTTGTCAAATTTCTGGTCCCGAAATCACTGTTCCGACTAGGCCCAAAATCGGGTTGTTACATCTTCCTCAACCATATCCTTTTTCACCACAACTTCTTGCCTCAGTTCTTGTTCAAGTTCAACTAACCCTTCCACATCTCGAATAGTAATTGCATGGAGTTGCTCCCTAGGGTTAGGTTCAATATTGCTAGGCAAGCTACCTTGTGGTTGTTCCAAAATTAGCTTAGTAAGCTACCTTATTTGGTTTTCGAGTCCTTAAATTGATGCTTGCTGATTTTTCAGTACTATCTCAGTGTTTTGAAAACACATTTCTGACATCGAGATAAACTTGCTCAACATCTTCTCATGGTTTGACTTTTTCTCTTGCTAATAAGGTTGTCGGAAGCCTGGAGGTAGTTGTGCTCTTTGATTTCCTTGACCACCCCAAGAGAAATTGGGATGGTTCCTCCAACCTGCATTATAATTGTTACCATAAGGGTTATTTTGAGGTCTAGAATTGTTACCCATATAATTGACTTGTTCATTCTCTGTACCTGCATAGAAAGATATAAACCATCAATTTTCTTATTTAGCACTTCTACTTGGTTTGCTAACATAGTGATTGCATCTAAATTAAAAATACTAGTTGCTTTCACCGGTTTTATCCTCATGAATTGCCACTGATAATTATTTAATGCCATCTCTTCTATAAACTCATAAGTTGATTCGAGTGTTTTATTGTTCAAAGTTCCACCAGCTGCTACATCAATCAACTGCCTAGTCAAGGGATTTAAACCATTGTAGAAGGTTTGAACTTGTAGCCATAAAGGTAACCCATGATGAGGGCACCGTCTTAATAGATCTTTGTATCTCTTTCATGCATCATATAAAGTCTCTACATCGATCTGAACAAAGGAAGAGATGTTATTCCTCAATTTGGTTGTCTTAGCCGATGGGAAGTACTTTAGTAGAAATTTCTTGGTCATTTGAGCCCATGTAGTGATGGAACCTCGTGGAAAAGAGTTAAACCACTATTTTGCTTTGTTACTCAATGAGAAAGGGAACAACCGTAAATGAATGGCGTCATCAGTGGCGCCATTAATCTTGAAAGTGTCGCAAAATTCCAGAAAGTTGGCCAAATGAGTATTTGGATCTTCGTCTTACAAACCATCGAACTGAACATACTGTTTTACAATTTCAATTGTGTTCAACTTCAATTCGAAATTATATACAGCAATGGTAGGTCGCACCATACTCAATTCAAAACTAGTCATAGTGGGCTTGGCATAATTGTACATAATACGAGGAACAGGAGCTGCAACAGCTACAAGAGGTAGTTGAATATTCTGATTATCGCCCATCTCCTCAGTAATAATGTTATCCTCTTGTTCGTATACTATATTATGTCAACTATACCTTGCTTTTTTATGAATTCTGCAAGCAGTACTTTCAATCTCACCATCAAAAAGTAATGCTCCCGACGAGTTTCTTCTAGACATAAACTAAAAGAGCCTGCCAGAAGCAAACAAAAGAAAAATTACAATGGAGAAGTTAAATAAAAAAAATAAAAGTAAAAATGGCTAAATTAATAGAAATAATGTAACACCCTGGTTTTAGGGGTTATGCATTTAGTGCATATCTCAGGTGTTGGTAGGTTGCTGGTGTGCTTGGGCGAGTTTTTAGGGGGTTTGGAGAACCCTGGAAGGTAGGGAAGGCTTTAGGAAATTTTTTGATTTTCAGTGGGTAAAAAGGGAGCTTGGCTTTTGGGGGTCTTAAGAGAATTATTTGGTGGATTTTGTCATAAGAGAGGAGCTAGTAAAGTGGCAAAGCATGCGCCACTTGGAGCTTGGGTGTGACGTCAAGTGCAAGGGAGGAGGTCCTGTGTTCAAGCTGCGGAGTGGCCACCTTTTGTCTTTCTTTTTGACGCCAAGTAGAAGAGAAGTTGTAGGCAGTTCAAACTCTGTCTTGGACCAAGTCAATAGTTCAAATGGATGGCAAGGAGTGAATGGTGGGATTTGACTAATTCAAATGTGTTTGAATTAGTGGCTTGGAGTGCTTGTTGGTGGTGGCCGATTGTTGGAGTCTTCAAGTGGGGGTGTGGCCGGTTTTTGAAGGTGTTAAGGAGGGAGAATGCCGTTTGTTTCTTAGGCATTTTGGGTGATATTCGGCCAGCCTTAGTTGTGTGTACCAAAGCTGAATTTTCATAGCAACTCCCTCTCTCATTTTTTTTGTTACTTATTGAAACCGAAACCTTTACTTGCCAAAATTGCTTTGTGTGCTTCCATCATTTTTAGTAGTAGCCGAATGCTCCCTTGGTCTTTTTGTTTTGCCTTTTGTTCTCCTTTTTGTCATTTGGCCGAACCTTCCCTTCTCCCATCTCCTTCTTCTCATATTTTGCTTCCCTTCATTTCATTTGAGCCGAAACTTACTCTGTTGCCTAAGCCGAACCTTCCCTCTCATTTCTAATCTCTATTGCCGATTTCTTCTTCCTCCTTGGGTCACTTTTCCTTTTATTTCAACCCTCTAAAGGTCCTAGCCGAACATAGGAGTGTTGGAACACCTAAAGCCGAATTCTCTTTCCTTTGATTATAGTGTTGGCCGAATCTTCCCTTCCCTTTTAGTTTGGTTCTTTGGCCGAATAGTAGGTGTGGTGTGGCTCATTTTTGGGGTTTCATTTTCAAGCCTTGGAGAAGGTATATAGGTAAGGCCGAATGCTTTATGGTAAGGCCTCTGTTCTCTGTCGTCATTTTCAAGGGTAAGTGTTGGTCTTGGTGTTTGTTTGGTAGTGTATTGATCATTTGTTTGGAATCATTTCGTTATAGGGCCTTTGGATTTTGGTGGCGATCAAGTGAAGCAGTCACCTTTGTTTGGCCAATTGGTAGGTGGTGGTAAGAGGTTGGATGTTGGTTTATTCTTTTAGTTTTCGATTTGTGAGTCTAATTGCTTATGTTTTAGGAGGAGGCAGATTGTCGGAGGAACCATTGTTGGTTCGGGTTTTGGTAGGAAACCAAACCATTTGCAAGGTAAGGGTGTAGGTGTAAGCCCCTTGAGTTATCTATTTTGGCCGAATGGCCTAGAGTGCTAATCCCTTGTTTGGTCGATTCTAGGAGCAAAGGTTATCGAGATTATCAAGGGTCCTAGTTTGGTTCTTCGGTTAAGGCTTGCAGGTGTGTACTTACACACACTTTTCTATTGATAAATATGCTTACTATATTGTGTGTTGATTGAACCTATGAAAAGGTGGATTAAATACCATTAAGGTATAAGGCAAGGGGTCAGGTAAGTCCCTGTTATGATGCTTTTGGTAAGCATGATGTATCTGGCATGTGCTATATTGCTTGGTTGATGATAAAACTTATGTATGTTGCTAAACAAGCATGGTGGTATATTTCTGTTAAAATGCATATTAATGGTTGATGTGGGTTGTACGAGTGGAGGGGGCAGTGATATTCGTGCCGGCGGGCACCAGTGTTTTGGTAACACAACTTGTGACTTTGGGTCACCAGACGTTTGGCACCTCCAGAGGTTTGGCACCTCAGGGTCTCGTCCCTGTGGTTTCGCACCACAGTGGGTTGGCCCCACAAGGCAGTATTGAGGGATTAACGCCAGTGATTTGGTATCACACGATGGGTTGGCCCCATCACTCGATTCGTGACTTCGGTCACCAGTGATTTGGTATCACATTTGTGTCTTTGGGACACCAGTGGTTTGGCACCACATTGACGGATATCGTGTCTTTGGGACACCAGTGGTTTGGCACCACATTGATGATTATTGTGACTTTGGGTCACCAGTGGTTTGGCACCACCAGTGGTTTGGTACCACACGGGGTAGAGAATGGTGTTATGGATGGTTAGGTTGGGTGCATATTAATTGGATGCATGATGATCATGTTTATGTTTACATATGATATTTTACTGATCCGGGAAAAAGGGTTGCACACTGAGTCTTGGTGACTCACCTTTTTCCTTTAACTTTTTCAGGTGTTGCATAAAGCTGGACCGGGATCGGAGAGGACATGGTGGCCCATGCCGAAGATGATGATTAATTATATTATGCTTGATTTTGATACAAGTATTTCATTTTAAGTATTGGGTTGTAATAAAAGGCCATTTTATCATTTTGGTATTACTTTAACCATGGTTGAATTAATTTAAATTGCTATGTGAAAATGATTTATGGGTGCGACCTGTTTATTCAAATTAGTTTATATACTAAAGTTTTAAAAATGAATAAGTTTTTAATAGCACAGTTTTACTCATAAGCTTAAGTGGATATGTTTTCCAAAAATTCAACAAACTACAATGTTTTATACCAAGTTAGAAAGATTTTCAACCGTTTTCCCCAGTAACATAACCAGATTCGGTCGTAGTGAATGGGCCGGGTTTGGGGATGTTACAAATAAAGTGTTCCTAATATTTTAGTCCCTGGCAACGGCGGCAAAAACTTGATGTGTCTCATGTGACTAACTAAAAATACGATAAAGACAAGTGCACCTATCGATAAATAGTATAGCTATGGTGAGTAGAGATATTGTATCCACGAGGTCTAAAAGTATTAGTAATTACTATTTTTCTATTATTTAACCGTCAATTTGGAGTGATGGGTTTTAAACTAAAATTAATAAACTAATTTAACTAAGGATTCAACAGAGAATGAAATAGCAAAATAATCGAATAATAACCAATGAGAGAGACAATACGTAGGAAAGAATCCACCTAAACTTCATCTATTATTACGAATTTGAATTACAAGATTTATTCACTTGGTGTCTTGATCCGTAGAATTCCCTAAATTATGCTAATATCTCTTTCAAGAGTAAAAGCAACTGACTCTAGGTTGACTAATTGAAATCTCTTTCTAATTAAAACCCTTATTGTCGCATTAACTCGATCTATGGATTCCCTTATTAGATTTGACTCTAATCCGGTAGATTTATGTTGTCCTATTTCTAGGATTAGATGTAACTCCACTCAGTTATGCTAGATCTACTCTTAAACAGGAATTTTACGTCCACTAAATTAAGCACATTAAACATGAATTAATATCCCGAAAATATTAAAACAAGAAATAAGCACACACAATTGAGAACAAAAATTAAGTATTTATCGCGTAAAACAAAAATTAAATAATAGAATTCATCATAGGTTTCATCTTCCCTAGGTATATAGAGAATTAATTCATAATTCTGAATAAAAACATCTCAAAGTGAGAAAAACCACAAGAAACAAAGAAAACCATAAAAATGCAAAAGAAATTAAAAGGAGGTCTTCGATCTTGATAGAAATATGCTTCAGAGTTGGCTCCTATGGTGTACTTCAAGTTGTTTTTTTTCAATATTCTCTGATGGTTCTCATATCTCTTCTTCTATTTGGTATTTATGGACTTTAGAATGCTTAGAAAACCTAAAAATTGTGTTTTTCCCAATGTTTGGGAAACAAGTTGCGAAATCGACACTGGCCGGCACATGACCATGTGTCCAGGACGTGTGGCTCACACGGGTGTGTGCCCAGCCCGTGTGGGAAGGCCTAGTCCATGTGGCTCCTGAAATCTGCTCTTTTTGTCTGATTTTTGCTCGTTTTTTGCTCCTTTTACTCCCAAATGCTCACCTAAGTATAGGAACATGAATTCAAAGGATTAAGAGCATCGAATTCACCAATTTGCATAAATAATAATCCAAAAACGCATTAAGAACAAGATTAAAATATGTTAGTTTTATTATTTATCAAATACTTAAATCCTAAGTGGATGACGAACTATGTATGCGTGACGCATGCACTTTGATGTAAGTAAAAGCTTGAATTCAAATGGATATTATCCCAAAGATATTAAGGATATCCTATGAGGGTAACACACTCATGACAACGTCATTGGATGAGCACTAAGCAAGTTGTTGCACAATCGTTAGCAAATACGAAGTAATAAAAATATTTAAGTATATTAATTTAAATCAAATAAATAACAAGATCGAAATAGGAATAACAAGTAAAATATTATTTAAAATAAATGTTTACTATAAACAGGTTGGAAATTGATTCAAAGTTGATAAACCATATAATGTACATATTTTAATCCCACATTTAGCATACTTTTGGATGATTTATTCCTTGAATTATGGAATTTTGTGCTCCTAATCCTTTAATTTCATGTTTTATACTTAGGAGAGCACCGGAGGATGAAAAGAACGAGAAACGGGCCAAAAACGGAGAAAATGAGCCAAAGTACGAAATGCACACGGCCTGGGACCAAGCCACACGGTCGTGCCTACTTAACAGACCCGACCACAGCCTGGATACGATTCACACGGCCGTGCCACACGGGCGTGTCCCTGACGTGACCTATTTGAATTCTATTCAGAATAGGGTACTTAGAGGCAAAGAAAGACATTCCAAAAGCTTATATAAACACCCTAGAGGCCAACCTTCTAGGTGGCGTCAAGTTAGGCCGAAGAGCCAAGCCAGAGAGGCCAAAATTGTGGGATTTACTCGAAGAAAGCCAGTTGATTCATCTTAAGAAGCCAGAGTTATACTAAAGACGGAGGATATTCCCTTCAATTTCCTTCAGGGGGTTTTAGGGACTTTTTTATGTTTTGTTTTATATTTTCTTCTGAGGTATATTCTTTTATTATTATGAACTAAACCCCTCAAATACCTGAGGGAGATGAAACCTAAGACGGATCTTGTTATTGTTTTCTGAACTATATGATAAATACTTGATTTATTCTTAATTATGTGTTCTTAATTCTTGCTTTGATATTTCAGGATATTGATTCAAGTATTGATGTGATTAGGCAGTGGAGCAAAAGTCCCTATTTAAGAGTAGATCTAGCATAATTAAGCGGAGTTGATCGCAACCCTAGAAATAGGATGATGAAAATCTACCGGATTAGGGTCAAACCTAATATGGGAGTCCATAGATCGAGTTAATGCAATTCTAGGGGTTTTAATTAGAAAGAGATTTCAATTAATAAACCTAGGGTTAGACGTTAATAGCCTCGAAAGAGGTATTAATATAAATTAGGGAATCCTACGGATCAAGTTAAGTGAATAAATCGTCTGGTTCAGAGTTAAATAACAAGTGAAGTCTAGGTGGATTCTTCCTCGGGTATTGTCTTAATCAATTGGTTTTTCCCACAAGTATTTCCCTAATTCATTCTCTTTGTCTTAGCATCTTTAGCTTAGTAGTTAGTTAATTTTAGATTAAATAACCATTTCCTTAATTTTTAGGCTAAATAATAAAAAGAAAGTTAGGATTAGTACTTTTGGTTCCTTTGGGTTCGACAATCCAGTCTTGCCACTAAACTATACTACTGTTCGATAGATGCGCTTGCCTCAATCATTGTCACAGTTAGTTTGTAACACCCCAAACTCGGCCTAGACGTTATGGCTGGATCTAGCATGTCACATCAAAAGGTTGTTTAAAAGCTTTGCGTTCGTTAAAAACTTAGTATCCTTTTTGAAACTCTGAACTTTGTTGCTTGTGAAAACAAGATTTGCTTAAAATGTTTTATTGTAAAGATGTTATTATTATTATTTTCAAAAACTTTGTTTATTGCGGAAATCTGACTCAAAGAATTGCGGAAATGTGTTATTTTGAAAATGGTTGTTATTGTTTAAAAATTCGTGAGTAACCGATTAATAATTATTAACTAGCAAAATTACCAAACAAAAATTTAGAAAAAAAATCCAATGGCCTTATCACACAAAATATTAACCCAAAATAATAACATAAAATAAATTAAAAATTGAATTTACTAAGTTGTGTAAGATGCAAATGCGACGTATGGCCACCTCTGAGTCCTCCACAGCTTCAAATCCTCTAACGCTGGGGATTACCTGCATGGTTAAAAGAAAGGGGGTGAGTTACGAGAACTCAGTGTGTGATCCCCTATAACGATCACTATCTGGGCCTGAGCCCTTACGGTATCAGTCTGAGCCTAAGCCCTATAAACATGGTAATGCAAACAAAAATGTAGCCCAACCCAATCCAACTATCACACCACCTGTACCAACCAATCGCACCATGTGGGGATCAAGTCAACACACCCCGCCAAACGCACCAATATTGCAGTCAAGCTGCTAATCACGGTATATGTGGCTGAGCCACTAAAATGGTATGTGGCAGAACCACTAGAACTGCACATCCTCCAATCATCAAGCCCAACCCATGCAACATGATATGAATACAATGTATTACAAGAATAAACAGTATAAATAAAATCACATACACGATATTTATCCACAATCGAGGGTATAACGGTCATTTTCACCCATTTGGGGTATTTTGGTAATCTTACCCATCGAGGGTATTTCGGTAATTCACCCACTAAGGGCATTTCGATATTTTACCCTCTAGGGGTATTTCAGTAATTTTTACCCACTAAGGGTATTTCTATAATTTTGCAAACCGGGGGTATTTCAGTAATTTCTCAAATAGGGGGTATTTTGATAATTTTACAAATTAGGGGTATTTCGGTAATTTCACAAATCAGGGTATTCTAAACAGAGATAACGATGCGTATGGGCCTAGGGCCCATTCTCGGCCCAAATGGGCCCACACGCTCATCTGTTCCATTTAGCCCAAATCTAGCCACATATATGAGATTCACATAGACCAGTTCAATATCTACTACACAATTATACAACTTATTCATATGGGCCCACGGGCCAATTAGGCCCACTTGACCCTTTTCGCCCCATCGTGGCCCAAATAGCATCAACCCACAAGAATACTCATGGTGGCCTCAACTATCGCGTCAAAGCTCCCACACGTGCGCTCGCACGCTCGTGTGGCTACCATTGCCGTGTGACCGGCATTTCGGCATTTGCCGCTCTACAGCTAGAGTAGTGCGAAATACACACCTGATAGGATTCTGGAGTTGATCCGCGTTCCGAACACTCCTATGCCCAAACACCAACCAAGGTATGGTTACTCTGCTCATAGATTGCTCTATTTAAAGCCAGCTTCCCACCTTCCCTCTTGCTAGTTCAGCAGAGTTTAATTCCAACACAAACTCTGACCGTCCCAACTTAGCAAAATAAATATCCCTTTTTGCTTGCGATGGGATTCGAACTCAGGCTCCCCTATAACTTAACCCACGCCGCTAGCCACTAGGCCACAAGCTCTTCTTGTGTCTAAAATCATGCGCAACTAAATATAAGTCTATGGGCCAAAGTTTAAGTTCACTTAAAAATAAATCAAAATGAAATGAAAGCGCCAAGACTTGAACCTTGGACCCCTTGCTTCCTTGTGTGGCATCATTCCCTTGTCTCCCATGTGGAGCCATTTGCCACTAGACCACAACTCCTTTTGTGTCATTTTTCTCCACATTTTATTCTTAAAGCCTACTTACTAACTCCCAGGGTTTTATTCACCTAAAACCAAAATTTTTCCTAAGCCCAGGTTTGATTCCAAGACTTCATGGAAGCCCCATAACCTTCCAAAATCATTCACCTAATAGGTCCAACTTGCATTAGTGCCGTTCTCTTGTTCTAAAAAATTTTAAAAGCTCCCATGCCCAAGGCCCAATAGGCCCAATTCTACTAGGCCCAAATTCGGGTCGTTACATAGTTTCTAGGCTCGATCATCCATTATATAAATTTTTAAGACTTTGACACACGATCAAGTTTTTGGCGCTGTTGCCCGGGAACTGAAATATTAAGAACTCTCAATTTTTATTACTTTAACCATATTTTATTTTTGTAATTAAATTTTATTTTTATTTTTCTAAATTTTCTTCATTTCTTTTGGCAGGTATTCTAGTTTATGACTAGAAGAAACCCGTCAGGACCTCTACTCTACGACAGTGAAATTGAAAGCACAGTTTGCAGAAACCGAAGAGAAATTAGGAGAAGCCTACAGTACATACAAGAAGAGCGAGAAAACAAAATTAATACCACCGAACAGATGGCTGAGAATAATTCGCTACCTCCAGAAGTGGCCGAAAATCATGCTCCTCGAACTATGTATGATTATGCTAAACCTAATTTAACAGGAACTGAGTCCCTGCTATTGCTACAAATAATTTTGAATTGAAACCTAATACAATTTAGATGATACAACAGTTTGTTCAGTTTGATGGTTTGCAAGATGAAGATCCAAATAACCACTTGGTGAATTTCCTAGAATTTTGCGATACTTTTAAAATAAATGGCGTTTTTGATGATGCCATCCGTCTTCGGTTATTTCCCTTTTCATTGAGGAATAAAGTTAAACAGTGGTTGAATTCTCTTCCACGGGGATCAATCACTACATGGGAACAAATGACCAAAAAATTTTTATTGAAATATTTTCCGCCGGCTAAAACGGCCAAGTTGAGGAATGATATCTCTTCTTTTGTGCAGATGGATTTAGAGACACTCTACGATGCATGGGAGAGATACAAAGATCCATTGAGAAGGTGCCCTCACCACGGTTTACCTTTATGGCTATAGGTCCAAACTTTTTACAATGGTGTGAACCCCTTAACCAGACAATTAATTGATTCAGCCGCCAATGGAACCCTGAATAACAAAACACTTGAGGCTGCCTACGAATTCATTGAAGAGATGTCACTGAATAACTATCAGTGGCAAGTCATGAGGACAAGGCCAGCAAAAGCAGCCAGTGTTTTCAACCTTGACGCAGTAACCATGCTATCAAATCAGGTAGAGATGTTAAATAAAAAGATTGATGGTTTATGTGGTTCTTCGCAGGTACATCCAGTTATGCAGTGCAATATGAATGAAGGAGGGATGAACAACACAGAATATCCACCTTACAACCCGAGCGCTGAGAACGAGCAAGTTCACTATATGGGTAACAATTTTAAACCTCAAAATAACCCTTATGGTAACATTTATAATCCAGGTTGGAGGAACCACCCCAATATTTCATGGGGTGGTCAAGGAAATCAGAGACAACAACCCCCTCCAAACTTCCAACAATAGCCCTACCCACAGGAAAAGAAGTCGAGCCTTGAAGAGATGCTGACAAAATTCATCGTGGTGTTAGAAACATGCTTCCAAAACACCGAAACAACACTTAAAAATCAACAAGCATCGATTCAAGGGATCGAGAACCAGTTAGGGCAACTTGCTAAGCTGATCTCTGAATGACCACAAGGTATCTTGCCAAGTAACACTGAGACTAACCCAAGGGAGCAACTTCAAGCCATAACAGCTCATGACAGTGAAGGGTTAGGTAAGTCCAAATTAAGGCAAGACAAAGGGGTAGAGGAAGGTAAAGTTGAGGTAAACCATGAGAAGCCAAAACCGGAAATTAAAGAATACCAACCTCGCATACTATACCCCAATGCGATGAAGAAGGACAAGACAGAAAAACAATTTGGTAAATTTCTTAAACTTTTAAAGAAATTACATATTAACTTACCGTTTCTTGAAGCTCTTTCGCAGATGCCAGATTCAAGAAAATTTTTAAAAGAGCTTTTAACAAACAAGTGGAAGTTAGACGAGGAATCGCATGTAGAATTAAATGTAGTGTGCTCAGCAATGTTGCAAAATAAACTACCACAAAAATTAAAAGATCCAAGGAATTTTACAGTTCCATGCTTAATTGGTAGCTTATCTGTTGATAATGCTTTAGCTGATTTAGGGGCAAGCATAAATGTTATGCCTTATAAAATGTTTAAACAACTTGGTATAGGGAAACCCAAACAAGCTAGGATGAGCATCTAATTAGCTGATAAAACTATTAGAATTCCTAGGGGTATAATCGAAGATGTTCTCGTGAAAATTGATAAATTCGTATTCCAGTAGATTTTGTCGTTTTAGACATGGATGAGGACAATAATATTCCTTTAATTTTAGAAATACCCTTTTTAGCAACTGCCAGGACTAAAATTGATGTCGGCGCAGGTGAACTCATACTTTGTGTAGGTGACGAAACAATCACTCTTTAGGCTCTCGATTCAGCTAGGACATCAAATAGTCAAGGTGAGAAAATTAATTCTATTAATGATCATTCGGTTAAACCTTCTTTTCAGGAAGCACCACGGAACTACACAACTGAGCCAGATCCTAGACCTCATGCCAACAAGGAAATAACTCACGAGGAATGAAGGTTTCAGATCGATGAACTAGACGAGTGGAAGACGTATTTCAAGGAGAAACTAGGAATACACGAAGCAGAACCAACGCCATTCCATGGGATAGACAAATTTAAGATTGGAGATCAGGTATTGTTGATAAGACAGACCCTCGAATATCTCCTCCTGACCTTAATATGAACAAAAAAATCCTTTTTAGGGTACTCAATGTCTTCCTATACGGAACAGTCGAGGTAAGTTGTAATATCCTGGAAATGGGCTTGGCAATTATGCTTAAATTATATGAAATAACATGCCTGAGTATGATGTGAATGTGTATAATGGAATTTGTGAACTTTAGAAAATAAGAGAATGCCTTAGGAAATAATGAGTTTTAAGTTTAAAAGAAGGAACTAAAGCAAGGTGGTCTTAAGAGAAAATGTAGGGAAAATATAACACACAAATAGGCTTGGTAAAGTGGCTTGAGGCGCCACTTAAGGCCTTTGGAATTGACGCCACAAGCTGGTGCAATTGGGCCTAGGATCGAGTCGCATGGGAAGCTAAATGAAGCTTTTATTTTTGCGGCACAAGGGGAGGTAATGGACGGCAAAGGGAGACTGGGGAAGGAGTTTAAGATGAGGTCCAATTCCCTTGAAAATTTTGGCTAAAGCAGATGATAATTGAGGATTTATTTTTAGATTATTCTAAGGGATATAAGAGAGGAAAAATACGAGATCAACAAAGGACTTGATAGTGTTGGCCGAATAGGGGGTTCTTTTGATAGTATTTTCGGCCAAGGAAGAGTAAAGCCATTCTCCATTCTTTTCTTTCTTCCCTCTGCCGAATTTTCTCTGCAACCATTCCCTTTTTCTTTTCAACTCTCCAAACCGATTTCTCATTAAGCCTTAAGAGCCGAAATTGTTGAGATACATCTAGGCCATAGTCGACTATTCTCCAAGTCTCAAAACCAAATTCTTGTGGTGTCTGGCATAGGTGCTGTCGATTTCTTCAGGTAAGGGTAAGATCCAAATTCGGTTTCCATTCTTTTATATTTTTGGACTTATCGAAATTTAGGGACTAATCCCTATTATTGATCTTGGCCGAAATATGGAAGGGAGGTTCAGGATTTAGGTGTTGTCGACTTCAAGAAGGGATACTTTCGGGATTTAAAATCCATAAGGTAAGCACATCTGATATTCAGCCGTAGGCCATTTAATGGTGATTGAGTGTTAGAAATTTATCTAACATATGTCTGTAGGGTTTTTCGACAACCTTATAACCAGAGTCTACTTTCGGGAATTGAAAATCACAAAGTAAGTGAAGGTACACATTCGGCTAAGGTCTATTTTAGTATTTAGATCTGTTCCTTAAATGTTCAAAAGCCGGAAACTGACCAAAATAAGTGATCTAGTATAGGCCAATTGCAAGAGGAGCCAACACAACGTTTTCGGGATTTGTTTGATAACCCAATCGGCAATAAGGTAAGTTTTCGGGTTGTGATAATCCTTCGGGATTTGATTCTTTAGCCGAATGGCTCTTTACTAATATGTTCAGGGTTGGCCGAATATAGGAACTAAGGATCTAGGACGCTAGATCGAGTTTTCGGGATTTGGTGTGAACTTGCTAAGTATACCAGGTGTGTACCCAACACTAAACCTTAATAGTTTTATGGCTTTAATTTATTATATGTTAATGAGAATGTGGAAAATGTGGCTAAGTACCATACCATGTTACAAAGTACTCAGGTATGTTTCCTACTCCTACTGCGAGTATGATTTATGGCACATAAGTGAATGTGATATGAATGTGAAATAAGGCTTAAGGCATGAAATTGCATGATATGTATGACATGGGGCATTTGGGTGATTATGAAAGGGGAAGTGAATGTGGTGACTATAGTCACGATATATGAATGTGGTGACTTCGATCACATTATCTGAATGTGGTGACTTCGGTCACATTATCTGAATGTGGTGTCACATGACACAAATTATTATCTGGTGGTTACGCCACGACTTTTATAAGGGCGATGAGCACGTTGACTGCAACGACTGCCTTCGATGGTGTGTAGCGGATGGAGGGTTGACTTAGTAGTCCCCACGGTGTGCAGGTTGGTACGGGTGATGTGTAGCGGTTGGTAACTAGGATTGGGTTCGGGAATGCATCATTAATTGTAAATTATGATATGTATGTGTATGATTTATTATGCCTGAATCTGTTGGGACTTAGTGTTTGTGTACACATTGAGTCTGTTTGACTCACCCCATTGTGGGAACATTTTTCAGGTGACGATCAGTAATGGACCGGGCCGGCAGGAGCTTAGTGGTGGCCATGCTCAGCAAGGAATTTAATTTACTTAGATATTTTGATTTTATTTCAGTACTTTAAAATTATTTTGGGTTGTTTTGATGTAATAAGGCCATAGTACGAACTATTTTATGCATGCATGTTAATTATTTTCTTACGATACGAAATTTTTATCAAATTAAAGACTAAGTAAATTTTATTTAAGAATGAACTCTAAACGTTTTGACACCTATTAAGAAAATGATTTCTAATTTAAAGATAAAACCTAAAACAAATTCGGCAAGTCTTTTAGCTTTTAAACGAGACTTTAATAAACCCATGATTTCAAAACTAACAAGGTTTTCAATTGAACCCAACATGAACAAATTTTTCTTCAAAACCATTCGAATTTTTCCTAAGTAACAATCAGATTTTCAAATGTTTTCTCGAGGAACATACCAGATCTGGTTGAGGCTCGTGCGCCGGGTTTGGGGTGTTTCAGCTTGGTATCAGAGCCCAGTTTTTAAACTCTCAGCCTTGGGTTTAAGGCCCAAAACGTTTTCAAAATTAAGCCCAAAAGAATTTTGTGACATAAGCAGGTTTTCTGGCATGGCACCTAAGTCTCCGACCCGAAGTCCACCAGGTAAGTACTCCTATCTCTGGTGTGAATTATACTATGACTGGTAGAAGGGTATAAATAGAACGTAGTTTAGAATGATAAGTATTTGAACCCTAGGGCTAGTTTACCCCAACAGTTACATAAGACTTTAAATGCCTAATTAAACAAACTTGTGACTAAGTCGCCGAGTTAGGGTGTGGCAACCATTGTGCGCATGTCTAGGATTGGTATTCGGTGGGAGCTTGGTATTTAAGCAGTCCGCGTGACTCACCTCCTCTCCACTCGAATCCTACCTGGTGCGTAGCTTCGGTTCACCCTAACCAAGAGGACTTATTCATAGGCTAAACCCAATAACTAAAACCCGAAAGGGAACTAGCCGTATTTTTATAAAAAACCCTAGTGTTAAAACTCTTAAAATTACCCTTTTAATTTGTAAAACACTATTCTACAAAATTTTTCTGAAATATTTCTGATTTACAAAATTACTAAAATACCCCTAGTGGTAAAATTACTAAAACGCCCTTAGTTTCTAAAGTTACCATATTACCCTCGATTTTCAATAAAATTTCCCTATTTTGCAAAAGTATCCATGAAACCCTAACTGGTGAAAATTCAAGATACCCTGAGTTGAAAAATTTACGAAATTACCTCTGCTTTACAAAATTACCAAAATGACCCCGATTTCTAAAATTTCTGCAACAACACCGATTTGGAAAACAAGTTCTCAAAAAGAACCCTAAGTTTCGAAATACCTTTGATTTATAGAGATTTTTTTCAAATTGACCCCGATTTAATTACCAAAATACCCCTGTAGGACAAATGACGATAATACCCCTAGGGTAGGAATAGACAAAAATGTACGAAGAGTGAATGTGTATGGGAGATATTAGGGAATGGATGTGGTTTCTGTGAATTAGGATAGAAAACTTGAAACTTTGATTGATCGAAAGAATTACTTCTAAACTCTTTACATAAAACTCCTTCGCAAATAATCAGTGGAATAAAGGCTAATTCATAAAATTTCTTAATCAGATTAAAGCGCGAACGTAGATATCAGCTCTAGGGGACGTGGTTGTAACGTGCGAGGACGCGGTAGAGGCAGAATGGCCGTGTCGGAACCCGTTAGATCGGGTCAAGGGTTTGACAATGATATACCACCACCAACTGTTGGTGTCGAGCAGCAAGCTTAGACGGGGGATGATGCTGTATAGCAGGCTGTGCTGCGAGTTCTTGAGATGGAAATATGGGAGCTCAGAAATCTGTACCCGAGCGACTTCGAGCCAATGGGGCTGAAGTGTTTTGTGGAGTATCTGGCGTGGCACCCAGTACAGCTGAATATTGGTTGGAGGCAACAGAATGAATTATGGATGAGTTGGATCTGACCCCTGAGGAGAAGGTGAAAGGAATGGTGGCGCTGCTATGTGATGAAGCGTATCAATGGTAGCTCACAGTTCGGGATGGTGCCACAGCTGAGGATTTGACGTGGGAATATGTTAAGGCGGCTTATTAAAAGAAGTATGTTGGAACTAGATATACCGATGCGCAGAGGAAGGCATTTCTGGGGCTGGTTCAAGGGAACAAGTCCGTGGCAGAGTACGAAGCTGAATTTCTGAGGTTGAGCCGGTATGCTCGAGGAGTAGTGGCTTCGGAACATGAGCGATGTGTCCGGTTTGAGGACGGACTAAGGGATGACCTGAGGTTGTTAGTCGCTCCACATCAAGAGCGGGAGTTTTCTGCGTTAGTAGAGAAAGCTAAGATAGCGAAAGGGATTAAGGACTCTGTAAGGCAGCACTCTGATCGGAATAAGCAGAAAAGAGGATTTGGGCCATCAGGGTCTTCTGGGAATGTTCAGAAGAGGCCTAGAGTTGATGGGCCGCGAGGTCAGCAAGCTGGTACTGGAGGGCAATATCGTACTTGTGATCAGTGTGGGAAGAAACACTTAGGGGAATGTTGGAAGAAGACAGGAGGATACTTCAAGTGTGGGTCAAAGGACCATATGATTAAAGATTGCCCTATGAGGCCGGATGGGAATAGACCAGTAGCTCAGAATGTTAATCAGGCTGGTAGAGGTGGACAGCAACCTCAGCGAGGCCGTGGTCTGAATGGCCGAGGTAATGGTGCTGGAAGAGGACGTGGAACACCTGGCAGAGGTGCTGGTAATGCAGAGGCAAGGCAGTTGGGTCTAGTGTATGCAGTTTGCCGTAGGGAAGATGGAGATGCACCAGACATTATAACCGGTACGTTCCTTGTCTTTGGCAAGCCTTATTTTGCTTTGATTGATGTGGGCTCGACCCATTCGTATGTTGCATGTAGAGTAGTGGAAACTCTAGACTTAGCCTCTGAACTTTCTGATAGGGAGATGACTGTAGTAAGCCCACTAGGTCAAAATGTAGTGGTGAATAAGATGTTTCGAAAAGTGCCTTTAGAAATTCAAGGAGTAGTATTTCCTGCCGACTTAATGGAACTACCTTTTGGAGAATTCGATCTCATACTTGGAATGGACTGGCTAGTGGAGCATCGAGCTGTATTGGATTGTGCAGCTAAGCGAATGAAGTTAAGGACTTTCGAGGATGAGGAGGTTGTTATGATCGGAGAAAGGAGAAACTACTTGTCCAACGTAGTTTCTGCTGTAAAGGCTGTTAAGATGGTTCGGAAAGGATGTAAGGCGTTCTTGGCCTTTGTTAGTGCATTGGATACGAAAGAAGGAGGTGTTAGTGGAGTTCGAACAGTAAGGGAATTTGTGGATGTCTTTCCGGAGGAATTGCCTGGAATACCCCCAGATAGGGAGGTGGAGTTTGGAATTGATCTGCTGCCGGGAACAGCTCCTGTGTCAATCGCTCCGTATAGAATGGCACCTAAGGAGTTGGTTGAGCTTAAGGCTCAAATCCAAGAACTGCTTGATCGTGGGTTTATTCGACCCAGGGTGTCTCCATGGGGAGCACCGGTCTTGTTCGTGAAGAAGAAGGACGGAACTATGCGCATGTGCATAGATTATCGTCAGTTGAACAAGCTGACCATCAAGAACAAGTATCCCTTGCCGAGGATAGACGACTTGTTCGATCAGCTGAAGGGAGCAGCGGTTTTCTCAAAAATCGATCTAAGGTCTGGATATCATCAGCTCAAGGTGAAGGAGGTGGATATCCATAAGACAGCTTTTCGGACAAGGTATGGGCATTTTGAGTTCATTGTAATGCCGTTTGGATTGACGAACGCCCCAGCTGCGTTCATGGATATGATGAACCGGGTCTTTCAACCATACTTGGATCGGTTCATCGTTGTGTTCATCAACGACATTTTGGTGTATTCTAAGTCTGAGGAGGAACATGATGAGCATCTACGGATTGTGTTGCAAGTGTTGAGGGAAAAGAAGCTCTATGCCAAATTCAGCAAGTGTGAATTTTTGCTTAAGGAAGTTGTGTTCTTAGGACATGTAGTGTCTGCAGAAGGAATAAGGGTGGATCCTAGGAAAATTGAAGCGGTGTTAGATTGGAAACCACCTAAGTCTGTGGCTGAGGTTCGTAGTTTCTTGGGATTGGCAGGCTACTGCAGAAGGTTCGTGGAAGGGTTTTCATCGATAGCCGCACCGTTGACCAAGTTATTAAGGAAGGAAGTGCCTTTTGTATGGACAGAAAAGCAACAAGAGAGCTTTGAGAAGCTCAAGAGGGTCTTAACTGAAGCTCTGGTGTTGATTCAGCCTGAGGCAGGAAAGGATTTTGTGGTATATTGTGACGCTTCCCATACAGGTGTGGGTTGCGTATTGATGCAAGATGGGAAAGTAGTCGCTTATGCGTCTCGGCAATTAAGACCACATGAAGTTAACTACCCGACGCATGATTTGGAATTGGCGGCAGTGGTCTTTGCTCTTAAGGTGTGGAGGCACTATCTCTATGGGGAAAAGTCAGTGATCTACAGAGACCACAAGAGCCTTAAGTATTTGCTGACCTAGAAGGAGTTGAACCTGAGACAGCGAAGGTGGGTGGAATTGCTGAAGGACTATGACTGTTCGATAGAGTATCATCCGGGCAAGGCGAATGTAGTGGCAGATGCCCTAAGTCGAAAAGTAGTGTCAGATATGAGGGCAATGTTTGCACGTCTGAGTTTATATGATGACGGAAGTCTGCTGGCAGAACTGCAAGTTAGGCCGACATGGTTGAATGAAGTGAAGGAGGGATAGTTGGTTGATGAGGAACTGAGTTCTAAGCTACAGCAAGTACAGAATGGGGAGTTAGGAGATTATGGTATTAACGACGAGGGAGTATTGTGTTTCAAGGGTAAGGTCTGTATGCCTAAGGATCAGGAGCTAAGACAGAGAATTCTTCAGGAATCGCATGGTAGCCCTTATGCTATGCATCCTGGAGGAAGTAAGCTGTACAGAGATCTAAGGGAACAGTTTTGGTGGCCTGGTCTTAAGAGGGAAGTTACAGAATTTGTTGGCAAGTGCTTGACGTGTCAGCAAGTTAAGGCCGAACACCAAGTTCCGCCAGGACTACTTCAACCGATAATGATTCCGCAGTGGAAGTGGGAGCGAATCACCATGGACTTCGTTAGTGGGTTTCCCCTTACCCCTACTAAGAAGGACTCGGTATGGCTAATAGTGGATCGTTTGACAAAGTCCGCGCATTTCATTTCAGTGCGGGTTGACTATTCTTTGCAGAAGTTGGCAAGGTTATATGTGGCAGAGATTGTAAGGTTGCATGGAGTGCCGGTATCGATCATCTCGGATAGCGACCCAAGGTTTACTTCTCGGTTTTGGAAAGCTCTACATCAGGCTTTAGGCACCAAGTTGGATTTCACTACGGCATTTCATCCACAGTCTGACGGGCAGTCTGAGCGAGTAATCCAAGTGTTAGAGGATATGTTGAGAGACTGTGTGATGGATTTTAGAGGAAGTTGGGAAGAATATTTGTCGTTAGCAGAATTTGCGTACAACAATAGCTATCAAGCTAGTATTCAGATGGCACCGTATGAAGCATTGTATGGACGGAAGTGTCGCACTCCTACTTGTTGGACGGAATTGGGGGAACGCCGAGTTTTGGGTCCAGAGTTGGTGGCAGAATCGGAGGAAAAGGTGGAGATAATTCGAGCTCGGTTGAAGAAAGCATCTGATAGACAGAAGTCATACGCAGATCTCAAGCGGAAGGAAATATAATTCAATGTGGGAGATCATGTGTTTCTCAAAGTTTCACCTTGGAAGAAGGTGATGAGATTTGGTCGCAAAGGGAAGTTAAGTCCAAGGTTTATAGGACCTTATCGGGTGTTGAAGCGAGTTGGACCAGTGGCATACCAGTTGGAGTTGCCTTCGGAGCTGAAGCAGATGCACGACGTATTCCATGTGTCCATGCTACATCGTTATCGATCGGATCCATCTTATGTGGTTCCGGTTGAAGAGGTTGAACTAAGGCCAGATTTGTCTTACGAGGAGGAGCCGATTCAGATCTTGGAGCGAGATGTGAAAGTGTTACGAAGGAAGCCAGTTCCTCTAGTTAAAGTGTTTGAAGAAATCATGGATCGGAAGAAGCTTCGTGGGAGCCAGAGGAAGCAATGCGACAGCAATACCCTTACTTATTTTAGCCAGGTAATTTCGAGGACGAAATTATTTTAAGGGGGTAGAACTGTAATATCCTGGAAATGGGCTTGTGCAATTATGCTTAAATTATATGAAATAACATGCCTGAGTATGATGTGAATGTGTATAATGGAATTTGTGAACTTTAGAAAATCAGAGAATGCCTTAGGAAATAGTGAGTTTTAAGTTTAAAAGAAGGAACTAAAGCAAGGTGGTCTTAAAAGAAAATGTAAGGAAAATATAACACACAAATAGGCTTGGTAAAGTGGCTTGGAGGCGCCACGTAAGGCCTTTGAAATTGACGCCACAAGCTGGTGCAATTGGGCCTAGGATCGAGTCGCATGGGAAGCTAAATGAAGCTTTTATTTTTGCGGCACAAGGGGAGGTAATGGACGGCAAAGGGAGACTGGGGAAGGAGTTTAAGATGAGGTCCAATTCCCTTGAAAATTTCGGCTAAAGCAGATGATAATTGAGGATTTATTTTTAGATTATTCTAAGGGATATAAGAGAGGAAAAATAGGAGATCAACAAAGGACTTGATAGTGTTGGCTGAATAGGGGGTTCTTTTGATAGTATTTTCGGCCAAGGAAGAGTAAAGCCATTCTCCATTCTTTTCTTTCTTCCCTCTGCCGAATTCTCTCTACAACCATTCCCTTTTTCTTTTCAACCTCTGCCGAATTCTCTCTACAACCATTCCCTTTTTCTTTTCAACTCTCCAAACCGATTTCTCATTAAGCCTTAAGAGCCGAAATTGTTGAGATACATCTAGGCCATAGTCGACTATTCTCCAAGTCTCAAAACCAAATTCTTGTGGTGTCTAGCATAGGTGCTGTCGATTTCTTCAGGTAAGGGTAAGATCCAAATTCGGTTTCCATTCTTTTATATTTTTGGACTTATCGAAATTTAGGGACTAATCCCTATTATTGATCTTGGCTGAAATATGGAAGGGAGGTTCGGGATTTAGGTGTTGTCGACTTCAAGAAGGGATACTTTCAGGATTTAAAATCCATAAGGTAAGCACATCTGATATTCGGCCATAGGCCATTTAATGGTGATTGAGTGTTAGAAATTTATCTAACATATGTCTGTAGGGTTTTTCGACAACCTTATAACCAGAGTCTACTTTCGGGAATTGAAAATCACAAAGTAAGTGAAGGTACACATTCGGCTAAGGTCTATTTTAGTATTTAGATCTGTTCCTTAAATGTTCAAAAGCCGGAAACTGACCAAAATAAGTGATCTAGTATAGGCTGATTGCAAGAAGAGCCAACACAACGTTTTCGGGATTTGTTTGATAACCCAATCGGCAATAAGGTAAGTTTTCGGGTTGTGATAATCCTTCGGGATTTGATTCTTTAGCCGAATGGCTCTTTGCTAATATGTTCAGGGTTGGCCGAATATAGGAACTAAGGATCTAGGACGCTAGATCGAGTTTTCGGGATTTGGTGTGAACTTGCTAAGTATACCAGGTGTGTACCCCACACTAAACCTTAATAGTTTTATGGCTTTAATTTATTATATGTTAATGAGAATGTGGAAAATATGGCTAAGTACCATACGATGGTACAAAGTACTCAGGTACGTTTCCTACTCCTACTGTGAGTATGATTTATGGCACATAATTGAATGTGATATGAATGTGAAATAAGGCTTAAGGCATGAATTTGCATGATATGTATGACATGGGGCATTTGGGTGATTATGAAAGGGGAAGTGAATGTGGTGACTATAGACACGATATATGAATGTGGTGACTTCGGTCACATTATCTGAATGTGGTGACTTCGGTCACATTATCTGAATGTGGTGTCACATGACACAAATTATTATCTGGTGGTTATGCCATGACTTTTATAAGGGCGATGAGCACGTCGACTGCAGCGACTGCCTTCGATGGTGTGTAGCGGATGGAGGGTTGACTTAGTAGTCCCCACGGTGTGCAGGTTGGTACGGGTGATGTGTAGCGGTTGGTAACTAGGCTTGGGTTCAGGAATGCATCATTAATTGTAAATTATGATATGTATGCGTATGATTTATTATGACTAAATCTGTTGGGACTTAGTGTTTGTGTACACATTGAGTCTGTTTGACTCACCCCGTTGTGGGAACATTTTTCAGGTGACGATCAGTAATGGACCGGGCCGGCAGGAGCTTAGTGGTGGCCATGCTCAGCAAGGAATTTAATTTACTTAGACATTTTGATTTTATTTGAGTACTTTAAAATTATTTTGGGTTGTTTTGATGTAATAAGGCCATAGTACGAACTATTTTATGCATGCATGTTAATTGTTTTCTTACGATACGAAATTTTTATCAAATTAAAGACTAAGTAAATTTTATTTAAGAATGAACTCTAAACGTTTTGACACCTATTAGGAAAATGATTTCTAATTTAAAGATAAAACCTAAAACAAATTCGGCAAGTCTTTTAGCTTTTAAACGAGACTTTAATAAACCCATGATTTCAAAACTAACAAGGTTTTCAATTGAACCCAACATGAACAAATTTTTCTTCAAAACCATTCGAATTTTTCCTAAGTAACAATCAGATTTTCAAATGTTTTCTCGAGGAACATACCAGATCTGGTCGAGGCTCATGGGCCGGGTTTGGGGTGTTTCATAAGTAATCCTACATTCGGTACATTTAAAGTAAATGCTACTCGACTCGAACCATACACCATAATAGAACTGATAGCATGAGAAAGGATTTTCAACTCCTCAAACCACCATGAATGTGCGAATGAGAGGTAAGTCTAGCTTAAGACTTTAAACAAGCGCTTCTCGGGAGGCAACCCGAGCGCTAACCCCGTTAATTTTTTCCATTTTTATTTTTACTTTTATTCTTCCTTTTTAGCATCTAACTATAAACTAACCAAAGTGCAGATTTTCATACTACACGGCCTTGCACACGGCCGTGGCCGTGGCCGTGTGGATACTACATATTTCCGTACTGACATGGCAGATGTAACAGCCCAATTACGACCCTAATCGGAACAGTGGTTTCGGGACCACGAATCCGAGTTAGAAAATAGTTTTTATATTTTATTTAATATTTATGATATATGTTTGAGCATGTGTTAAAATATCGTGAGATAATTTGATTGTTTGTATGTTTAATTCAAGAAAAAGGACTAAATTGCATGAGTGGTAAAATTAGCCATTTGCTTGATTTGGGGGTTAAAACAATGTGACTTTTTAATTAAGGGGTTTTATATTGCAATTACCCTATTATTACTATAGTGGACGGCAAAGTGGTGTAATATATATGTATATTATATTATATAATAGTTAGTGATATATGTTAATAATATATTATATTTAAGAATGCATAATGGAATAAAACATAGTAAAATAAAGGGAGCCATTGCATGTTCATCTTTTTGAGCTCTCTTGGCCGAATATAGCAAAAGGAAAAGAAGAGAAAAACTCAATAGAGTTCGACACTCATCAACCAAAATTAGGTAAGCTTAAGTCTTGGATTTTTTATGATTTTTGCATTTTTGTGATTGTTGATCATTTTTCTATCAAGCCCATATATTAATTTTGTACATTGATCATGTATGTGAGAAATGCCATGGATTTTAGGTTGAGTTTTGTGATGGTTTTTGGTATTAAATATAAGATTGGAGCTAGATGAACATCTTTTGTTTTTGAGCTTTTGATGAATGTTGTTAATCAAGGATTTATTTGTAAAAATAAAAATTTTAGAGGTTAAAATGTCAAAGAAATGAGTTGTATAGGCTTGTAATAGGAGGAGGAAGATTCGGCCTTATTGGAAGATGTTCAGAATTTGAGTAAATTATGAGTTGTGTATTAGGGACTAATTTGTAAGTGTTGCAAATGTTAGGGGTAAAATGGTAAATTTCATAATTAAATGATTTTGGATCAAATTGAATGAATATATTTTTGAATGAGTTTAAATTGGAATTATTTAGATCAAGAACAAAAGGAAACGGGATTGGATCGGGGAAAAGCTAAGTTAAACGAATAGCCGTGAAGCTTAATTCGTCAACTTTCGAGGTAAGTTTTAAGCAATTGAGTTAAATTGAATTTTATTTTATAATATAAAATTTTATTAAGAGGAGATAGGTATGTTAAATTATATATTGCCGAATGTGGTATTATGTTTGATGTAAATTAGCTAAATGTGAGGTTGTTTATAGTTTGGGCATAATTGCATGAAAAAGGCATTTTAATGTTAATGATGTAATTAAGTATTTGGGACATTAAGCTAGAATGTGATTGATTTTAAATGGAATAGTTGGATGCATGACAATGGCTTGACCGAATGTGTTATAAATTTGGATAGAAAATATTAAGGACATATCTTGGTGTATGTAATTATATGTGACACAGTGAATTGGTTCTCATTTGTGTATGTATGGAACTGAATGAACAACAGGTTATGAAAGGCACTGAGTGTGCGAGCATATCACCGAGCACTAAGTGTGGGAAATTGGTTGCAAGGCACTATGTGTGCGAATTATTAAAGTAACGGCACTATGTGTGTGATACGTTACGGAAAGTTGGCTCTATGTGTGTGAATTATTAAAGTAACGGCACTATGTGTGCGATACGTTACGAAAAGTTGGCACTATGTGTGCGAATTATTAAAGTAACGGCACTATGTGTGCGATACGTTACGGAAAGTTGGCACTAAGTGTGCTAGAATTGCTAAAGTAACGGCACTATGTGTGTGGTACGTTACTAAATTCAGGTAACAAAGATACAAGTTTGATAATATATGTTAGGCTCGTTTTATTAAGGTGGGTACGAGTAATAGGCAATGTATCATTATGCTATGCACTATTAGTTAAGGTTGGAAGGTAAGTAACTAAAGGTATGTATTATTTATGATACTTTACGATTGAAGATGGGTTAAATTGTAAGTAGAGATTTTGGTAAGTAAAGGAAATATATGTTGTTCATTTTATTCATGTGAAGGTGGTGTAAAAGTATATACATATTTATACATGCATATAATGTAGTTATGAAATCTATCTTTGAATGGTTGACTATTTGGCAAAGAGATTGTGAATGAAATAAATTATTTGATCTTGATAAAGTTTATATGTGAGTTAAATGCTTGATACTTACTAAGCTATAATAGCTTACCTGGTGTGTTTGTTACATTGTTTTGTAGATTCTTTGAAGTCAAGGCTTGAGCTCGGGGATCATTTTGGCAGTTCATCAAACTATCAATGATATTTTGGTATCTCTTTTGTGTATAAACTTTAAGTATATGGCATGTATAGACTAAACCGTTTTGAGTTGACCTAATTGATGGTTATATGTATATATACGTATGCCATGCGAAGATGGCTATGTTTCTTTATTTGAATTTCGTTTGAGTTTGTTATTTTATAGATTTACTATTTGAGTATTTTAGTATGCATATATAAAAATGCCTAGTTGTGTACACCCCAAACTCGACCTAGAAGTTAGGCCCGAATCTGGTGTGCCACATGGAAGTGTGTTTTTTTTCAATACCATCTTTGCGATTGTTAAAAACTTGTTTGAGAATTACAACATCTTTGTTAAAACCCAAAACACTTAAGCAATTGTTATATATTTGAAAACATAATTATCTTTAAAAAAACCTTTTTGGTTGCGAAAACATATTTGAAATAAACAATTCACGAAAATATGACGTTTGGAAATAGAGTTGAAGAAGCATTTTGAAATCATTGCGGATGTAACATCCTGAATAATTGCGTCTGTGCATTTTATGTGTTTGAATGCTTAAAACTTTAATTGTAATATCCGGGATTTAGGGGTTATGCGTTTTAACTTAATTGTATGTGGTAGCGTGCCTATGTGTGGTTTGAGTGTGTTTTGGGAGCTTCGGGAATTTTAGAATGTAGGAGAATGCCTTAGAAAAATATTAGATTTTTAATTCTTAAAAAAGGAGCTAGTCAAGATAGGCCTTAAGAAATTTTGTTGGAGGATTTAATCACAAGAATTCAGTTGGCAAAGTGGCAAGGGAGGCGCGACTTAGGGCCTTAAGAAGTGACGCCACAAGCAGTGTGAGGGGGGCTTAGGTTCGAATCCCATGGATGGCAATTAGGTGACTTTTATTTTTGCATTTGTATGGCATGTGTTGGTCAAACTTTAATTAAGGTAAGGTTGGACTATTTCATTTATGGTTAGTAGACTTAAGGTTATGGTAAGCATGAATAAGGGATAGAATTGCTTGATTGTGGGGATAGAATTTCTTAAACTTTGGGAAAGTAGAGGATTACAAGGCATGTATCAAGGTGGATGTTTTGGAAATTATTTCATGGCTATTTTGACCATGAACTTGGACGGTTTTATGGATTAGGGGGGTGGCCAAAATTTTGAAGGCTTTTGGATGAGTTAGGAGTTAGTTATGCACATCTTTCTTTTAGTCATTTTGTGTCACACAAAGCATTTCTCTCTAATATTCCTCCTCTTAGCCGAATGTATATTAGACAAAAGGTAAACCTTTTTCTTTTCTTTTGGTCATTTGAGTTTTGACCATTTCGGTTTTGAGTTGTCCTTTTTTCTCCAAATCATATCTTCTTTTCTCTCTTCTTTGTGACCGAAACCAAATAGCCATTTTAGACCATTTCTTTTAAACTCTTCTTTTCTCTTCATAACTCTCAATAGCCGAACCTCTATTGAACCTCCCCAAATTTTGTTGTTTCACTTTTCTTCTTCAAAGTCGAAAATATCATAGGCCAGAATCTGCTCCAATCGATTCTCTATAGTAGGTGATATCAGGATTTCTGTAGGCTAACGTTAAAGGAGTAGAGATCTTTCAGGATTAGAGAGATCAAGGTAAGCAAGGAATATTGTGGGGCCGAAGGCCATTTCATGTGTTCTTTTGGGTTGAGCCAAATCTAACATAGTTGTGTAGGAGGGAGTTCAACAAATCGCAAGGTACAAATTGTGTAGGCTACGGGGTTCGGGTTTAGGCCATTTTTGCTTATAAGGTGTGTAGTTATCGCACTGCTCTCTTGTTGTTTGTATGTGTTGTTATATATATGTGTATAAGATATGTGTGGTGGCCGGAAATATGGCTGAGATGGTAACTACCCATGGTGGGTCGGTTAATCAGGTCAGTATTTAATGATATTAATCTACCTGTGATTTATGTGTAAAATTGTGGTAAGCATGCGATGTATAGTCATCTTAAAATTGTTTTGTCATGATATATATATATATATGCATGGGGATTGGGATATGACTATTGAAGGACAGGGTGTACATTTATGTACGTGGTCTGATGTTAGCCTTGAGCTACATTGGCGCTTGATGTTGGCTATGTGCTTCATCAAGGTGGGGTGTTGGCTATGTGCCACATCGTGGGCGGATGATAGCTGTATGCATCACCGTGGTTTGAGGATGACCTTGAGTCACCTCGTGGATACAGATATGAGGGGTCACTTAGGTGATCGGTGGCTATGCCACGGCCTTGGGCAGCAGGTCTGCCAAGGAGGTGTGTAGCGGTTGGAGGGCGATTTAGTAATCCCCTGGTGTGTGCAGCAGGTACGGGGGTGTGTAGCGGATGGACTCTAGGTTGGGTTGGGACTCATTTTTCATGATTGATTATGTGGACTGTGTGGATGTGGGCCAAGCCCATTTGTGGAGACATGTGAAATAATTACACACTGAGTCGGTTTGACTCACCCTATTTTTTCCAAAAACAATGCAGGTGATACATGATTCTTGGACCGGGCTGGAACGGATACGAGGTGGCCATGCAGAAGATGTTTTATTTGTTTTAAGCATTTTATATATTTAGTATTTTTGGGTAAATCATTATTGTAATAAGGCTGTAACATCCCGAAATTGGGCCTAGTAGGATTGGGCCGATTGGGCCTTGGGCTTAGGAGTGTTTAAAATCTTCAAGAATATGAGAATGGTGTTATTGCAAATTGGACTTATTAGTTAAGTGGATTTGGAAGGTTACGAGGTTTTTATGAAGTCTCGGGTTTAATTGGGCTTTAGGAAAATTTTGGTATTTTAGCACTTTAAGGAGAGATGGTAAGTAGCTTCAAGACATATAGAAATTTATGAGTAGATAGCCTGCATAAAAGAGCAATTGGTAAAGAGGATAAGATGCTACATGATGGACTTGAAGGGAAGATGTTCAAATCTCTTGGTGTGCAAATTTGATTTTGCATGCTTTCCTTAAGTGTCGGTCAAAGAGTTATTTATGGATAAGATGGACATTTTTTTTTATGGCAAGAAGACTTAAGGTTATGGTAAGCATGAAATAAGGGATAGAATTGCTAGATTTTGGGGATAGAATTTCTTTAACTTAGGGAAAGTGGAGGATTACAAGGCACATTATAAGGTGAATGTTTTGGAAAGTTTTGTGTGGCAAAAACTTTGACCTTGGTGTCCATGAATTTGGACGGTATTAGAGGCTAGGGGGGATGGCCGAATTTTTGGTTAGCTTTTGGTATGGTATGGTGCTAGTTTTGGTAGAATTAAGTGCTAGATGAGCACATCTTTCTTTTGGTTATTTTGTGTTTCTCTCTAATTTTTTCTCCTCTTAGCCGATTTTATTTTGGACAAAAGGTAACCATTTTCTTTTCTTTTGGCCATTTGAGTTTTGACCATTTTGGTTTTTAGTTGTTCTTTCTTCCCTCAAGTCCATTCTTTCTTTCCCTTCTTTTTGTGACCGAAACTACAAAACCATCAAAGACCATTTCTTCTCTTTTTCCCTTATTTCCAAACGCACTTTGACTCAAAGTTCTTCCTTGATTCATCTTCTATCCTTGAGAACCTGAAACCCAAACTACTCATTTCTATTCTTTTTCCTCTTTGCTTTCCACAAGAGACTTTCAACATTATTCTCTCCATAATTCTTCACCATGGCCGAATGTTGATGACAATCTCCTTAGCCGAATCTTTCTCTTCACATATATTCACTTCTCAACCATTTTTCTTATTCACACCTTGATCAATCGGTAGGAACACTCTTTTCAATTCTTTTATTTTTCTTTTATTGCCGAAATTTCCATTTCCTTTTTGCTATTGTCTTGGCCGAATATCTACAAGGGTAGGTCTTTTTTTGGTTTTCTTCAATCGGTTTTGGAAAGGGGTAAGTGTTCATGGCCGTATTTCTTTTGGTTCTTTTCTCTTTTCTCTGTTGATTCTCATGAGGGCAAAAGCCAAATTTTGGGCATTTGTTAGCAAGGTTCTAACCATTCATAGGAACCGAATTCTTTTAGGCTCTTCGGGAATTTGGAAGCAATCGATTTAACCCTATTCTCTAGCAATCGAAGATGGTAAGTCAAGTGGTAAGGATTCATGTTTGTTCATCATTCTTTAAGTGGTTGAAAAACCGATGGCTTTTGAGACTAAGGTTTGTTGGTGTGGCCGAATGGCCTTGTTAATAGTTTTGTGGTTTGGCCGAATGTAGGACAAGGAGATCTAGTGTGGTAGATCGGGTCTGCGGGATTTAGAGTTTTCGCTAGTAACAGGTGTGTAACTTACACACTTTATAACTTGGTAATATATTAATAACTTGATCATGTTTTAAAGCCGAAAACTGTGAAAATCTCGATATGATACCATAAGGGTATGAGCAAGGATTCGGGTAAGTCCGTTTCGATATGTTTTGCTATATGATGCTTATTACCATGATATGTGATATATTTCTATATGATTCATAATATAGCATGATGGCATGATTTGCATAATAATTGCACTGTTGTGGGTCATATGAGAGGAGGGGGAAGGATTTGATATCCGTGTCTTTGGGACACCAGAGGTTTGGCACCTCCAGTGGTTTGGTACCACAGATTATTTCGTGTCTTTGGGACACTAGAGGTTTGGCACCTCATAGCGACTCGTCCCATTGGCTTAGCACCACAGTGGGTTGGCCCCACAGTTGATATATCGGGATCGTCGCCAGTGATTTGGTATCACACGTGGGTTGGCCCCACACCTGGATCGTTGATATTTTGTGTCTTTGGGACACCAGAGGTTTGGTACCTCATAGCGACTCGTCCCAGTGGCTTAGTACCACAGTGGGTTGGCCCCACATTTGATATTACGGGATCGTCGCCAGTGATTTGGTATCACACGTGGGTTGGCCCCACAGATGGATTATTCGTGACTTTGGGTCACCAGTGGTTTGGCACCACATTATTATTGGATATCGTGACTTTGGGTCACCAGTGGTTTGGCACCACAAGTGGTTTGGTACCACACGGGGTAGAAAAGGAGATATGGATGGCTAGGGTTGGGTGCATTATATATATTGCTTGGTTATAAATTGTGTAAGTATGTTGCATCAACCGGGGGAAGGATTTATGCACTTAGTCTTGGTGACTCACCTTCTCCATAACCTTTTCAGGTGATTCGTAACTTACGGATGAGGAGCCGGGTGGACTCGAGGTGGCCCATGCATTAAAACATTTGGTTTTACTTGGATTTTGAATTGGGAATTATTTTATATTTCGCTTCTATTATTTTGGGTTTGTAATAAGGCCTTTTAAATTATGTTTTGAATTATTTATATGTTTTGGGTTTGATATTCTGAACATGGTTTAGTAAATTATTGATTAATATAATAATATGAGTGCAAGGTTTTCTAAACTACAAAAAACGAAATGGTTTTCAAAACTTTACCATCGGGTAATACAAAACACTTGATAATAAATGGTAACTCAAATGTTTTCAACAACTTAAATGATTTCCAAATTTAAGTTTCTACACTCAAATGCAAACGGTTTCCAAATTAAACATTCGGGTTTTTCTTAAAAAGACATAAACGTTTTCTAACCTATAGATCAACAACTAAGTTTTAAAGATTTATTTCCGGGATTTCAAAGTAAACTATCAGTTTTTAACTAATCATGCACCTGTTTTCTACAAGCATAAAGTAACAAAGAGTTTTTCCCACAAAATTTAATCGGTAACTCAATTTTCTTCAAAACATTTTCCTATGTGACATGCCAGATTCGATCGTGGCGTGTTGACCGGGTTTGGGGTGTTACAAAGGCCACTTAAAGTATTTTGGGGATTTTATTATGTTCACGATGGATTAATTATCGAGCTAATAACTGGGAATGCTTTCTTTCAAACAATTCATATTTTAGAAACTTATATTAAAGTTTTAAATCTGGGAATTTGTAACAACTTAGTTTTACTTAGAATTTTAAATATACCATATTTTATAAATGACGGAAAATTATTAAGTTTTCACCTTTATGTTAAATTCTTTTCAAACTTTTTTCTCAGTAGCATTCTAAATTCGGCCGTGGTGTTTGGGCCGGGTTTGGGGTGTTACAATTTGGTATCAGAGCTCGGTTCAAAACTCGGCTTTGAGGGTTTTTGGGCCAAAAACATTTTTCAAAGATGGGCTTTTCAAAAACATAGACTTTCATGAACTATTTCAGGTTTGTTCTGGCATGGCACCTGTATCTCCGACCCGAAGTCCACCAGGTAAGTACCCCTAACTACTAAAGTGATTGGTATGTGAAACTTTATGGGCATTATGGGCTCGTAGATTAGTAGATTAGGAGCTGTTGAACCCTAGGACTAGTTTACTCCAACACAAGATACATAAGACTTAAGTGCAACCAAACAAACCTGTGAGTAAGTTGCCGAGTTAGGGTGTGGCAACAGTTGTGCGCATGTCTAGGATTGGATTCGGTGGGAGCTTGGTATTTAAGCAGTCCTAGTGACTCACCTCCTCTTCACTCGAATCCGACCTGGTGCGTAGTGACGGTTCACCCTAACCAAGAGGACTTATTCACCGGCTTAACCCGATAATTAAAACCCGAAAGGGACTAGCTACACTGTTTTGTAAAAACTACCTTAAGATTTGAAAATGGCCAAAATATCCCGGTTTGAAAAAAAAATTTACTAAATTACCCCTGATTTACAAAATTACCAAAATGACCCCGATTTCTAAAATTTCCAAAAATACCTTTGATTTGTTCAACTTTTCAAAGTAACCCCGATTTCTGAAATGTCTGAAATGTCCTTGATTTGTAAGATTTTTGAATTAACCCTGATTTATTACTAAAATACCCCTATAGGATGAATTACGAAAATACCCCTGGGTTGGGAATGGACAAAATGCCCAAAGTAGTCTAGTGGATGTTGTGGATGAATGAATGTGACTCTCTGAATTAGAGTAGTAAACTTGAGACGAAAACTTTGGTTGATCGAAAGAACTACTACTAAATCTTCTTTACATAAAATTGTTCGTGGGTAATCAGTGGAACAAAATACTAATGCATAAAATTTCTTAAATCAGATTAAATCGCGATAATAGGCATGGGGTCAACTCGTTCTTATATTGCTAGTATAGTATCTAGAACTTTGAGTGTGAAATTTGAGACTGTACATAGGAAGATGGTGAGGAAGGGTTCCAAGAGTTAGTTAGAAAGTACATTAGTTTTATTAAGATCAGAGTGCGCAGCAAAAGCGTAGTGTGGTGAGTGAGGATGCACGACTGTTAGTTAGTTGGTAATTTCGAGGCCGAAATTATTTTTAAGGGGGTAGAATTGTAATATCCAAGATTTAGGGGTTATGCGTTTTAACTTAATTGTATGTGGTAGCGTGCCTATGTGTGGTTTGAGTGTGTTTTGGGAGCTTCGGGAATTTTAGAATGCAGGAGAATGCCTTAGAAAAATATTAGATTTTTAATTCTTAAAAAGGAGCTAGTCAAGATAGGCCTTAAGAAATTTTGTTGGAGGATTTAATCACAAGAATTCAGTTGGCAAAGTGGCAAGAGAGGCGCCGCTTAGGGCCTTAAGAAGTGACGCCACAAGCAGTGTGACGGGGGCTTAGGTTCGAATCTCAAGGATGGCTATTAGGTGACTTTTATTTTTGCATTTGTATGGCATGTGTTGGTCAAACTTTAATTAAGGTAAGGTTGGACTTTTTCATTTATGGTTAGTAGACTTAAGGTTATGGTAAGCATGAATAAGGGATAGAATTGCTTGATTGTGGGGATAGAATTTCTTAAACTTTGGGAAAGTAGAGGATTACAAGGCATGTATCAAGGTGGATGTTTTGGAAATTATTTCATGGCCATTTTGACTATGAACTTGGACGGTTTTATGGATTAGGGGGGTGGCCAAAATTTTGAAGGCTTTTGGATGAGTTAGGAGTTAGTTGTGCACATCTTTCTTTTAGTCATTTTGTGTCACACAAAGCATTTCTCTCTAATATTCCTCCTCTTAGCCGAATGTATATTAGACAAAAGGTAAACCTTTTTCTTTTCTTTTGGTCATTTGAGTTTTGACCATTTCGGTTTTGAGTTGTCCTTTTTTCTCCAAATCATATCTTCTTTTCTCTCTTCTTTGTGACCGAAACCAAATAGCCATTTTAGACCATTTCTTTTCAACTCTTCTTTTCTCTTCATAACTCTCAATAAGCGAACCTCTATTGAACCTCCCCAAAATTCTTTGTTTCACTTTTCTTCTTCAAAACTGAAAATATCATAGGCTGGAATCTGCTCCAATCGATTCTCTATAGTAGGTGATATCGGGATTTCTGTAGGCTAACGTTAAAGGAGTAGAGATCTTTCGGGATTAGAGAGATCAAGGTAAGCAAGGAATATTGTGGGGCCGAAGGCCATTTCATGTGTTCTTTTGGGTTGAGCCGAATCTAACATAGTTGTGTAGGAGGGAGTTCAACAAATCGCAAGGTGCAAATTGTGTAGGCTACGGGGTTTGGGTTTAGGCGATTTTTGCTTATAAGGTGTGTAGTTATCGCACTGCTCTCTTGTTGTTTGTATGTGTTGTTATATATATGTGTATAAGATATGTGTGGTGGCCGGAAATATGGCTAAGATGGTAACTACCCATGGTAGGTAATCGGTTAATCAGGTCAGTATTTAATGATATTAATCTACCTGTGATTTAAGTGTAAAATTGTGGTAAGCATGCGATGTATAGTCATCTTAAAATTGTTTTGTCATGATATATATATATATATATATATATATGCATGGGGATTGGGATATGACTATTGAAGGACAGGGTGTGCATTTATGTACGTGGTCTGATGTTAGCCTTGAGCTACATTGGCGCTTGATGTTGGCTATGTGCTTCATCAAGGTGGGGTGTTGGCTATGTGCCACATCGTGGGCAGATGATAGCTGTGTGCATCACCGTGGGTTGAGGATGACCTTGAGTCACCTCGTGGATACAGATATGAGGGGTCACTTAGGTGATCGGTGGCTATGCCACGGCCTTGGGCAGCAGGTCTGCCAAGGAGGTGTGTAGCGGTTGGAGGACGATTTAGTAATCCCCTGGTGTGTGCGGCAGGTACGGGGGTGTGTAGCAGATGGACTCTAGGTTGGGTTGGGACTCATTTTGCATAATTGATTATGTGGACTATGTGGATGTGGGCCAAGCCCATTTGTGGAGGCATGTGAAATAATTACACACTGAGTCGGTTTGACTCACCTTATTTTTTTTCCAAAAACAATGCAGGTGATACATGATTCTTGGACTGGGCTGGAGCGGATACGAGGTGGCCATGCAGAAGATGTTTTATTTGTTTTAAGCATTTTATATTTTTAGTATTTTTGGGTAAATCATTATTGTAATAAGGCCACTTAAAGTATTTTGGGGATTTTATTATGTTTACGATGGATTAATTATCGAACTAATAACTGGGAATGTTTTCTTTTAAACAATTCATATTTTAGAAACTTATATTAAAGTTTTAAATCCGGGAATTTGTAACAACTTAGTTTTACTTAGAATTTTAAATATACCATATTTTATAAATGACGAAAAATTATTAAGTTTTCACCTTTATGTTAAATTCTTTTCAAACTTTTTCCTCAGTAGCATTCTAAATTCGGGCGTGGTGTTTGGGCCGGGTTTGGGGTGTTACATTAATTTGAGGATTTGAGGTACAAATAGGGCTCAAATTGGGCTGAGGCCTTGTTTTAAATATTTTGTTCAGACACTCTAGGGGTTTAAATTGAAGTTTTAGTAGTTTAATGGGCATATTGGGCTTGTGGCCCAAAGGAAATGGTGCCATTAGGAGGAAGAGGAGTTGGCGTCACTTGTGCATGAGGAAGGCCCAAATTCTAGCAGCTTGAAGCCCAAGTTTAGGGCTAAATTTCGGCACTTAAAGGGAGCCATAGGGGGACGGCACAAGGCTACTTTTTAGGGATTTTTAATATTTATTTTATGTGGATAATAAGCAGATAAAGGCTATTTTTGAGGAGATAACAGATTAAGATAAGGGAAAAGGGATAGGCGCTATCATGTGTGGCAGTGTTGGCCTAAAATTAATCTCTGCTAAGGGGAGGAATCAGTTTTCTATATATAGTGGCGGTGCCGAAATTTGGAAGCCTCTCTTTTATTTTTCTTTTCTCATCTTCTTCCTCTCAAAAGCCGAAAACCATCATCTTCTTCACCTTTTCTTCCTCTCTGAAATTTCTTGGTTGGCCGAATCTTCTAACCTCTATTGATATTCTTCTTTTAATCTCTAAAAGCCGAAACTACATCTCTATTATTCTAACCTCCTCCTGTAACAGACCGATTTTGACCCTAATCAGAACGGTGGTTTCGGAACCATGAATTCGAGTTCGAGAAATATTTTAATATTATATTTTGAGTCTATTATATGTGAATTGATGTGTGTGAAAGTTTCGTATGAAAATTTAATCGTTTATATGCTTAATTTAGAAAAAGGACTTAATCGCGTAAAGTGTAAAAGTTGCCAACTATAGTGAAAGTGCCTAATTGATTATGGCTTTTTAATTTGGGGTATTAAAAGGGCAAATAGCCCATTTTAGGAGTAAGTGGATGGTATATGACAAACTTGTCCATGATATTATGTTATTATTAAAACATTAATAAAGGTTAAAATAGTAAATGATTAATTTTATAATATATGTTTAATAAAACATAATGGAATGGCCATTATCATCTTCTCTCTTGCTTGGCCGAATGTTGAGAAAGAGGAAAGGGTTATGTTCTTTGATTTTCGGCAATTAGAAGCTTGATTTCAAGGTTAGTTTGAATTCGATTTTTTGTTAATTTTTACGTTTTTGAAATCGTTGCTTCGAACCGTAGCTAACCCATGTTATAATTTTTAAAAATAAGCATGCTTGATATTCGGCCATTGTAGTGTTCATATGATTTTTGGTGTTTGATGATTTTAAATTATAGATATGAAAAAGATTAGCATGTTTTGTATTGAAAGTTTTGGTGAAATTGAACAATTAGGGCTAATTTGCAAAAATAAAATTCTAGAGGGATCTATTTTCTAAATAAATGAAAAATATGGACTTGTATAGTCCCTAGGAGTATTCGGCCCTAAAGAATTATGTGCAAATTGTGTGTATTTTGTGTTTTGTGCAATTAGGACTAAAGTGTAAAAATGTGAAACCCTAGGGGTAAAAGGGTAATTTGCCCATTTATGTGATTTGGGGCTAAATTGAAATGAAATGTACTTGAATGAGCTAAATTTTAATGTGTTTAGATCAAGAACAAAGAAAAACGGATTTGGATCGAGGAAAGACGAAGGTTATTGAATAGCCGGTCTACGCGGTCCGTCGACAGTCGAGGTAAGTCCTTAAGCTGGATTATATTAAAGAATGCATTATGAATGTATTTAATGACAATGTTTGATAAATTTGGGTATATTTTTATGTGATAGCCGAATGTAAAGATATTACATTGAATTGGATATGTTTTGTTAATACAATGTGAATGTGTATAATCGATATGATAAGCGGGTTATACAATGATATAATGATTTTATTTGTGAAAGATGAATAAGCTTAGTTGAATTTAAAATGTGATAGAATTATGAAATTTAAGTGATATAAGTGGTTATGGTATTATTGAAATGTTCATTGAAATGTTGAAAATGTTGATATCTCGGGCTTTAAGCCTAGCAGGCCTAGTGCCGGTGACTTATTTCGGGCTTTAAGCCTAGCAGGCCTAGCGCCGGTGACTTATTTCGGGCTCTGAGCCTAGCAGGCCTTGTGCCGGTGTTACTTATCGGGCTTTGATGCCTAGCAGGCTTGATGCCGGTGATGTGTTTTAAAAAGGAGAAACCGAAATCATTCAAGGCAAAACATAGTTAATGTATCTAGTTAAAGGCTCAGGTAAGCAGGTAAGGTATGTTATGTTTAATATTACTTGAGTCGAGATAACACTATAAGAACAGAGTTATGTACAATTGAGCTTAAGATTGATGTGCATGAGTATAATATGATTGAATGTGAGCTTAAATGTACTATTTGGGTAGTCTCGGATACAAATGGAAAGGTCAATAATGAAATAGTTGAAATTGTTTAACGTATGCGTATAAGTAAATTTCGAAGAACAATGCCTAAGGTTGGTTCATGTGAATTGAAAAAAAAATGCGATGCATGTGATATTACATGTATCGATGACATATAAATTAAGTGTGTGCTTGGTATTCGGCTATGTGTATTTTATCATATTGAAATTATGCTTAATATTATAAGCTTATAGGTTAAATGTTACATGTATGTTTATTACATTTATCATGGCTTGAGACTTACTAAGCTAG
Organism: Gossypium australe; assembly: GCA_005393395.2. Classification (NCBI taxonomy): domain Eukaryota; kingdom Viridiplantae; phylum Streptophyta; class Magnoliopsida; order Malvales; family Malvaceae; genus Gossypium; species Gossypium australe. The sequence continues at coordinate 107,354,230 of CM016619.1, read as the reverse complement.
TGAGCTTACTTTGTGTGTTTTTGCTGCTCGTTTTATAGATTTTAGTTCTGCTGTGGGCTCGAAGGATCACTGTTGAAGTTAGCCACACTATCATCTTTTTGGTACTCTTTTATTTTAATCCACAAGATAAAGGCATGTATAGGAAATTAACAAGGGTTATGTTTGAGTTATGCACCTTGTTCATGTATATATATATTTGGGCCATGTGAATATGGTTTATATCTTTTGATGTGTGGAAATTAGGTGAATGGTTGAAATGAACAAGTGATGGTTATGTTCATGTCATGAATGTATTAGTTGTATGAAATCTTGACTAGGTTATATTCGGCTAAGGTAAATGTGCTGATGATAGGTTTAATTTGGTCTTGTAACTAATGGCGTTTTGAACTAGGATAATGAGTTGATGAATTATGTAGGTAATCGGTCATGTTATATAAATGATATGCATTGACTATGGGTGTTATGTTATATGTCCCATAAATTCGGATGGAAAATGCGGAATGGTGATTATGTAATTATATATATATATATGCATTCATACAATTTATATTGAATGAGTAGTCTTGGCCATATGCTAATAATGTGTATGCTGGCATATTCGGCCCTTATAAGTGATTTGGTAAATATGGAAATTGCATTAACATGTAGTTATATTAAAAATGTAATATGCATGTTTAAATTATACTTGTGCTGGTTATGACTTAATTTTTATTTATATATATATTTAGTACTAATATGTTTCATGCATTAGATACTGTTTGCTTATAGGTATAGCATTATTTAATTATATTTATATTTTATATACATGTGAATTGTCTGCTTATAATTGAATGGTTGGAATAAGATATTTATTTAAGATGCTTTTCATTAATAAAAGTTTTGACTTTCGGTAATACCCGTAACCCTAATCCGGCGACGGATATGGGTTAGGGGTGTTACATTTGATTGGTATCAGAGCTTACGATTTAGTCGATTCTAGGACTACCGTAGCGCGTGAGGGTCTAGCTATACATGCCTTTATTGTATATTTGATAGTGTGGTGACTTCTGACATTCTGAACTGTGTTTTATATAGTAAATGGACAGTGATCCTGAAAGAGCCGTAGCGGATGATGTAGAGAGTGTAGCGCCTGACCGTGCACGCAGATCAGTGCCGGTAGACTCTCGACCAGTTTCGGGTAGCCACGAGGGGGAGGCTAAACAAGCCTTCTATCAAATGATGAACGAGTGGTTTACCTAGTTTATTCAGACTAACCCAGCTATACACCAACCTCCACCCCCGAATAATCCAACTCCGATACCTTCAGCACCCCCGATGATAGATCCGATGAGATCTAGTAGGCCTCCAGTTGATAAAATCAGGAAATTTGGGGCCGAAGAATTCAGGGCCAATGATGATGATGACGCAGAGCAAGCCGAAATGTGGCTTGATAACACTATTCGGGTACTTGATGAGCTATCTTGTACTCCAGACGAATGCCTGAAGTGTGCTATATCTTTACTTCGGGACAATGCATATCACTGGTGGAATACACTAGTATCAGTGGTTCCAAAAGAAAAAAGTGACGTGGGATTTCTTCCAGAATGAATTCCGCAAGAAATATATCAGCCAGAGGTTCATGACCAGAAACGTAAAGAACTTCTTGAACTAAAACAGGGGCAAATGACCGTGACTGAATATGAGCGAAAATTTGTCAGATTGAGCCGATATGCCCGAGGGTGTGTATCAACTGAAGCCATTATGTGCAAAAGGTTCGAAGACGGTTTGAATGAAGATATAAAGTTGCTTGTTGGCATTCTTGAAATCAAGGAGTTTGTGACACTAGTCGAGCGAGCTTGCAAAGCTGAAGAGCTCGGGAAGGAGAAAAGAAAGGCTGAGACAGAAGCTAGAGACACTCGTAAGAGATCGTCGGGTAAGACTTTCCATTCCACATCTAAGAAGTTCAGAGATGACTTCAACCGACATAAAGCTACTTCAGATTTACCTAGACGTGATCGACCTCCAGTGGGCTCCCGAGCTACCTCGATGGCCAGTGTTGGTAACGCTCCACAGAATCGAGTTGAATGCAAGCACTGTGGGAAATGGCATTCTGGGAGTTGTAGATTCCATGATCGGTCTTGCTTTAAATGTGGATCGTCAGATCATTTTATTAGGGAATGACTGATGTTAGTTGAGCAGAATACAGTTCAGAACATTAAGTCGAGCAACACGTCAGCGCGAGGCAGGCCACTCAGACATTCAGGCAATGTAGGTGGTAGTCAGAGAGGAACGAAGAACACTGCAGTTCGATCCGAGACTAGAGCACCAGCTAGAGCTTATGTTGTACGACCTAGAGAGGATGCTTCGTCCCCAGATGCTATTACTGGTACTTTCACACTTTATGATACTACTTTGATTGCATTGATTGATCCTGGTTCAACTCATTCATATGTGTGTGAAACTTTAGTATCCAGTAAGACTCTACCTGTTGAGTCTACTGAGTTTGTGATCCATGTGTCCAACCCTTTGGGTCGCTGTGTACTTGTAGATAAAGTGTGTAATAGTTGCCCGTTGATGATTCGAGATTCTTGTTTCCCAGCTGAGTTAATGTTGTTGCCCTTCGATGAGTTTGATATAATTCTGGGAATGGATTGGCTAACTTTGTATGATGCAGTGGTGAATTGTAAAAGAAAGATCATTGATTTGAGATGCCAAAATGGTGAGATCATCCGGGTTGAATCCAATAATTTGGATGGGTTGCCTACAGTAATATCCTTGATGTTAGCCCGAAAATATGTGAGAAAAGGGTGTGAAGCTTATTTGGCCTATGTATTGGATAATAAAGTATCTGAAAAACAAATTGAATCTGTATCGGTTGTGTGTGAATACCCAGATGTGTTTCCTGAAGAATTACCAGGTTTACCACTTGTACGAGAGATTGAGTTTGGTATTGAATTAGTACTGGGGACGACTCCGATTTCGATAGCTCCGTATCGGATGGCACCTATCGAGTTGAAAGAGTTAAAAGCACAGTTGCAAGAGTTGACAGATAGAGGCTTTGCACGACCGAGTTTCTCTCCTTGGGGTGCACCGGTTTTATTTGTGAAAAAGAAAGATGGGACTATGCGAATGTGTATTGATTATCGCCAGTTAAATAAAGTGACAATAAAGAATAAATACCCGTTACCTCGGATTGATGACTTGTTTGATCAGTTGAAAGGGGCTTCAGTGTTTTCAAAGATTGATCTGAGATCGGGTTATTATCAACTGCGAGTTAGAGATTCTGATGTGCCTAAGACTGCATTCCGAACGAGGTACGGACATTTTGAGTTTTTGGTTATGCCTTTTGGGCTTACTAATGCACCTGCTGTTTTTATGGATTTGATGAATCGGGTTTTCAGACAGTTTTTGGATCGGTTTGTAGTAGTGTTTATTGATGATATACTGATCTACTCCAAAAATGAAATCGAGCATGCCAAGCATTTGAGATTAGTGCTACAAACTTTGCGAAATCAGCAGTTGTATGTGAAGTTTAGTAAGTGTGAGTTCTGGATGAAAGAGGTCAGCTTTTTGGGACATGTGGTTTCAGCATCAGGTATTCGAGTTGATCCGAACAAAATCTCAGCTATACTTGATTGGAAGCCATCGAAAAATGTTTCCGAGATTCGAAGTTTTCTGGGACTTGCGGGCTACTACAGACGGTTTGTGAAAGGCTTTTCTATGATAGCTACACCTTTGACAAAGCTATTACAGAAAGATGTCAAGTTCGAGTGGTCAAAAAATTGTCAGAAAAGTTTCGATCAGTTGAAAGCCCTTTTGACGGAAGCTCCAGTGTTAGCTCAGCCTGAATCGGGTAAAGAATTTGTCGTGTATTCTGATGCTTCCTTAAGTGGTTTGGGCTGCGTAGTAGCCTACGCTTCGAGACAATTGAAGCCGCATGAAAGAAATTACCCGACGCATGATTTAGAGCTTGCAGCCATTGTGTTCGCACTGAAGATTTGGCGTCATTACTTATTCGGTGAGAAATGTCACGTTTACTCGGATAACAAAAGTTTGAAGTACTTGATGACTTAGAAAGACCTGAACTTAAGACAGCGCAGATGGTTGGAATTGCTAAAAGATTACGAATTGGTGATTGACTATCATCCGGGAAAAGCTAACGTTGTTGTAGATGCACTAAGTAGAAAATCATTGTTGGCTCTTCGTGTGTTGAACGCACATATAGTTATGGCTGGTGATGGTTCGATCATAGCTGAGATGAAGGCTAGACCGTTGTTTATTCAGCAAATTAGTGATGCACAGAAAGTTGACAAAGATATGACTTCTAGACGAGCACAGTGTGAAAATGATACAGAGTCAGAATTTCGAATTGATAAAAATGACTGTTTGAACTATAAAGGCCGATTGTGTGTACCGAGAAATGCTGACTTGATTCAGATGGTATTGGATGAAGCTCATTGTAATATCCTGAAAATGGGCTTATGCATTTATGCTTAATTATATGAAATAGCATGCTTGAGTCTAAAATAGGAAATGCCTTAGAAAAGTTTTAGATTTTAAGTCTAAAATAGAAAGCTAAACAATTGGGCTTGGAAAAATGACTACAAGGCGCCACTTAGGGCCTTGGAGAATGGCGCCAGGAGCAGTGAGGAAGGGCCTTGGTTCGAATCACGGCGGCAGCAAGTAGTGTAATTTTATTTTTCTTTTGGCGCTAAGACAAGGGGAACTAGGCTAAGGAGGCTTTAAAGGAATTTTTAGGGGATTTATGACACAAGCAATCATGTGGTAAAATGGCTAAGGATTCCATGTGCAGTGGGGGTAAGGGCCTTGGTTTGAGTTGCGAAGGAAGCAGGAGGGAGCTATTATTTTTGCGTCAAGAAGGCGCTGGGCTAAGGAAGTCTTAAAAGAAATTCTGCGTGAATCATGTCACAAAAAAACGCCTTGGCTAAGTGGCTTGAGGCGTTATTTGTGGAGCAAGGAGCAGGTCTCATGTTTGAGTCTTGTTGGCAGCATGGGAGTGATTTTATTTTGCACTTTGGAATTAAGGGAGAAAGAGTATTGGACGGCACATGGGACTCTCAATTGGATGAGGATTGAGTTTATTTTATCCTTTTAATTTTCGGCTAGTTAAGATAAAGGTAGGATAGATGTTGTTTATTTTATTTATTTTTAATAGGTAGAGAAGAGATAATGTGATGGTTTATTTTATTTTATTTGATAAAATGATAAAGAGTTAAAATAGGAGTTTGATATGGGGTAATGTGGAGGATTATTTTATGTTATTTGTTAAGATAAATTAGGAGAAGAAAGTGGAATAGGATAAGGGACATAGTAATAGCCAAATTCTTTATAAGGGGGAGTGATCATCTTTTGTTATTCTTTTTCTTCTTTAATTTTTCTTTGTGCCGAAAAACCATAGGAACTCAACTTGTTTTCTCCTTTTGACAAATGCCAAAACCCCTCTGCTATTAATTATCATTGTCGAATTCTCCTAGGCCTCTCCCATTCATTTATTCTTTTTTTTTTCAAAATCCATACTTGTACTTTTGATAGTCGAATATACCTTTCTCTTGTGACCGATTTTTCCATCAACATTTGAAGGGCTTAGTCGAACCATGTAAGTGTTTTTCCTTCTAGTTGTATTTTATTTTATTGGAAGCCATAGCCGAATATCCAAGTGCCCTTATTCTTATTCTTTTATCGCAAGTCTCATGTAACACCCCTTACCCGAAACCCTTGCCGGAATCGAGTACGTGGCATTGCTAGACGTGACCATTAACTCGGGGAGTAAAATTTTTAAAGCTGTCCAACTGCGTCACGCTGACTATATCGGCCATAACTCGAGTTACAAAACTCGAGATTTAGATCCGTAAATTTTCCTTGAAACTAGACTCGTATAACTATTCACCATAATTTTTCCAGAATTTTTCATGTGGCCAATTCGTACAGTTTATTCTTCAAAGTTACCCTTATTACACTGCTTGACAATTCTGACCTGTCCCTATAAAACTGCAGTTATCTGATTGCACAAATTTCCTATGATGTTCTTGTTTATACCAATGAAAAATAGACTCATTAAGGGTTATACACATATAAACCATACTTCTTAATATTTTTGTACAATTTATGGCAATTTTTCCAAAACAGAACAGTGACTGACGAATTCATTCAGAGCAGGTCTCACTAAAACTTAATTATCTCATAATGTATGAATCTTTTGCCTACTTTGTCTCTTTCGTGTAAAAATAGACACAGTAAGGTTTAATTCTATACCTCATTCACCATCTAATTCAACTTATCCTATTTTTGGTGATTTTTCGAAATTACTTCACTGCTGTAATTAAAGACTGTTTCTATACTAAATATGATTTCTAGCTTATAACCGAATATACTCACATGCAATTCGTACTATCCATGCATTTTAATCATTTACGAAAGTTAGCTTGTACTTAAAACATTCACATGATATTATAACATCATCGATTTAAAAGAGTACCAATATTACCGACATTTATGACAAAAACCCCAAAAAACATACTTAACTAAATATTTAGCCATATTCGCATGGCTGTTATATACAAGGTCAAACATTGTATGTTTTTAAAACTTTATCTAGCCTATACATGCCTTCTAAATCGCAACCAAAATTCAAAATACCAAAGGAAGGCGATAGTGTGGTTGACTCTGCTGACGTTTTCTCGAGCCCGTAGCTAGATCAAATCTATAAAATGGAACAATATTAAACACACACGGGTTAAGCTATCGTAGCTTAGTAAGTCATATGCAAATAATAACCCAATAACAATAATAATCTAATAAAACATAACCAAACCATACTTGTAAATTCAAATATTCATATGTAACTAAACATGAAATAAGTTTTGTCCAAACAAGCATCTCTTTTCACTCGGTAGCAATAGAAATTTCATTTAACCGAACACATACTATCATAATACGTTTATACAATTCACATTTCCTTAGTCATAATCTCGCATTCAATTGCCTCATAGACAATTGCACATATAAACTTTGGCATGAATATGAATTTCGCATTTACATATCATATATATATTTATAACATTAAACCGAATATAACCAATCATATGCTTAAACATATGGTTTCATTCACTTACTTCATAGCTTAATTTAATTCAAATATTACCTCCATGACATTGATAATTTATTAAGGTACAAACAAGCCATACTTATGAAATTTAACTACCAAACATTTTTCCACGCCTGAATTATAACATTTCCGAACACACATTGATCATTAATATGTTTAATAACCCATAGACCTTAATTTCGCCAAATATATATATATATGCTTAATCCCTATAAACACATTAAAGGTTCACATTTGAAATACCTACTAATCGAATGCACATAAATCTTTTAATATTAATATAAATTTTACAATTCAATTTATTCCTCATGTAACATTAGGCCGAATATAAGCTCAAAAATCAAACAGTAATATCACATATTTGTGCATTAATCCATACATGGCTTTTCATGTACACATTCACTACCATTAACGTCATTTTTAACTTGTATCACATATCAAATAATTAATTTACCTTATTTCTAAAAAGAAAATAAATTGTTACATACCTGTTCACTTTAACTCATTTTGCACGTTTGATTTTTTTTTTTTTTCTTACCGTTACTCCCGTAAAAATTAGCTAGGCATAAAGTATCATGTAATACACCGGCACAGAGCCTGCTAGGCTTCAAGCCTGTTATTATACACCGGCACAAAGCCTGCTAGGCTTAAAGCCCGAATACTATCATATTTATAAAGTTGTTTCGCAACCAATTCATATATCGAAACTTTTATATACTTCATGATTCTTGTACGAATTTTCGAACATCATATATCAATCGAACTAAGCGTAATCATATTAAATTATACTTTTAAAATAACGATTCATCTAAGCCACCCTTTAGCGTACATATTTATAATTATATATATATATCTCTTATCACAAGTGCGTATATTTTGCCAACTTAATTATTCAATGGTTATAGATATATACATGTATTTATTAATCCGCATTCGGCTACCACGTATAATAATTCCTATGCCTTATTCGGCAATTTGACAATAAAATTTGTTATGTCACTCAAACATGTACAATTTAATATAGCGATAATTCAAATTAATCCGATTTCTTAAAAACTTACCTCGGAAGTCGATGGATAAGGCTTCCCGATTACTCGTTCAATTTCGCCTTCCCCCGATCTAAACTCTTTTCTTTATGATCTTGATCTAAGTATGTTCAAATCAACTCCTTCATCACTTTTTCTCATTAAAATGATCCTTAAACACATAATTTAATAAGTTACGAATTTACCCCTGACTTTTACAATGTTTACAAATAAGTCCTTATAGTTCAAAACAACTTCTATCTTTTATTTATTTATTTTTTTTTTCACCTTATATCACATTCGGCCACACCTATATATATATACATTAAAATAACTATTCAATTCCCTCACCTATTTCCAATATTCATATTTAATTACTACTACTCAAATCACAATTGTTTACCAAAGCAATGCCACCGATTATCACATATAAGCCATCCACACATTCAGCTAACATGGATGTTAAACCCCAATCCACATTAAATTCAACAATTGAAGAGAAACAAATTTCAATATGCTTAATTCAACTAGTCAATAGATACACATACTTACATGCAAATAATAGACTCCATTCAAACAATCTATTTTAATATTCCCATGCTTCATTCGGTAATTCCACTAATAATTCATCAGCACATCGTATACTTCTCATTTTCAAATATAACAAATGTTTTTCATGTCATTTATTCGTATTTGAGATGCTCAATTACCCTATTCTTTCAATTCATGACTCAAAATTTGAATTTCTTACACTTTAATACAAATTTCTTTTCATTCGAATTAAATCTATTTTATGCATTATTGAGCTAAGGCCGAATTACACCTAAGCCCGTTCAAAACTTATAATGCTATTCATTTTGACCCTCATTCGAAATTACAAGGGTTTCCCCTTTTTACCCCTCAAATTTACTTGCTTTTCATTTTAGTCCCCACGGCCATACAATGAAAGATATACAAAATTTAAATTGACTCCTTAATGACCGAATCTCCCTTATGCACAAACCAACCTATACCCTTCAATTATTTAGCATATCACTCCCCCACATTATGAGCTTTCACGATCTAATCATCCTACTACAATTATCAAATTTTCTCATTCAAAACATACCAATCTCACACACATGCATATCGTCTTACCATCAAACTCAACCAAACAAGACCTTCCATCCATGGCCGAATCTTAGCACGTTCTTAAACTCAAATATTTTCACATGATTTAGATAGTACCTAGGAGGACTAACTCAAAAATGCAAGAATTTACAAAAATCTAGCTTAAAAGCTTACCTCAATGAGACATGCAAGCCTAAAGAAAAATGGAGAACCAAGCTTTCTCCTCCCTTAAAGTTTCGGCCAAGAAGATGAGCAAGAGACCCCCTCTTTCTTCTCACTTTGTATTATTATTATAAGTGTTAAAATGATACTAACATTTTACTATTCTTTAACCACCAATCATATTATAATAGTTATAATAATTTAAACAAAATTTCATCAAGTTGCCGTCCACCTACTAGCCTTTTGGGCAATTTGACATGCAAAACCATTTATTCAAGAAACAATTCAATTAGGCCCTTCAATTATATAAATACTATTTTAACTATTCAATCCTTTCACTTAAATTGGTCACCCGAACACACGAATTAATAAATAATAATTTAACACATACTCATCCACATAACATAAACATCAAATTAATAATATATATTTATATATTTAACACATCAGCAAACATATTAATAGACCATATTATCGTCCACTATAATTTCAAAAAGGTCAATTTGCAACTAGAATATCATATCAAGAAAGACCACTCAATTTAGCCTTATTCACTCAAATTTACCAACATCTCAATACAGAACATATAAATCTAACATAAATCTTTCATAATTCATCAAAACAAAATTCAAGCATGAGTCTTGAAGTATTCAAGACAACGATTTCAAAAACGAAGGAATTATTGAAAACCAATTAAAAACTAACCTTTAATTTAGTTAGCAAAATGGCCGAATGTATCAAGCTCCATCATCCTTTCTTTTATTTGTTATTCGGTGGAAGAAGGGAAGAATAAATCCCACTTTCATGTTGGTTTTATTATAATATAGTTATAAATTATAAAACAATTATAATATAATCTTTAACAAATAATAATTCTTGAAAACCTGCGCATAAGGCCACATTGCTGTCCACTACACTTTAAAATGGGTATATTACCCTTTAAGGACTTTACTAAAATAAAGCCACATCCATTTAACCATAAATCAAATAAAGGCCACTTTTACCAGTGACGCGATTTAGTCCTATTAACTAATTGAGCACCAAACAGTTAAATTTTTATGCGAAACTTTTCACACCCATTAATTTACATATCACCAACTCTAATTATAAATTAAATTATTTCTCAAACTCGGATTCGTGGTCCCGAAACCACTGTTCCGATTAGGGTCAAATTCTGACTGTTACAACTCTCCCCTCCTTAGGGATTTTCGTCCTCGAAAATCCTACCGGAAGGTAGATTAAGGATTTGCTTTCACACAATACATATCAAATTCACACCTGGTTTCAGATTCAATTCTCTTTAGTTTCATAATTGAAATTCTGATCTAGCTTTCGCTGTACATCCTCTCAGGAACAGATAACTCTATAATCGACACTTTATGTCTATAACCCACAAAGCCAGGGATATCATAGTTCACACTCATTCATATATATTAAATCTCAGAATGTCACACATCATGTTACTCTCGTACGATCAAACTAACTGATACTGTAAGCCACCTATAACAATGGTTATGCAATCTCAGAGTTTCTCGGCATAGACACTGTATCTCGAAGCAACAATTAATCACCGAAACTTGAATTCTACTTAAATTATCTTAACCAAGGAGAACTCATTTGGTCTTACTAGGAACGATGTCTCAACCTTATAATAAAACTTATCCTGGCTGTTAAAGAAGCATTTGAACACAGTAAAGGATCAAATATGATTTTAGTAGCGACCATTATAGAGACATAGCTTCTATAACTCTGGGGATGGTACTACTGTAGTCTCACATTTCAAGCCAGGAATTATAACCATATTAAACATAGTCATTTCTGTCATATAGAGATCTCTTGTAGACAGTCACATGGAATCATAAGAAAACTGGAATAGTGAAATTTCAACATGTGAAGCTATACAAGATATCTGAAAATTACAGCCCGTATAGAATGATATCAATTCCAATACTATCCCAAAACATGTACGGGAAGAACAATGTCATTTATAATACTGGAATCCCCAGTAACAAAAGCAGTATAATCTTCACGTATCTTCAACAGAACAATAACCAGTAGAAACAGAACGTTAACTTCGTACCGACTTTACCGTCGACTTTTGTATCCACATAATGGAGTAAATTTTTTTTTTTTTTTTTTTTTTTTTTAGAAAGACATAACAATGTCGAATGTAACCCAACTAGATCAACAATACCTTCATCTATTAATGTTTAGCTAACGTTCTCGTACGATAAGACTTGCTTTTCTTTTGAATTTAAACAGTCACATAAACTTCTGAGGAAAAGTGTACACCTAGAATGCCCAAAAAGAATCATAGTAACTACTCAACTATAACCATTGTATTCAACCATTAATACAATTTACTCATTATTCATCTGTCTGATTCTGTCATCCTCAAGTTAACTCGCACATAAATGTACATAATGCATACTATCACAAATAACCAATTTAATAATTACCATATACAACTTAACATCATACAATCGAAAGTACATATATTTATATAAATAATTCCACATGTCCGATTGCACATTCATAAAATCTCCATATGGCCGAACTTATTTATATATAAATACTCATACATCCATTGAATACCCTGATGTTACAAGTAAACAACATCAAATCAATATCATATTATCCACATATCCAAAATGTCGAATAGACAAACACATTATCTATTACTTACTTAATCAATAAACATCACGTATAATTTGTACTTAAGTCAATATATACCTTATGGCCAAATAATTAAATTCACTTGAATAAGCTTAAGCTTGTTCATTTGCCACCATAATTCAATCATTTCGTAAGCATAAGCTCGTATTATAAGTCACCGGTATAAAATTTGCTAGGCATGAGCCTGAATCACACACCGGCATTAAGCCTGCTAGACCCAAGGTCCGATAATCATTCACCGGCAATAAGCCTGCTAGACCCGAGGTCCGATAATCATTCACCGGCAATAAGCCTGCTAGACCCGAGGTCTGATAATCATTCACCGGCAATAAGCCTGCTAGACCCGAGGTCTGATAATCATTCACCGGCAATAAGCCTGCTAGGCATAAAGCCCGATACATTCACCAGCCCAAGGCTTGCTAGGCTCATAGCCTGAATAGTAGTACCTAAAATGTTCTCCCTGAATCATTTCATATATCGAATCTTTGATGTATTTCAACTCATTATACGAACACTCAATAGCACATATCACACAAATAACTTAACCGAATCAATTTTATACTTAGCTAAATTCGGCTAATTCACATATAATTACAATAATTTCAAGTTTCAGCACATGCTAATTTACGAAAATAATGTACGATAATTATTTGCTTATAATCACTTTTGTTCTTAACACATAGTTCATAAGCCAACTCTAATCACTAAGTCACTATCAAAATTCTCATATAACATCATAACTCAATTGTCATAACTCGTACGCTCATATAATTATAACTTTTATCAATAACAAAAATGCCATACGCTTTGAGTCATACCTTTATGAGTGTCAACTCATCACCAAATATTTTATTTTATTTTTTTTTTCATCAGAGTTGGGAGTCACCACACTATCGCATTATAATTTAAGGCATGTATAGCTAGACTCACACGCGCTACAGTAGTCCTAGAATCGACTAAACCGTAAGCTCTGATACCAATCAATTGTAACACCCCTTACCCGAAACCCTTGCCGGAATCGAGTACGTGGCATTACTAGACGTGACCATTAACTCGGGGAGTAAAATTTTTAAAGCTGTCCAACTGCGTCACGCTGACTATATCGGCCATAACTCGAGTTACAAAACTCGAGATTTAGATCCGTAAATTTTCCTTGAAACTAGACTCGTATAACTATTCACCATAATTTTTCCAGAATTTTTCATGTGGCCAATTCGTACAGTTTATTCTTCAAAGTTACCCTTATTACACTGCTTGACAATTCTGACCTGTCCCTATAAAACTGCAGTTATCTGATTGCACAAATTTCCTATGATGTTCTTGTTTATACCAATGAAAAATAGACTCATTAAGGGTTATACACATATAAACCATACTTCTTAATTATTTTTGTACAATTTATGGCAATTTTTCCAAAACAGAACAGTGACTGACGAATTCATTCAGAGCAGGTCTCACTAAACTTAATTATCTCATAATGTATGAATCTTTTGCCTACTCTGTCTCTTTCGTGTAAAAATAGACACAGTAAGGTTTAATTCTATACCTCATTCACCATCTAATTCAACTTATCCTATTTTTGGTGATTTTTCGAAATTACTTCACTGCTGTAATTAAAGACTGTTTCTATACTAAATAGATTTCTAGCTTATAACCGAATATACTCACATGCAATTCGTACTATCCATGCATTTTAATCATTTACGAAAGTTAGCTTGTACTTAAAACATTCACATGATATTATAACATCATCGATTTAAAAGAGTACCAATATTACCGACATTTATGACAAAAACCCCAAAAAAACATACTTAACTAAATATTTAGCCATATTCGCATGGCTGTTATATACAAGGTCAAACATTGTATGTTTTTAAAACTTTATCTAGCCTATACATGCCTTCTAAATCGCAACCAAAATTCAAAATACCAAAGGAAGGCGATAGTGTGGTTGACTCTGCTGACGTTTTCTCGAGCCCGTAGCTAGATCAAATCTATAAAATGGAACAATATTAAACACACACGGTTAAGCTATCGTAGCTTAGTAAGTCATATGCAAATAATAACCCAATAACAATAATAATCTAATAAAACATAACCAAACCATACTTGTAAATTCAAATATTCATATGTAACTAAACATGAAATAAGTTTTGTCCAAACAAGCATCTCTTTTCACTCGGTAGCAATAGAAATTTCATTTAAACCGAACACATACTATCATAATACGTTTATACAATTCACATTTCCTTAGTCATAATCTCGCATTCAATTGCCTTATAGACAATTGCACATATAAACTTTGGCATGAATATGAATTTCGCATTTACATATCATATATATTTATAACATTAAACCGAATATAACCAATCATATGCTTAAACATATGGTTTCATTCACTTACTTCATAGCTTAATTTAATTCAAATATTACCTCCATGACATTGATAATTTATTAAGGTACAAACAAGCCATACTTATGAAATTTAACTACCAAACATTTTTCCACGCCTGAATTATAACATTTCCAAACACACATTGATCATTAATATGTTTAATAAACCCATAGACCTTAATTTTCGCCAAATATATATATATATGCTTAATCCCTATAAACACGTTAAAGGTTCACATTTGAAATACCTACTAATCGAATGCACATAAATCTTTTAATATTAATATAAATTTTACAATTCAATTTATTCCTCATGTAACATTAGGCCGAATATAAGCTCAAAATCAAACAGTAATATCACATATTTGTGCATTAATCCATACATGGCTTTTCATGTACACATTCACTACCATTAACGTCATTTTTAACTTGTATCACATATCAAATAATTAACTTACCTTATTTCTAAAAGAAAATAAATTGTTACATACCTGTTCACTTTAACTCATTTGCACGTTTGATTTTTTTTTTTTCTTACCGTTACTCCCGTAAAAATTAGCTAGGCATAAAGTATCATGTAATACACCGGCACAGAGCCTGCTAGGCTTCAAGCCTGTTATTATACACCGGCACAAGCCTGCTAGGCTTAAAGCCCGAATACTATCATATTTAAAAGTTGTTTCGCAACCAATTCATATATCGAAACTTTTATATACTTCATGATTCTTGTACGAATTTTTCGAACATCATATATCAATCGAACTAAGCGTAATCTATTAAATTATACTTTTAAAATAACGATTCATCTAAGCCACCCTTTAGCGTACATATTTATAATTATATATATATCTCTTATCACAAGTGCGTATATTTTGCCAACTTAATTATTCAATGGTTAGATATATACATGTATTATTAATCCGCATTCGGCTACCACGTATAATAATTCCTATGCCTTATTCGGCAATTTGACAATAAAATTTGTTATGTCACTCAAACATGTACAATTTAATATAGCGATAATTCAAATTA